>CM053027.1:621921438-622098938 GCA_028564925.1 Lithobates sylvaticus | reverse complement strand
TAGTATGTCACTGGCTGCTCACCGCTGATCACTGTCAGTATAGAGGGGACAGAATGCCATTGCTTGCTGATCCCTGTCATCATCCACTGCTGATCACTAACATTACAGAGGAGGCAGTGTGTCACTTCTCATCACTGTCAGTATATAGAAGATAGTGTGAACTGCTGCTGATCACTATCATTATAGAGAACATACTGTTACTGATCACTGACGATCAATGTCCTGTTTGCAGTAATGATGTTAATGGTCGCTTCTCTTTGCTCTCTTTAACCATGAGAGGCGTCACCATACCTGAGCAGAACTATATAAGGCGTCACCATACCTGAGCAGAACTATATAAGGTGTCACCTTACCTGAGCAGAGCATTGAGGGGTCTCACCATACCTGAGCAGAGCATTGAGGGGTCTCACCATACCTGAGCAGAGCTATGAGAGGTCTCACCATACCTGAGCAGAGCTATGAGAGGTCTCACCATACATGAGCAGAGCTATGAGAGGTCTCACCATACCTGAGCAGAGTTATGAGAGGTCTCACCATACATGAGCAGAGCTATGACAGGTCTCACCATACATGAGCAGAGCTATGAGAGGTGTCACCATACCTAAGCAGAGCATTGAGAGGTCTCACCATACATGAGCAGAGCTATGAGAGGTCTCACCATACCTGAGCAGAGCTATGAGAGGTCTCACCATACCTGAGCAGAGCTATGAGAGGTCTCACCATACCTGAGCAGAGCTATGAGAGGTCTCACCATACCTGAGCAGAGCTATGAGAGGTCTCACCATACCTGAGCAGAGCTATGAGAGGTCTCACCATACCTGAGCAGAGCTATGAGAGGTCTCACCATACCTGAGCAGAGCTATGAGAGGTCTCACCATACCTGAGCAGAGCTATGAGAGGTCTCACCATACCTGAGCAGAGCTATGAGAGGTCTCACCATACCTGGGTGGGGCCATGACAGGTGCTCTGCAGACATGGATGGCACTTTGGGGTGTTGTGATGTCAATTGTTCGTGGTAGTGACAAGACTGTGCTCCCCTTTATTTCTCATTCCTGCCCTGCCGTGCCCATTATGAGGGGTTCCCACCATCCCCGTGCTGAGTTCCTGGGTCTGTACACCTGCTGTGCCCATTATGAGGGGTTCCCACCATCCCTGTGCTGAGTTCCCGGGTCTGTACACCTACTGTGCCCATTATGAGGGGTTCCCACCATCCCTGTGCTGAGTTCCCGGGTCTGTACACCCGCTGTGCCCATTATGAGGGGTTCCCACCATCCCTGTGCTGAGTTCCCGGGTCTGTACACCTGCTGTGCCCATTATGAGGGGTTCCCACCATCCCTGTGCTGAGTTCCCGGGTCTGTACACCTACTGTGCCCATTATGAGGGGGTAACTCAGAATGCCAGGCTCTGCATATGTCTAAAATGTTTCACTTTTGGGTGGATATTGTTACCTTCCTAACCTAGAGGGGCAGTCTCTGTGTGGGGTGAGCCATTGACCCCTCCATTGATGATCTGTAGACGGTTTGGGTGTGACCCCGGGAAGTACGGCCATCATTTTGGCTGCCAATAGTAAATATGGCTGCCAATGAATTTAGACGTTGTCTACTGCAGACTGGGGAATGCACCGTCCTACCAAGAATCTACATATTCTATTTATTAATAGGGGGGAATGATGCCACCCTCATTTAGGGCCCCAACCTGCTTAAACTAATTATCAGAAGCCGAATAAGATCTTACTTTTAACCCTTCCATTGATGGAGCGATTAACATTTTGAACATGAAAACGCACTTTACAGCCAGAAACATTATTTATATTTTGAGAAAGCAGGGGCCCTGGAGAATAAAATGATGGCAGTCACAATTTTGTATGTTGTATGAGATTCGCAATGTAAAAGTTGAATCAAGTAACGAGGTACCAAACATGGCAAGCCTCAAAATTATGTGTAGAGACTACTGCGCCTGCAGCATGGGGTATCATGGCTATGGGCACCGGGGGGTCAGAGGGGTGGCAAGGATATTTCACCTTTTCATTTTTCATGAAAAAGATGAACGTTCCCTTTTTACCCTTTAATGTTATGCTGTCTCAGTTAGCCAACAAGGTCAAAAATGTATATCTCTGAACCTGGATGTGCTCAGAGCTGAGCGCTTCTGGGGTCCATGCTTAAAGGGGAGATCAGTGAATGGATTTTGCCTGCTTTCCCCTTTTTTTTTATCCTGATACTCACCCAGGTCCTGGGCATCCAGGGCACATATGGGGGATGTGGGGTGTCAGGTGGGGGGGGGGGTCACCGGGGGGGGGGTGCTTTACACCTTCCCTAGCATGTACAAGTGACAGGTTCTGTTTAGTTTAGTTTCTGCCTAATACCACCTCTGTGCTATTCTGAATCTGATTGGGTACAGACTGCGCTCCGCTTCTTCCCAGGCCAGAGAGGATTGACAGCTTTGAACCAGGAAGTGCTCAGAGCTGAGTGCTTCTGAGTATATACTTCAAAGGGGTAACAGCTAATGGATTTTGCCTGATCTCCCACCAATGTTTATCCTGTAACCCACCATAGAGGTCCTGGGCACCCAGGATGCATTGGGGGGGGGTGGTGTGTCAGGTTGGGGGGGCTTTACATTTACTCTAGCATGTAAAAGTGACAGGTTCTCTTTTGGAGGTATCAACCATTAGACCCCTAAGGTCACCTCTGTACTATTCTGGATCTGATTGGGTTCAGACTGTGCTCCGCTTCTTCCCTGGCCATAGAGGATTGACAGCTCTGAACCAGGAAGTGCTCAGAGCTGAGCGTTCCCTAGTTCAACCTTCAAAGTGGAGATTGGCTAATGGATTTTGGGTGAGCTCCTGCCATTCTTCATCCTGACACCCACCAAAGAGGTCCTGAGCACCTAGGATGCATCATGGTGGGGGGGGGATGTGGAGTTTCGGGTGGGGGGGGTGCTTTACACTTTCCCTAGCATGTAGAAGTGAAAGGTTCTCTTTTGGAGGTATCAACGGTCTATTGGACCCCTAATGTCACCTCTGTACTATTCTGGATCTGATTGGGTACAGACTGTGCTCTGCTTCTTCCCTGGCCAGAGAGGATTGACAGCTCTGAACCAGGAAGTGCTCAGAGCTGAGTGTTCCCTAGTTCATCCTTCAAAGTGGAGATCGGCTAATGAATTTTGGGTGAGCTCCTGCCATTCTTCATCCTGACACCCAGCATATAGGTCCCAGGCACCCAAGACACATGGCTGAGATGGGGGGGGGGGCAGGGTGTCAGGTTGGTTTGGGGGGGGGGCACCTTCTCTAGCATGTAGAAGTGATAGGACGGCTGTAAAGCCACCTCAGTGACTTCCCCCACATAGCTGGCATCCAGGAGACTAAATGAAAGGTAACACACCCCCAGTTGCAGTAGTTACGGCAATGAAAAAGTTAAAGTAGATGTAAACCCAATTGCTACAGTAAAAGCCAGCTGAGGCTTCACCTGTACTAAACCATCCCCTTTTTGGGTGGACTGGCCTTTTAAAAGCACACGTCCTTTAAACTCTTTTCCCAAATTGTGGTCTTGAGCGGCCGAGACGACGTAATCTCGATACTTGTCATCTATCACAGCTGCCCTGAAGCTTGTACCAGCACGGCGGCGGTGGTAATAGTTTTATTTCGTTTTTTTACTTGGCGAGGTAATAAAGGGCCTCCGAGACATTGACCCCTCCGGGGACCTCGCAGCGGTGGTGACATGACAAACCATCAAAGCGTCACAGCGAGGTGTCAGATCTTGTGACTCCTCTGTCATGGTTGTCATCTCGCTGCAAAGAAAACGATGGAAAGTTGCGGGTAAAAAAAAGGGAAGATTAGACGTTAAAGAAAAAACACCCTTTGTGTGACATATATACTATATATGGGGTGACTGTGTCTTTAAGAGCCACACAGATGAAGAAAAATGTTAATTTGAAGAGCGCTCCTCCTCCCCGGCAGCTTCTCATCTGCTCTGTGTATTGTACACCTACCAGCATTTCAGCCCCGGTCCCCAGGACAGAGGTTACCACACCCACAGGCCACTTAAGACCCCACCCAGTGTCTGGGTGGTCCCATCCAGACCCCACCTACTTACATGAGTGGCCCACCCAAACCCAGCAAGACCTCCTAGTCACAGCCCCCAAGCCCACCCACTTACCATGGTCAGCCAAACCCAGCAAGACCTCCTAGTCACAGCCCCCAAGCCCACCCACTTACCATGGTCAGCCAAACTCAACAAGACCTCCTACACACAGCCCCCAAGCCCACCCACTTACCATGGTCAGCTAAACTCAACAAGACCTCCTAGTCACAGCCCCCAAGCCCACCCACTTACCATGGTCAGCCAAACCCAGCAAGACCTCCTACTCACAGCCCCCAAGCCCACCCACTTACCATGGTCAGCCAAACTCAACAAGACCTCCTACACACAGCCCCCAAGCCCACCCACTTACCATGGTCAGCTAAACTCAACAAGACCTCCTACTCACAGCCCCCAAGCCCACCCACTTACCATGGTCAGCTAAACTCAACAAGACTTCCTACTCACAGACCCTATCACCGTAATGAATGCCTTATTGCTTTCCTGGCCATGATCATTAACGCAAATAAGGGTGACACTGTGATCCCGGGACATAGCCTGGGACACAGCATCATCCAGAACTGAGGTCCACAGTCCACCCCAAGCTCACGACTCACAGCTGTCTCCAAAATCCCACAAGACCTTCCACTCACAGCCCCTTTCACCATATCTATTGCCTTGTTTATTTATTACACATGATCATTAACTCAAGAGTGACACTGTGATCTTAGCACATAGCCCGGGACACACCGTCATCAGATCTGAGGTCCACAGTCCAACCTAAGCTCACCGACTCACAGCGGTCTCCAAAATCCCACAAGACCTTCCACTCACAGCCCTTTTCACCATATTTAATGCCTTATTGATTTATTGCATGTGATCATTAACTCAAGAGTGACACTGTGATCCCAGCTCATAGCCCGGGACACAGCATTATTCATAACTGAGGTCCACAGTCCACCCCAAGCCCACACACTTACCATGGTCACCCAAACCCTGCAAGGTCTCCCACTCATAGCCCCTATCACCATAAATAATGCCTTATTTATCGGATGTGCTTATTAACTCAAACAAGGGTGCCATTGTGATCCCAGCACATAGCCTGGGACACAGCATTATCCAGAAGTGAGGTCCACAGGCCACCTCAAGTCACTTACTGTGGTCAGCCAAACCCTGCAAGACCTCCCACTCACAGCCCCCTATTGCCGTAATGAATCCCTTATTGATTTATTGCACATGCTTATCAATTGTGGGCTGCAGTCCACCCAGTTACTTGGTGGTTTCATTCCAGACCCCGCCTACTTACAAGAGTGGCCCACCCAAACCCGGCAAGACCTCCCACTTACAGCCCCTGTCACCGTAATGAATACCTTTTTGATTTACTACCCATGATCATTAACTCAAATAAGGGTGACAATGCGATCCTAGAACTTGGTGACAACAGTGCCTAATGTCGTCTCCTGTTTTGGCAGAGTGACAACTCAGGAACGTGATTGGGAGGCAGGGATGGAGCGTTGTCACCCTATAACAGGAAATGCCTGAACAGGGAGCTTTGTGGCGGGATCTCCAGGGATTCTTTTATTATTGTGAAGATTGTGAGTGACTTGTGAAATGACATTAACGTTGACTTCCTGTTCTTGTAGACTCGGCAGGATACAGTAGTGACTTGGGGGTGAGGGGGGGTGGGGGTGACTGTATGAGATATTAGGGATTGAGTTTACATAGGCGTTCACTCCTCAAATTGGCAAATGAAGGATTCTGTTGGCCATTCCAAGCCATCGTGAGTGGTTGATGGCCAGCAAACGCCACGCATGGAGTTTATGACACGCCCAGGCAAGACTCTGCTTAGTCTTCCTCAGCAGGCTCTTTCTGAGACTCTGATTCTGATAAATGTTTTCTTTGGCGCCCCCTCTGACAACTTTGTGTAACTGCTATAAAAATCAATTGCCTTGTCTTTGCCTCTTTGTTCAGCGCAAGGCCTCCCCATCTTCCAGGAGAGATGATTATTACCTGGGATATGACACAGAGACGCTCTCTGGATACAACAGGAGCCTGCGCAGAGAGATCAGGGAAGCCGGGGAATGCTAGCTGATATGTACAGCTTGAACCAAGTCATTGTCACATGATATTTCTCTCCGGAGTCACGCGCTTTGATGGGATTTCCTAAATGTGTTTTTCTGAAAAGACTCTTCAGTGTTTCCAAGTGCAGAATCCGCCTTCCTAATAAGAGCACAGCGTGGATCACTCCGCTTCATCACACCCTTAAAGGGGAACTCCATTTTATCAAACTCTTAAAGTGCAACTTCATTTTATTAAATTCTTAAAGGGTAACTCCCCTTTTTTAAATTATTAAAGGGTAACTCCATTTTATTAAATTTTTAAAGGGAACTGCCTTTTTTAAGTATTAAAGGGTAACTCCATTTTATTAAATTATTAAAGGGTTACTCAATTTTAATAAATTCTTAAGGGGTACTCCGTTTTATTATATTATTAAAAGTAGCTCCGTTTTTAAATTCTTAAAGCGTAACTCAATTTTATTAACTAATAAGTAACTTCATTTTATTAAATTCCTAAACTCAAGGTAATTAGATTCTTAAAGGGTAACTCCATTTTTTTAATTGTTAAAAGTAACTCCATTTTATTAAATTCTTAAAGGGGAACTCTATCTTTTTAAATTACTATAAGTAGCTTCATTGTATTAAATTCTTAAAGAGGAACTCCATTTTAAATACATTTTTAAAGGGTAACTCCATTTTATTAAATTATTAAAGGGGGGACTGCATTTATTAAAGGATTCTAAGCAACTCCTTTTTATTAAATTCTTAAAGGGGAACTCCATTTTATTAAATTATTAAAGGGTAACTACATGTCATTAAATGATTAAAGTGTAACTCAATTTTAATAAATTCTTAAGGGGTAACTCCATTTTATTATATTATTAAAAGTAACTCCGTTTTTTAATTCTTAAAGCGTAACTCAATTTTATTAACTAATAAGTAACTTAATTTTATTAGATTCCTAAACTCAATTTAATTTGTTTCTTAAGGGGTAACTCCTTTTTTTTTCCAATTCTTAAAGGGGAACTCCATTTTAATACATGTTTAAAGGGTAACTCCATTTTATTAAATTATTAAAGGGTAACTCCTTTTTATTAAACTCTTAAAGGGGAACTCCATTTTAATAAATGTTTAAAGGGTAGCTACATTTTAATAAATTATTAAAGGGTAACTACATTTCATTAAATGATTAAAGTGTAACTCAATTTTAATAAATTCTTAAGGGGTAACTCCATTTTATTATATTATTAAAAGTAGTTCCTTTTTTTAATTCTTAAAGAGTAACTCAATTTTATTAACTAATAAGTAACTTCATTTTATTAAATTCCTAAACTCAATTTAATTAAATTCTTAAAGGGGAACTTTAAAATTATTATAAGTAACTTCATTGTATTAAATTCTTAAAGAGGAACTCCATTTTAATACATTTATAAAGGGTAACTCTATTTTATTAAATTATTAAAGGGGGACTGCATTTATTAAAGGATTCTAAGCAACTCCTTTTTATTAAATTCTTAAATAGGAACTCCATTTTATTAAATTATTAAAGGGTAACTCCATTTTAATAAATTCTTAGGGGGTAACTCCGTTTTAATAAATTCTTAGGGGGTAACTTCATTTTATTATATTATTAAAAGTAGCTCCTTTTTTTAATTCTTAAAGAGTAACTCAATTTTATTAAATTATTATAAGTAACTTATATTTATATTTTAGTAAATTTTATTAAAATCTTAAAAGTTATCTCCATTTTATTAATAAATTAAAGGGTAACTCCATTTTATTAAATTATTAAAGGATAACACAAATAATATGGACACGCCATTTAGGAGTATAAAAAAATAATTTTAAAGGGGAGGTCTATTTTATTAAAACATTCATTCCACTTTCTATATATATATATATAAAAGTTGATATATGTGTGAAGTGAAACAGTAGGTGGCGCTGTCTGAGGGATTACTGCCGTGTCTTCACTCCACATAATATCCATTCATGAAAATATTCGGGTATTGACACTCTACTGGTTGTTCACATATTACTCAGTAAGAAGAATACTTAAATCCGGGGCTGGTCCTTTTTTAAGGCCCGGTAATAATATTGTGCCGAGGTCACATGACGTACTTGTTTTGTAATTGTGCACGCGCCTGCACTTGTGGGATATGGCCAGGAAGGGGCGCACTAGTATGTAGGTTCACTACCGTATTTAGTAAAGGAGCTTTGGATGGAAATAAAATAAAACGTGCATAAAAAACGCAGCTCGACTGCCTATTTTTACTGCCCACAGCCCACAAGGGTTTATTGTTCTGCTGGGGTTGTTCTTGTTGCTGCTGGGGGATTTATTGTTCTGCTGGGGGATTTATCATTGCTGTATGGAGATTTATTGCTCTGCTGGGGGATTTATCATTGCTGTACGGGGATTTATTGTTCTGCTGGGGGATTTATCATTGCTGTACGGGGATTTATTGTTCTGCTGGGGGATTTATCATTGCTGTACAGGGATTTATTGCTCTGCTGGGGGATTTATAAATACTGTATGGAGATTTATTGTTCTGCTGGGGGATTTATCATTGCTGTATGGAGATTTATCATTGCTGTACAGGGATTTATTGTTCTGCTGGGGGATTTATCATTGCTGTACGGGGATTTATTGTTCTGCTGGGGGATTTATCATTGCTGTACGGGGATTTATTGTTCTGCTGGGGGATTTATCATTGCTGTATGGAGATTTATTGTTCTGCTGGGGGATTTATCATTGCTGTACAGGGATTTATTGCTCTGCTGGGGGATTTATCATCGCTGTATGGGGATTTATTGTTCTGCTGGGGGATTTATCATTGCTGTATGGGGATTTATTGCTCTGCTGGGGGATTTATCATTGCGGTATGGAGATTTATTGCTCTGCTGGGGGATTTATCATTGCGTTATGGAGATTTATTGCTCTACTGGGGGATTTATCATTGCGTTATGGAGATTTATTGCTCTGCTGGGGGATTTATCATCGCTGTATGGGGATTTATTGTTCTGCTGGGGGATTTATCATTGCTGTATGGGGATTTATTGTTCTGCTGGGGGATTTATCATTGCTGTATGGAGATTTATTGTTCTGCTGGGGGATTTATCATTGCTGTACAGGGATTTATTGTTCTGCTGGGGGATTTATCATTGCTGTACAGGGATTTAATGCTCTGCTGGGGGATTTATCATCACTGTATGGGAATTTATTGCTCTGCTGGGGGATTTATCATCGCTGTATGGGGATTTATTGCTCTGCTGGGGGATTTATCATCGCTGTATGGGGATTTATTGCTCTGCTGGGGGATTTATCATTGCGTTATGGATATTTATTGCTCTGCTGGGGGATTTATCATCGCTGTATGGGGATTTATTGCTCTGCTGGGGGATTTATCATTGCGTTATGGATATTTATTGCTCTGCTGGGGGATTTATCATTGCTGTATGGGGATTTATTGTTCTGCTGGGGGATTTATCATTACTGTATGGAGATTTATTGCTCTGCTGGGGGATTTATCATTACTGTATGGAGATTTATTGCTCTGCTGGGGGATTTATCATTATTGTATGGGGATTTATTGCTCTGCTGGGGGATTTATCATTGCTGTACGGGGATTTATTGTTCTGCTGGGGGATTTATCATTGCTGTATGGAGATTATTTGCTCTGCTGGGGGATTTATCATTGCGGCATGGAGATTTATTGCTCTGCTGGGGGATTTAGTGTTGCTGCTGCAGGAGTTATTGTCACTGCTGGGGGTCTTTATTGCTGCTGCTGGAAATTTCTTGTTTCAGCAGGGGGGTTTCATTGTTGCTGTAGGGGGATTTATTGTTCTGCTGGTTGATATATTGGCACTGCTGGGGGTTTTATTGCTGCAGCAGGAGGTTTCATTGTTGCTGTTGAGGGAATTGTTGTTGCTGATTATGGGGGGATTTTATTGTCACTGCTGGGGGATTTATTGTTGCTGCTGGGAGGTGTCTATTATTGCTACTGGGGTGTCTATTGTTGCTGCTGGAGGTTTTATTGTTGCTGCTGGGGGATATCTTCTTTTAAAAGGAGGTGGTGCTGCGAAGTAAGTAAAGGGTTGAAGATGAGGGGGCAGTTTCTGGGTAGGTGGGTCGGTAGGTGGCAGAGTGAGGAGTACCCGCACCTCTGGGCCATCCTATAGTGATATCATGTCACACTTGGCTTGGGGTCTATTTATAAAACAATTCGTTGGACGAATGTGAGAAGCGTTCGCCCAGCTGTGACGACTTCTCCCAGTATGGAGCCTATCACAGGGATTTCCAATGGTGGTCAGCACCATCTAGTGGCCACAATGCGGTATTTTTCCCTGAAATACCCCAATCAGTGACAATACCACATTGTGGCCACTAGATGGAGCTGATGATCATAGAGAACGTTTTATAAACAGACCTGTGTTAGTTTGGTGCGTCTCTTCTGAATGGACCCAAAATCTTTCCTTTTTGTGTTTTTTTTTATTCTTTTTCCCCGAATCAGCAAAATCATGAAATCAATAAGAGCTTTTTTTTTTTTTCCTTTTACATTTTTATTATTGATCCTCCAAAAAGTGGTGCAATTTACTAACTGGTGCTGCCCCTCCCCCCTCCCCTCTTGTTTGTCCTCCTCATTGATTGCTGATAGAAGTCTATTGATGGATGTGAGTGCGGCTGATTAGTGGCCACTCTAACTGATTGGGGATCATTTGTGGTATTGATTACCCCCCCCCCCCCCCCCCCCCCCGACACCTGCAATAAATTCTGAAGCCGCAGGACAGAAGTGACGGCTTTACCGCCCATTAATAAAAGGAAGGAGATGAGTTCCTGATGAGGAATTGTAGAGTGACTGGAAAACAAATGACCTTCTATACCTCTAGAAGAGACTCTGCTCCTTCCTCTCCGACTCTCCTCTCCTGAAATACTCTGCACTGCTGGAGGACTCTGCTCCTTCCTCTCTGACTCTCCTCTCCTGAAATACTCTGCACCGCTGGAGGACTCTGCTTCTTCCTCTACAACTCTCCTCTCCTGAAATACTCTGCACTGCCGGAGGACTCTGCTCCTTCCTCTCCGACTCTCCTCTCCTGAAATACTCTGCACTGCTGGAGGACTCTGCTCCTTCTTCTCCGACTCTCCTCTCCTGAAATACTCTGCTCTGCTGGAGGACTCTGCTCCTTCCTCTATAACTCTCCTCTCCTGAAATACTCTGCTGGAGGACTCTGCTCCTTCCTCTATAACTCTCCTCTCCTGAAATACTCTGCTGGAGGACTCTGCACTTCCTCTATAACTCTCCTCTCCTGAAATACTCTGCTCTGCTGGAGGACTCTGCTCCTTCCTCTATTCAACTCTCCTCTCCTGAAATACTCTGCACTGCCGGAGGACTCTGCTCCTTCCTCTACAACTCTCCTCTCCTGAAATACTCTGCACTGCTGGAGGACTCTGCTCCTTCCTCTATAACTCTCCTCTCCTGAAATACTCTGCTGGAGGACTCTGCTCCTTCCTCTATAACTCTCCTCTCCTGAAATACTCTGCTCTGCCGGAGGACTCTGCTCCTTCCTCTATAACTCTCCTCTCCTGAAATATTCTGCACTGCCGGAGGACTCTGCTCCTTCCTCTATAACTCTCCTCTCCTGAAATACTCTGCACTGCCGGAGGACTCTGCTCCTTCCTCTATAACTCTCCTCTCCTGAAATACTCTGCTCTGCCGGAGGACTCTGCTCCTTCCTCTATAACTCTCCTCTCCTGAAATACTCTGCTCTGCTGGAGGACTCTGCTCCTTCCTCTATATCTCTCCTCTCCTGAAATACTCTGCTCTGCTGGAGGACTCTGCTCCTTCTTCTATAACTCTCCTCTCCTGAAATACTCTGCACTGCTGGAGGACTCTGCTCCTTCCTCTATCACTCTCCTCTCCTGAAATACTCTGCACTGCTGGAGGACTCTGCTCCTCCCTCTATAACTCTCCTCTCCTGAAATACTCTGCTCTGCTGGAGGTCTCTGCTCCTTCCTCTATAACTCTCCTTTCCTGAAATACTCTGCTCTGCTGGAGGACTCTGCTCCTTCCTCTATAACTCTCCTCTCCTGAAATACTCTGCTGGAGGACTCTGCTCCTTCCTCTATAACTCTCCTCTCCTGAAATACTCTGCTGGAGGACTCTGCACTTCCTCTATAACTCTCCTCTCCTGAAATACTCTGCTCTGCTGGAGGACTCTGCTCCTTCCTCTATTCAACTCTCCTCTCCTGAAATACTCTGCTCTGCCGGAGGACTCTGCTCCTTCCTCTATAACTCTCCTCTCCTGAAATACTCTGCTCTGCCGGAGGACTCTGCTCCTTCCTCTATAACTCTCCTCTCCTGAAATATTCTGCACTGCCGGAGGACTCTGCTCCTTCCTCTATAACTCTCCTCTCCTGAAATACTCTGCACTGCCGGAGGACTCTGCTCCTTCCTCTATAACTCTCCTCTCCTGAAATACTCTGCTCTGCCGGAGGACTCTGCTCCTTCCTCTATAACTCTCCTCTCCTGAAATACTCTGCTCTGCTGGAGGACTCTGCTCCTTCCTCTATAACTCTCCTCTCCTGAAATACTCTGCTCTGCTGGAGGACTCTGCTCCTTCCTCTATATCTCTCCTCTCCTGAAATACTCTGCTCTGCTGGAGGACTCTGCTCCTTCTTCTATAACTCTCCTCTCCTGAAATACTCTGCACTGCTGGAGGACTCTGCTCCTTCCTCTATCACTCTCCTCTCCTGAAATACTCTGCACTGCTGGAGGACTCTGCTCCTCCCTCTATAACTCTCCTCTCCTGAAATACTCTGCTCTGCTGGAGGTCTCTGCTCCTTCCTCTATAACTCTCCTTTCCTGAAATACTCTGCTCTGCTGGAGGACTCTGCTCCTTCCTCTATAACTCTCCTCTCCTGAGATACTCTGCCCTGCTGGAGGACTCTGCTCCTTCCTCTATAACTCTCCTCTCCTGAAATACTCTGCTGGAGGACTCTGCTCCTTCCTCTATAACTCTCCTCACCTGAAATACTCTGAACCGCTGGAGGACTCTGCTCCTTCCTCTATAACTCTCCTCTCCTGAAATACTCTGCACTGCCGGAGGACTCTGCTCCTTCCTCTCCGACTCTCCTCTCCTGAAATACTCTGCTCTGCTGGAGGACTCGGCTCCTTCCTCTATAACTCTCCTCTCCTGAAATACTCTGCTCTGCTGGAGGACTCTGCTCCTTCCTCTATAACTCTCCTCTCCTGAAATACTCTGCACTGCTGGAGGACTCGGCTCCTTCCTCTATAACTCTCCTCTCCTGAAATACTCTGCTCTGCTGGAGGACTCTGCTCCTTCCTCTCCGACTCTCCTCTCCTGAAATACTCTGCACCGCTGGAGGACTCTGCTCCTTCCTCTATAACTCTCCTCTCCTGAAATACTCTGCTCTGCTGGAGGACTCGGCTCCTTCCTCTATAACTCTCCTCTCCTGAAATACTCTGCTCTGCTGGAGGACTCTGCTCCTTCCTTAAAACTCTCCTCTCCTGAAATACTCTGCTGGAGGACTCTGCTCCTTCCTCTATGACTCTCCTCTCCTGAAATACTCTGCACTGCCGGAGGACTCTGCTCCTTCCTCTATAACTATCCTCTCCTGAAATACTCTGCTGGAGGACTCTGCTCCTTCCTCTATAACTATCCTCTCCTGAAATACTCTGCTGGAGGACTCTGCTCCTTCCTCTATGACTCTCCTCTCCTGAAATACTCTGCACTGCTGGAGGACTCTGCTCCTTCCTCTATAACTCTCCTTTCCTGAAATACTCTGCTGGAGGACTCTGCTCCTTCCTCTATAACTCTCCTCTCCTGAAATACTCTGCTCTGCTGGAGGACTCTGCTCCTTCCTCTATAACTCTCCTCACCTGAAATACTCTGAACCGCTGGAGGACTCTGCTCCTTCCTCTATAACTCTCCTCTCCTGAAATACTCTGCACTGCCGGAGGACTCTGCTCCTTCCTCTATAACTATCCTCTCCTGAAATACTCTGCTGGAGGACTCTGCTCCTTCCTCTATGACTCTCCTCTCCTGAAATACTCTGCACTGCTGGAGGACTCTGCTCCTTCCTCTATAACTCTCCTTTCCTGAAATACTCTGCTGGAGGACTCTGCTCCTCCCTCTATAACTCTCCTCTCCTGAAATACTCTGCACTGCTGGGGGACTCTGCTCCTTCCTCTATAACTCTCCTCTCCTGAAATACTCTGCTCTGCTGGAGGACTCTGCTCCTTCCTCTATAACCTCTCCTCTCCTGAAATACTCTTCTCTGCTGGAGGACTCTGCTCCTTCCTCTATAACTCTCCTCTCCTGAAATACTCTGCTCTGCTGGAGGACTCTGCTCCTTTCTCTATATCTCTACTCTCCTCAAATACTCTGCTCTGCTGGAGGACTCTGTTTCTTCCTCTATAACTCTCCTCTCCTGAAATACTCTGCACTGATCACACATGATTGATCATTGGGCTTTGTGTGATAAGGGGGTAAGGGGCGTGTCAAAAAAATAACCCTCCCTCCCCCCCCCTTAAATATTGGAAGAATGTTATACTTGTATATCACCTTCAAATCAAATAGCAATGTAATGTTACAGCAGCAGGTTGAATGCTACCAGTTATAAGCAGCTCCGCCCATAACGGAGTCGTCTCTGCATTGCGGCTGGATACAAACTGAATGGAAGTTTGAAATTTTGAGTTTATGTCACCAAGTGAAATCTCCCCAAGAAATACAAGATGCCGGCATGTGACTCAGCATTCTAACAGCCATTAAGGTAACTGTTACATTAACGCATTTTAAGGGTGGAGTTGGCCTGCAAACTGTCGGAGGCGTGGAGGCGGGGCAGCCTAGAATTCTGGACAAGCTCTGGACACGGATCCTCAGTGACTATTTCCATATTGACTGGGAATGTGAGAATCCAGCTGACATGATCTGAATCTCTATTTTTAAAAATGTTTTTCTGCCCCCTCGGAGAAGGATTTGTACCAGGCGGGTAATTCTCTCTCCCAAACCAATCCAATTCCATGTGCTGCCATTTTTCATCCCCGCGTGCCATGGGCTGGCGAAGGTAAATCGAAGGGCTTCATTATTATTTATGGGTCAGCCAGGAGAGGGCGCTCTTCTTTTGTCTCCACCCCCTCCTTTATCATTTATTATTATTTATGGTCAGGACTAAGAAATGCACTTTAAGTAGAAATATATTTTTAGACAGATAGATGACAATTTGCATATTATGATTTTATGTAATGAAAAAATAAAAAATAAAATACTAAACGTATTAAAAAATAAAAAAAACCAATAAAAATGAGCAGACTCGATAGACCGCTTGGTCTTTTTGTGTGCCGTCACTATTCTATGTTTCTATGTCTTATTAGACCAGCAGGTGGCGCTTTTGACCCTTTATTTCACATGATTTCTGGGGACTCTTATTGCTCACAGAGCTCAGTAGCTCAAGTTGAATTTTACATATAGAATTAGTCAAAGCAATGGCTCGGCCCCCCAAACTGAGTTTTTGGTGAGAGACAGGGGTGTGCCGTCACTTTTCTATGTTTCTATGTCTTATTGGACCAGCAGGTGGCACTTTTGACCCTTTATTTCACATGATTTCTGGGGACTCTTATTGCTCACAGAGCTCAGTAGCTCAAGTTGAATTTTACATATAGAATTAGTCAAAGCAATGGCTCGGCCCCCCAAACTGAGTTTTTGGTGAGAGACAGGGGTGTGCCGTCACTTTTCTATGTTTCTATGTCTTATTGGACCAATAGCTGGCGCTTTTGACCCTTCATTTCACATGATTTCTGGGGACTCTTTTTGCTCACAGAGCTCAGTAGCTCAAGTTGAATTTTACATATAGAATTAGTCAAAGCAATGACTCGGCCCTCAAACTGAGTTTTTGGTGAGAGACAGGGGTGTGCCGTCACTTTTCTATGTTTCTATGTCTTGTTGGACCAGCAGGTTGCACTTTTGACCCTTCGTTTCACATGATTTCTGGGGACTCTTATTGCTCACAGAGCTCAGTAGCTCAAGTTGAATTTTACATATAGAATTAGTCAAAGCAATGACTCTGCCCCCCAAACTGAGTTTTTGGTGAGAGAAAGGGGTGTGCTGTCACTTTTCTATGTTTCTATGTCTTATTGGACCAGCAGGTGGCGCTTTTGACCCTTCATTTCACATGATGTCTGGGGACTCTTATTTCTCACAGAGCTCAGTAGCTCAAGTTGAATTTTACATATAGAATTAGTCAAAGCAATGACTCGGCCCCCCAAACTGAGTTTTTGGTGAGAGACAGGGGTGTGCCGTCACTTTTCTATGTTTCTATGTCTTATTGGACCAGTAGGTGGCGCTTTTGACCCTTCATTTCACATGATTTCTGGGGACTCTTATTGCTCACAGAGCTCAGTAGCTCAAGTTGAATTTTACATATAGAATTAGTCAAAGCGATGACTCAGGCCCCCCAAACTCTGAGTTTTTGGTGAGAGACAGTCCCCGTCCATTTATGTCAGAGAGGAGATATAGCTACCCACCAAGCACCCCAATGTACCTCCATAGCACCCGTTGAATTATATATATATATATATATATATATATATATATATATATATTATATATATACATATTTATATATATTTATATATATGTTTATAGATATTTTTATTATTTATTTTTTTTATATCTTTATTTAATTCACTTTTTTTAACTCTTATGTTTGTAAAGATAGTTTTTGTTTTTTGTTTTTTTAATTTTCATATTTATATTTTTGTTAACTGTTTGATATTTACAAAATGCTGTATATGAAACATATATAAATAAAAACTATAATAAATATAAACAATATTATATTTTTGTTTTTAATCAAATATATATATTTAAAACAGATAAATAAAAATCCTGTATACCCTATAGGTCTCCACAGTTCTCTATACAAAGCAGGCAGATCATGGCTGGTGGGAGGGGCCAGCAGGACTGAAGGGAAGGCGAGAGATCAAGCTCTTTTCCTCTCCTTTTTTTATGTACTGTATACAGTTTATATTATACACAATCTTTGTTTTACAAATAAAGATTTAATACGTGACACAAGAATCCCAGAGCACTAGGGGCTATCTAAAAAGAGCAGAACAGTAATTATCTCCAGACTGTCTGTCTCTAATTGAGTCTCTAATCGAGTTCTTCAGAGATAATTGTACAGAGGGGGGAGGTAAGGGGGAGGAGTCACTGCTCCGATTGAGCTATTGACCTCTGTTTAGCAGCAGGACTATTTTACTGCAGGAGTTAAGGAGAAGCTGGGAAAATGAGGATGAATTGTAAATGATCCCCCTTCTGGCTGTATGTGGAATTATTGAACAACTATTTCCAATGCCGGCATCACTCCAGTGCTTAGTGCAGTGTGGTCTATGTGGGGGAGGGGGGCACTGATAACCTGGTAATTACAAGCAAGCCTTCACCATAGCATGCGATAAGGAGGTGAATGTTCATATATTTAATCATCTATGTGGCTCTGACTCTGCTAGAGTTCCCCTTTAGAAATCACTGTCTCATAATTGGACCCCCCCCCCCCCCCCCAGGGTATGATGAACGATTGGCGAGAGTCACTTCTAGATTGAGTACTAGTGGCTCTGCAGGGAATGGTGTGGGGGGGCATGATAAGTGCGTTTTTCCCACCAGGACTGATGGATAGATAAATTCTGCAATTTGCTTTGCCGTAACGAGCTGACAATATATCGCCCGCTGGGAGCTTGCGGGAGACTCCGCCATTATAGGAACAGGAGGGGGGAGAAGAGCGTAAAGTGCTTTTATAATCTTCCCCGTTACCAAATCCATTAAAGACTGTAGACACCTGATGGATGGTTTGCCATGATCTAGTATGCGTCTATCAGAAATCCACTGATGTCTCTGTTATGACCGGAGCTAGATGGGGATTCATGGAATCAATGGGAAGCCATTGCTGGGCAATGTCTGAAAATGTTGGTTGCTGGGCTTGCCTCTTGGCCTCAATACTTTTGAAACCCCTGAAATGCAGCAAGCATGCAGCCAGTGAAGTCAAAGCAAAGTCTTTGGTCCATGTCTAAGACTGCATACTTGTTCCATGTCTGAGACTAAAAATGAGATGAAAACAGAAGATCACCATGACAGCCAGGCATCTAGCATTTTCAAAAATAGATCAACGGCAATGGCAACCATCATGTTTCTCTGTAGTTACTTGTCAGAGCGTAATACCACAGATTTCCTTCCTGGAGGTGATGGCAGAGTGGACACATCTCTACAAACAACATCCCAGAACCAAGAATCCTCCCACTTATAATGAGGCCAATCCCGGGATTCCGTGCTGTGTGTGTGGCATTCCTCCAATTACATATCCTACATCTCTGTCTATGGAATGATAGCTTGTATTTACAATGTATCTGATAAGGGTGCTCTGACCTATACCATAGCGCTGTACCTAGAGCACTGAGCCAGTCACACCATTCTCTGTACCAAATGAGCTTACACTCTAATATCCCCCCCCCCCCCCCAGTCACACGCTATTTTTATTATACATTTATATAGTGTTGACATATCTAGGATCATTCCATTCATAAAAGTTTAGATAACAAGCAGTCCCAAATAAAGTCCAGAAGATGTGCTGTGTCCAGACAATAAAATCACAATAACAGAAAGAATGTATTACAATGTATCTTCTTTGTGTCTTCTTTGCATGTTCTATGTATCTTCCTTATGACTTCTTGTATCTTCCTTGTGTCTTCTTTGTATAGTTCTTGTGTCTAATTTGGGTTTTGTTTGTATCTTCCTTGTATTGTCTTTGTATCTTCCTTGTGTCTTCTTTGCATCTTCTATGTATTTCTATGTATCTTCTTTTTTGTATCTTTGTTGTGTCTTCTTTTATCCTTCTTGTGTCTTCTTTTTATCATCTTTATGTCTTCATTGTATTTTCTCTTGTGTCTTCTATGTGTTTTGTTTGTATCTTCCTTGTTTCTTCTTTATAACTTCCTTGTGTCTGCTTTATAACTTCCTTTGTGTCTTCTTTATAACTTCCTTGTGTCTTCTTTGTAACTTCCTTGTCTCTTCTTTGTAACTTCCTTGTCTCTTCTTTGTAACTTCCTTGTCTCTTCTTTGTAACTTCCTTGTCTCTTCTTTGTAACTTCCTTGTCTCTTCTTTGTAACTTCCTTGTGTCTTCTTTGTAACTTCCTTGTGTCTTCTTTGTAACTTCCTTGTGTCTTCTTTGTAACTTCCTTGTGTCTTCTTTGTAACTTCCTTGTGTCTTTGTAACATCCTTGTGTCTTCTTTGTAACTTCCTTGTGTCTTCTTTGTAACATCCTTGTGTCTTCTTTGTAACATCCTTGTGCCTTTTTGTAACATCCTTGTGTCTTCTTTGTAACTTCCTTGTCTCTTCTTTGTAACTTCCTTGTCTCTTCTTTGTAACCTCCTTGTCTCTTCTTTGTAACATCCTTGTGTCTTCTTTGTAACTTCCTTGTGTCTTCTTTGTAACTTCCTTGTGTCTTCTTTGTAACTTCCTTGTCTCTTCTTTGTAACTTCCTTGTCTCTTCTTTGTAACTTCCTTGTCTCTTCTTTGTAACTTCCTTGTGTCTTTGTAACATCCTTGTGTCTTCTTTGTAACTTCCTTGTGTCTTCTTTGTAACTTCCTTGTGTCTTCTTTGTAACTTCCTTGTGTCTTCTTTGTAACTTCCTTGTGTCTTTGTAACATCCTTGTGTCTTCTTTGTAACTTCCTTGTGTCTTCTTTGTAACATCCTTGTGTCTTCTTTGTAACATCCTTGTGCCTTTTTGTAACATCCTTGTGTCTTCTTTGTATCTTCCTTGTATCGTCCCCTTATCTTCTAAGTGTCTTCTCTGTATCTTCTACGTGTCTTCTTTGTATCTCCTTTTTAACATCTTCATGAGTTCAATGTATCTTCTTTGTGTGTTTTTTGTATTTTTTTTTGTATTACCCTTGTATATTATGTGTATTTTTGTGTTTTCTTCGTATATTCCTTTTATCTTCTTTAAGTACTATTTATCTTCAGAAGCACCTCTCTGTGAAATCACACCGGAATAATAGCGTATTTAGCCGATTGCCTGGGGTTCCCCTTTACATCACACGTATGTACAGAATTGCGGTGAAGCGTGCTGATCGCTCTTCCATTTTACACCCGGACAGATGTTATCGGTCATTATCCAGGGAGATCCAGGAACTTGTCAAACTGGAAAGCCATATACTTTTCTGTCTCGGGGATTAAAATACCGTTGTGGATTTATGACGCGGCTAACGTTCACGCTTATAAAAAGCCATCCAGAGGGCCCTGAGCCTCTCCCGCCTGAGCTATTATCACCTCCATCGTCCACAGCCGCTCTCTATAAAGATTACTCACCTGTGAGCAGGAAGGATTCATTTACGAGCGGAGCTCCTTGTCATTGGGCCCTGAAAGGTTTTCCGTCTGCACTCCGTCCCGTTTTATGGGCACTTTTTGACCATTAAGAGTCGTTTATGTGCCGCTGATCACATTTTAAACCCGCTGGATGTATGTTAATTCCTGAGTAAATACATTCGCACTCGCGGCGTGGCGTGTTTATAACCCACCGCCTGACTGCGTTCAAAATGTTGGTAGATTTCTTGTATGGTCTCTCTGTCGCAGTCCTTTATTGGGTGAGATCGGAGATGTAGAGCCGTCATATTGCTGCATCTAAAAGGCTGAACCCTACAAAAAAGTTAGAGATCATTTCTGTTTTGGACTCATTCTAAATTCACTAGATGGTCCTTCCAAGCAGCTAATGCAAATACCCCCATGTGACCGTATATTGGCTTCCTGTAGTGCCCCTATGCAGCAACAAACATACACCTCCAATTGACCCCAATGCATTATAGTGACATTCCCCGCTGTAATACATCTTAAAGCTGAACCCCGGGTAGATATAAAAGCAGCAGCTGGATTCAACCTGGTATTGTCTGCTGCAGTCCCTGTACAGCAGAGCTCAGATTGAGGGGGGAGACCCAGCACAAGGGGCCAATAATGTTTTTTGTTGCAGGGCAAAGAAGCTTGCTGATAAGAGGAGAGAGAACAGTAAGAGAAAGCTGAGCTCATCAGTGCACTGCTTCTTCTTTCACTGTCCATTCACAGACCGGGGGGAGATACAAGACCTATAAGAGTTACTTAACAAATCAGGTCTCCTTCCCTGCTAGACATGGCTGGACTGTGTAAAACAAAGAATTATAGCGCAGGAGCACAATAAGGCCTATGTCATAGGCGTGCTCAGGGGGTGTGCCTGGGCACACCCTAATCACTCTGTGCAGTGCCAATTTCCCCTACTGCCGGGGATTCCCTCTGTGTTGCGCCCCCCTGAGTGCTACTGGTTTCTTTCATCTCCCCCCCCCCCACCTGGCTGCTAAGGGGAATGTTTCAGGATGAAAAGCAGGGGAAAGGGCTAGCCCATGGGTGCTCAACCTGTGGCCCTCCAGCTGTTGCAGAACTACAAGTCCAATGAGACATTGCAAGCTGCGGACAGTTACAAGCATGACTCCCAAAGGCAGAGGAATGATGGGACTTGTAGTTCCCCAACAGCTGGAGGACCACAGGTTGAGCGCCCATGGACTAGTCAATATATCATTTACTGTCCCCTTCCTTTTCTAAATGAACGCACTGAACACACTCGCTCTCTGTGTTCATTCATAGCTTAAGCATAATAAACTGTGATTACTATGCTTCAATTTGTGAATGAATAGCAAGCGGCTCAGCACAGAGCTCCTCCCATTCATTCCTTGTGCAGTGCAGCTGAGGCTGCAGAGAAAGGGGCGCGTGCAGGGGCGGACTGACAACTCATGGGGCCCCCTGGCAATAGGAGATCATGGGGCCCCCAGACAATCAGAGATTATGGGGCCACACAGTATACACACACACACAGTATACAATCACACAGTATACACATACATGTACACACAGTATACACAGACATGTATCTATTGGCTGAGAAGGTACTGGAGAGGTGGGGCAGCTATAATCTCGGGATTTTTAGACCAAAAGCATGTTGGTAAGGGACATTTCAGAGACAGATGTAAAAAAAACACAGATTTTTACATACTGTCCCTGGTTTTACTTAGGCTGGAAACCCTGATGGGGCCCCCTAGTGGCCCGGGCCCTCGGGAAGTGCCCGAGTGGTCGAATGGTCAGTCCGCCCCTGGGCGCGTGTTTGAGCTTTGGGGTGCTCACCCTAATACAATGGGCTGCGCACACCTATGGCCTATGTGTAATAGGGGGAACTCCGCATAAAGTCCATGAAAGTTCTTAGTGATACTCCAGGGATGGACCCTCGATGGCTCAGGAGCACCTTTATGCGGGACCTCTGTGGAATTTGAGGAATTCTCTAAAACAATAGATAAGGACAGCAGGGGGCGTAATCTAAATGCACTCAGATTGCGCCCTCTGCTGTCCTTATCTACAGCTGGGCTGTGTGGCAGAGCTGTGAAAATCTCAGGACTGGATGGTCAGAAATACAAATCTTTTGGCAGATATAACAATTACTATATATGCATTCCATTGGTGTGTTTTGCCGTTAGGCAGTAATCTAGCTTATTTACGGATTTATGTTTTCACCCGGGATACAAAGAGGGTTCCCCTGAAATCTCACAGCTCTTTCCTGTTCTGTTAGTTAGGGGTCTTACACAGCAGTTTTATCAGCGCTAGTCATATTTCATGCCTACAAGCAGGGGGCGCTGCATCGCCTGCGTCCAGCCACAAGTCTACCCATAGATGGTCTTATCTATATGCTACTCCCATGGAAAACTTTCATTTCCACCACCTTGTCTATTTGAAGGAGCTGCCACAGAAATTACGTGTTAGTGAATGATTCGCAGGAATCACGTGTCCTGTAAAACCCATTTCATTGCCCAGGACAGTCACCTGGGCACCAGTAGCTCTGACATATACTGCAGTGCTGTACAGAGAACACTGAGCCAGTCACAGTGGTCTCTGTACCAGAGGAGCTCACACTCTAATGACCCCCCACAGTCACACACTATTGTTATTATACTTTTATATATCTCTAACATATATCGCAGTGCTGTACAGAGATCACTGAGCCAGTCACATCAGTCTCTGTACCAGAGGAGCTTACACTCTAATGCCCCCCCCCCCACAGTCACACAATATTATTATACATTTATATAGCTCTGACATATACCGTAGTGCTGTACAGAGAACACTGAGCCAGTCACGTCAGTCTCTGCACCAGAGGAGCTTCTCCACCAGGTGGTGCTATTTTGCAAGGTCTCAGCCGGAGGAAACATCAAGCCTGGGCCTGTCCTGCAGGCTTCTCCCCCAACCACCATGCAGTGGGTGGGGAGAGATGAAGGTTGAGGCTCTCCAGAGGCACTGAGGCCTACTCCTCAGTGCCTCTCAGTGCTCAAGCTGAAATGGATCCTGGGCCTGTCCCTATGCAAGAGGAGTCCTTACCAGTCTTCCAGGATAGAGTGGTGAACAGACTGTGCCGCATTGCTAAGGAGGAACAGAAACTTGCTGTCATGAAAGAAGATCTCAGGAAAAATAAATACCTGCATAGTAAGTCTGGAAACAGTAAGAGGGAAGCCTCCAACCTGAAGTCTCTGGAGGAGGCATTGAAAAAGCAGGAGAAGTTGGTTGCTTCTCTGAAGGAAAGCAGCGGTGTGTTCAGAGAAAAATGTGAGAATGAGGAGAAATTCCAACAGATGAAGGAGAGTGCCTGTGCCAGTACCAGCCAGAGGGTGGATACCAGAGCAACGGCGACAGTATGAATGGGGGATAAGAAAGTGGCTTCACATGGTGGTCCTGGTACTACCCCTGTCTCAGGATCTGTTGCACCTGAGTCAGTATCTGCCCCCCTCCCTCCCCAGCAGCCTGGGTCATCTCAGAAGGAGGTTGAGGAAAACGGCAGATTGCTGCAGGCCATTACAGAAATAGAAACTCCCTTGAGTGGCACCGACTCATCAGATGAAGCTCTTGGTAAAGGAGTGCTTGCTTTAAATCTCTTTCAGTGTGTGGAGGACTTTTCTGAGATTGCACCTGTCAACAGATCCTTGCAATCAGCAGGGAATGCAGGAGGAGAAGGTGTGTATCCAGACAGAGAAGTTTCTGCTGGCTGCAAGGAGTCCCACATGGACACTAACAGTGCAGAGCAGGAATGTCGTATGAATGTTGAAACTGCAGAGCAGGAGGGCCTTATGAACGCTGAAACAGCCGATGATTTTTCTAAACAGAAGACTATACTTGATGATGGGATTTCTGGTAACTGTGGTACTTCTGGGACTATGGTGAGCGGGACTGTTGTGCAGGAGGGGAGGAAGGAGGATCAAGTGGTGGGTAATTTACCAAACCAGCTTTCAGAGGGTCCTATGCAGCCAGTTAATGTGTCATCTGTCCCAGTTAGGAACTATGCTAAGGCTGTGTCGGGACAGAGTCATTCTGCTAGTGGAAGGGAGCCAGCTTTGTGACTTTCACCTAATGCACCTTCTTCTAGTAAACGCAGGAATGTGGTACAGCTCAGGTGGGAAGGAGGAGGTATTCCACCTATCAGGAAGGGGATTGTGGATAAGATCCTAGCCATGGAATTTAAGGCGGAGGATATTTATCCTCTTATCAGTCCGGCAGGTTCTTATGAATACGATTTATCATTCATGTGTCCAGAATCACTGGATCTGTTTTGGGAGCGGTTTGAGCATGTGTATAGGGGCCATCCGGACTGGAAGGGGTTTGTCCCCAAAGTTGTCTCACGACAGCCCTTGATAAAAAATGTGACTATCCTGACAAGTAATGAGTCTATACCCCGAGGATTTATGGGTCTGGTTGAGGAGGTTTGGTGAAACTTTGTGCTCGCTAAAAAAGATTGTGGATGATAGAGGAATCTGGATGGGTGGGTGGTAGATGTCAATGAGGTTGAGTGTGTGTGGGAATGTGGTCCAGCATTTGCCCTCTTCTGCCTTTATTGGTAGAGATAGGATTACCGTCTTTTACCCTGGTCAACCTAAGGTGTGCCATAAATGTGGGCCCAAGGGACATCTCTCCTCTAACTGTCCAGAACAGAAGTGCTCTTTGTGCCAGGAACTGGGGCATCTGGCAAGGAACTGTAACATCATTAAAGAGGAAGTAAAGCCTCTTTAAAAAATGCCCGCCGCCATCAATCCCGGAGTGACTTCCAGGTCTCGCCACTCCAGCGCTGACCATGTAGGTTTAGGAGATATTTATTTGACCTACAGGTAAGCCTTAATCTAGGCTTACCTGTAGGTCAAAGTAGTTTGTAAGGGTTTACAACCACTTTAAATGTAAGGTTGGTCACCCTTATAGCTGATGCCCTGAGGCTTTGCACAATAAGCCAGAGCTAGTGGAGAAATTCTTCCGTCTGGATAGAGAGGAGTCTGGGTTGGCGCAGGTTGTACCAGGGGATACTAGTGTCTCTGTCCCATCAGAATCTGTGTCTGTGAGGCCATCTGTGGTGTCAGTGTCCCCCCAGTCTGTGGTCTCCCAGTCAGTGTCAGAAAGCGTGGTTGTCAAGTCTGTGTCTGCACCTACTGTTTCTCCTAGTGTAGTGAAGGCAGTGGAGGGTGCTGGACCAGCGTGTATGGTGGTGCCAACCCCTCCTCCTCGGCATGGCAGAAGTGCGGCTGGAGGTCAGCAGATACCAAGAGGTCGAGTGACGGATGGATTGGATGATGGTGGGGGTGGGAAGGGAATGAGAGTGGCTGGTACAGAATGCAAGGTGAATGATGTGGAAGTCGGGGTGAATGATGTGGGGGGGAGGGGTTAATAGGGTGGTTTTGGAATCGCATTCTGATGATAAATCTCAAAATTTTTCTTAGCCTGGATTGTGTTTAAGTTGAGGTTTGGGGTTTGTAGTCTCTTTTTTGCTGGCTTTTTCTTTACTTGCTGATGTAAGCACGCTTGTTTTTGTTTAGTTATTTATTTTTGTGTAAATATGTTTTTATTAATAAGCTGTATGTTTGTATATTTTAATTTAAAAAAAATTACACTCTAATGTCCCCCCGCAGTCACACACTATTATTATTATTATTATACATTTATACAGCTCTGACATATACCGCAGTGCTGTACACAGCAAGGGTACGGCTTTAGAAAATCCCCTGCAGCCTCTTTACGGTCACTTTCTGTCTATGTGCACTCTATTATGCCCCGTACACACGGTCGGAAATTCCGACCACAAAATCCGTCGGATTTTTTCCGACGGATTTTGTCCGACACTGGTGTTGCATACACACGGTCGGACAAAGTTGTCGGAAAATCCGATCATCCTGAACGTGGTGACGTTCGTTGCGTACGACGGGACTACGTAGAGGCTAGTAGCCAATAACTTTGGTCTTGTAATGTAATCTGAGCATGCGTGGGACTTTGTCCGTCGGAATTCGCTACACACGATCGGAAAAAGTCGGAAAATTTGAGAGCAGGATCTCAAACTTTTTCCGTCGGAAAATTCCGACCGTGTGTACGGGGCATGAGACAGCAATACAAACCTTACATACCTGCCACAGTCTATAGTTGGCTGTAGTTGTGGGGGGGGGGGGGGGGTCCCCTGGGCCCTGTGTGATTTGTGCTGCTGCACATTGCACATGGTTTGTGAGGGTGTTGGACTGCACTGGCGTCTTTCTATAAGATTCTGAGCCCCCCCCCCTCCCCCTCCCCCTCCGTAACCTGAAAGTGATTTTTTGCCCTGCCAGTGATCAGTGACATTCCTCCTGGAGGTTTCATCTCTTCATAATATGCGGATCAATTTCAGAGCATTATAAATTCACAGCGGCGAAGGGCCAGCGCTGCGATTCTCATTAAAATCTGCGTCACGCTGCGCTATACATGCCGCCGGAGCGGTAAATCATATCATTATCGATCCAATCTGCGCGGCACAGATAAGATTGCTCTCTCCGATATGGGCTGAATGCATGCGGGGCGACATTAGCTTGACTTTACATGGCTGGCGGTAGAAGTGCGAGATGCTCCACGTGCGGGGTTGTGCTCCAATCGCCAGCCTATCGGGTAAAACATCCGCATTAAAGTGATCAGCTACAAACTTAACTCTGCGTTCAATATGGGAAGAAATAAGAAAGGAATAACCTCTGCCCTTCATCCAGGGGACCTCCAGCCAAACCTGAGACTTTTGTATTTAAAGAGGAGGGCCGGGCAAAAAAAAAAAATTAAAGTCAGCAGCTACAAATACTGCAGCTGTGACTTTTAATAATCGTACACTTACCTGTCCCGGGGTCCAGCGATGCGGGGGAACGAGACCCCCCCCTCGTTCCCCGCTCCGCTCACGACGCCGGCATTCTTAATGTGGGAATCCGGCTGGGCTTCACAGCCGGGCACCCCTGCGCATGCGCGAGCGGAGCCGTGCGCCGTGATTCGACGCTCACTCATCTGGGACACATGACATGTCCCAGATGACTGTGCGTTGCCTACAGGAAGTGACTTTTAGCCTCGGCAATGAAGGTGGCAGACTTCGAGGGACCCCCTAGCAACAGGCATTTAGAGGTGAGTAAAAAATTTTTTTTTTTCCAATTATTTTTTCTTAATTTTTTTTATGATTTTTAAGCCCCTTTTTGTTTTTTGGCTGCAACCCCACTTTAAAGTGGACCTGGTCATCAGATATATATATTTCCTGGTAATTTGCAGCATGTTCAGTACCAAGTGTTACTGTAACCCTTCCAGGTATTTATTACCTCTCACAAAGATCTTAAGGTATCACTAGAGGGGTCACCGGCGGGAGGAAGGAGGTCCTGATTCCTCTATAGATCTTCATATATCACTAGAGGGGTCACCAGCAGGAGGAAGAAGGTCCTGATTCCTCTATATAGATCTTTATATCACTAGAGAGATCACCAGCAGGAGGAAGGAGGTCCTGATTCCTCTATATAGATCTTTATATCACTAGAGGGGTCACCAGCAGGAGGAAGGAGGTCCTGATTCCTCTATATAGATCTTCATATCACTAGAGAGATCACCAGCAGGAGGAAGGAGGTCCTGATTCCTCTATATAGATCTTTATATCACTAGAGGGTCACCAGCAGGAGGAAGGAGGTCCTGATTCCTCTATATAGATCTTTAGATCACTAGAGGGATCACCAGCAGGAGGAAGGAGGTCCTGATTCCTCTATATAGATCTTAATATCACTAGAGGGGTCACCAGCAGGAGGAAGGAGGTCCTGATTCCTCTATATTGATCTTTATATCACTAGAGGGATCACCAGCAGGAGGAAGGAGGTCCTGATTCCTCTATATAGATCTTTATATCACTAGAGGGATCACCAGCAGGAGGAAGAAGGTCCTGATTCCTCTATATAGATCTTCATATCACTAGAGGGGTCACCAGCAGGAGGAAGGAGGTCCTGATTCCTCTATATAGATCTTTATATATCACTAGAGGGGTCACCAGCAGGAGGAAGGAGGTCCTGATTCCTCTATATAGATCTTTATATCACTAGAGGGGATCACCAGCAGGAGGAAGGAGGTCCTGATTCCTCTATATAGATATGTATATCACTAGAGGGACCACCAGCAGGAGGAAGGAGGTCCTGATTCCTCTATATAGATCTTTATATCACTAGAGGGATCACCAGCAGGAGGAAGGAGGTCCTGATTCCTCTATATAGATCTTTATATCACTAGAGGGATCACCACCAGCAGGAGGAAGGAGGTCCTGATTCCTCTATATAGATCTTTATATCACTAGAGGGGTCACCAGCAGGAGGAAGGAGGTCCTGATTCCTCTATATAGATCTTTATATCACTAGAGGGGTCACCAGCAGGAGGAAGGAGGTCCTGATTCCTCTATATAGATATGTATATCACTGGAGGGATCACTATCAGGAGGAAGGAGGTCCTGATTCCTCTATACAGATCTTTATATCACTAGAGGGATCACCAGCAGAAGGAAGGAGGTCCTGATTCCTCTATATAGATATTTATATCACTAGAGGGATCACCAGCTGGAGGAAGGAGGTCCTGATTCCTCTATATAGATATGTATATCACTGGAGGGATCACTATCAGGAGGAAGGAGGTCCTGATTCCTCTATATAGATCTTATATCACTAGAGGGGTCACCAGCAGGAGGAAGGAGGTCCTGATTCCTCTATATAGATCTTTATATCACTAGAGGGATCACCAGCAGGAGGAAGGAGGTCCTGATTTCCTCTATATAGATCTTTATATCACTAGAGGGGTCACCAGCAGGAGGAAGGAGGTCCTGATTCCCTCTATATAGATCTTTATATCACTAGAGGGGTCACCAGCAGGAGGAAGGATGTCCTGATTCCTCTATATAGATCTTTAGATCACTAGAGGGATCACCAGCAGGAGGAAGGAGGTCCTGATTCCTCTATATAGATCTTTATATCACTAGAGGGGTCACCAGCAGGAGGAAGGAGGTCCTGATTCCCTCTATATAGATCTTTATATCACTAGAGGGGTCACCAGCAGGAGGAATGAGGTTCTTGTTCCTCTATATAGACCTTTATATCACTAGAGGGATCACCAGCAGGAGGAAGGAGGTCCTGATTCCTCTATATAGATCTTTATATCACTAGAGGGATCACCAGCAGGAGGAAGGAGGTCCTGATTCCTCTATATAGATCTTTATATCACTAGAGGGGTCACCAGCAGGAGGAAGGAGGTCCTGATTCCTCTATGTAGATCTTTAGATCACTAGAGGGGCCACCAGCAGGAGGAAGGAGGTCCTGATTCCTCTATGTAGATCTTTATATCACTAGAGGGATCACCAGCAGGAGGAAGGAGGTCCTGATTCCTCTATATAGATCATTATATCACTAGAGGGGTCACCAGCAGGAGGAAGGAGGTCCTGATTCCTCTATATAGATCTTCATATCACTAGAGGGGTCACCAGCAGGAGGAAGGAGGTCCTGATTCCTCTATATAGATCTTTATATCACTAGAGGGATCACCAGCAGGAGGAAGGAGGTCCTGATTCCTCTATATATATCTTTATATCACTAGAGGGATCACCAGCCGGAGGAAGGAGGTCCTGATTCCTCTATATAGATCTTTATATCACTAGAGGGATCACCAGCCGGAGGAAGGAGGTCCTGATTCCTCTATATAGATCTTTATATCACTAGAGGGGTCACCAGCCGGAGGAAGGAGGTCCTGATTCCTCTATATAGATCTTTAGTTAGATTTTCTGGAAACTCACTTATAAAAATATATTGAATGGATAGAACAAATTAAAAGTCTGGAGGGGGGGAGGATAAAACATATCGGTAGAGACTTCAGGAATCTAATATGTACAGTCTGGAGAAAAGAAGGGAAAGGGGAGACTGAAACCTTTAAATAAGTGAATAGAGTGTTACATTTTACATGCTTGGGATAAACATAGGTCTATACTGCAACAAAAAAGTTAAAATAATATACAAATAGAAACTTCAAATGGTAAAAAGAGCAGGAACCGGTATTACAAATTGTAACTAATAAGTAGAAAGATTTTATTTAATTCTCTCGCGATGAAGAATTAAATCTGCGGACATTTCTGGGGTCAGAGATATCAGCTCGGGGAAGGTTGGTAAACTGCAGAATATCTATCGCCCCGGCACAGTGGCAGCTCCACCGCCGGTGCCCGCAGGATGTGACCCAGGTGACCTCGTATTGTCATCGGGGCAGGATGGAAGGAAGAAGGGAGCTGCACAGGAACAGCGCACACTCCAGACTGACCGTGCTGACGCACTCCGTGTTTAACGTAAACAAGGCAGACGGACGCTCACATGTCCGCACTTAACCCCTTCTATGCCGACAAAAAAAAAAAAAAGTCACAGCAGAATTGTCTGTTGGATACTTTGCGAAGAACTGCCTCTGATTGCGACACGCCGATGTCACTGTTTTATAAATGTCAGCCCTGCAACTTGTCATCATGTCAAAGTGTAAAAATGGAAGCAAACTCTCATTCTTTACAATAGTTATTAAGGTTAAAAAAAAAGACACCAGTCCGTCCAGTTCAACCAGTTTAACATTTGTACTAGATTGAAAGGATTAGAAAACAACCTTTAGTTACATTTATATACTTATTCTCTCCAGGATTCTCTAGCCACCTGAGATCCGCGCCATAGCCAAATGACGGCTACAGTGCGGATCTGATGTGCCGGGACGTCGTCTATTGACGTCGTCCCGGCAACGAGCTGCCTGCGCGCCCCCTGAAGGGCGCATGCGCGGCGCGCTCTGTGATCCGCGAGTCTGTGAGACTCGCTGGATCACAGATCCGAGTAAGGGGTCGATCCCGACCCCTTACCACGTGATCAGCTGTCAGCCAATGACAGCTGATCATGTGATAATAACCGAGCCGGTAATCGGCTTTTTTTCCTGCTCGCGCTGACAGCGCGAGGAGAGAAAAAAAAAGCCGATCACCGGCGGCAGTGAGAGGGACATCAGTCCCTCTCACTGCAATATGCCCAGGGTCCATGGTGCCCACCTTTGCTAATAAAAGTGCCCCCAGTGCCATCTGTCAGTGCCCACAGTGCCATCTGTCAGTGCCCACAGTGCCATATGTCAGTGCCCACAGTGCCAGTGCTGCACATCAGTGTCACCTACCAGTGCTCATCAATGTCCCCTACCAGTGCCCAGTGCCATCTATCAGTGCCATCTATCAGTGCCTATCAGTGCCACCTATCAGTGCCATCTGTCAGTGCCCCCCAGTGCCATCTGTCAGTGCCCACAGTGCCATCTGTCAGTGCCCACAGTGCCATATGTCAGTGCCCACAGTGCCAGTGCTGCACATCAGTGTCACCTACCAGTGCTCATCGGTGTCCCCTACCAGTGCCCAGTGTCCCCTACCAGTGCCCAGTGCCACCTATCAGTGCCCATCAGTGCCAACTATCAGTGCCCATCAGCGCATATCTTATCAGTGCCATCCATCCGTGCCACCCATCCGTACCACCCATCCGTGCCACCCATCCGTGCCCATCAGTGCCATCTTTGCTGTGCCCATCAGTACCGACTTATCTGTTCCCACCAGTGCAGCCTATCAGTGCCCACCAGTGCCGCCTATCAGTGCCCACCAGTGCCGCCTATCAGTGCCAACCAGTGCCGCCTATCAGTGCCCACCAGTGCCGCCTCATCAGTGCCCACCAGTGCCGCCTCATCAGCGCATATCAATGAAGCAGAAAAATTACCTGTTTGCAAAATTTTATAACAAACTATTAAACATGATTTCTTTTTTTTTTTTTTTTTTCCATCTTTTTTTATTTGTTTAGCAAAAAATAAAAACCCCAGCTGTGATTAAATACCACCAAAAGAAAGCTCTATTTGTGGGGAAAAAATGGTAAAAATGTCATTTGGGTACAGTGTTGTATGACCGCGCAATTGTCATTCGAAGTGCGTCAGCGCCAAAAGCTGAAAATTGGTCTGGGCAGGAGGGGGGTTTAAGTGCAAAGTAATCAGGTGGCTAGAAGTTACATTGTATTTCTTGTTACAAAGATGTATTTCCTATGTTCCTTATCTCCATCTAGTGGCCATAATGCAGTATTTTACTGCTGCCCATGACGTGAGAACATTCATTCAGAGAGGAAAATAGCCTAAAAAAAAAAAAAAACATTAAATTTTCACCCAGATTGCACAGAACTCATGCAGATTCACTTGATGAATGTATAGGCATGTTCCTTTAACCACTTAAGCCCGCCGGACCATTTTGCTGGCCAAAGACCAGAGCACTTTTTGCGATTCGGCACTGCGTCGCTTTAACTGACAATTGTGCGGTCGTGCGACGTGGCTCCCAAACAAAATTGACGCCTTTTTTCCCCACAAATAGAGCTTTCTTTAGGTGGTATTTGATCACCTCTGCGGTTTTTATTTTTTGCGCTATAAACAAAAAAAGAGCGCCAATTTTGCCAAAAACGCATTATTTTTTGCTTTTTGCTATAATAACTATCCCCAAAAAATATATAAAAAAAACATTTTTTCCCCTCAGTCTAGGCCGATACGTATTCTTCTACATATTTTTGGTAAAAAAAATAGCAATGAGCGTATATTGATTGGTTTGCGCAAAAGTTATAGCGTCTACAAAATATGGGATAGTTTTATGGCATTTTTATTAATATTTTTTTTTTTATTAGTAATGACGCCGATCAGCGATTTTTATCGTGACTGCGACATTATGGCGGACACATCGGACAATTTTGGTGTGATTTTGGGACCATTCACATTTATACAGAGATCAGTGTGATTAAAAATGCACTGATTCCTGTGTAAATGTGACTGGCAGTGAAGGGGTTAACACTAAGTTTCGCTGTAGGGATTAAGTGTGTCCTAGGGAGTGTTTCTAACTGTAAGGGGGGTGGGCTAGCTGTAACACATCACTGATCATAGCTCCCGATCACAGGGAGAGCTGTGATCAGTGACAGTGTCACTAGGCGGAACAGGGAGATGCTTGTTTACATTAGCATCTCCCCGTTCTTCCTCTCCTTGAGACGATCGTGGGTATCCCCGTGGACATCGAGTCCCCGGGACCTGCGATCCGACTCACGGAGCTCCCGGCCGGCGCGGCGGCAAATTCAAAGGGACGTGCAGGTATGCCCATTTGCGCAGCCGTGCCATTCTGCCAACGTACATTGTACCTCTCGATCTCCGGTCTGAACAATGTTTATAAACAATGTTACTTTGTATCTATCTCCCTTCTGATCAATGTTTATAAACAATGTTCCTTTGCATCTATCTCCTGTCTGATCAATGTTTATAAACAATGTTACTTTGTGTCTCTCGATCTCCGCTCTGATCAATGTTTATAAACAATGTTACTTTGTGTCTCTCGATCTCCGGTCTGAACAATATTTGTAAACAATGTTACTTTGTACGTCTCGATCTCCGGTCTGAACAATGTAATTAATCTCATTAATGACGAAACGCGTTGTTTGTGTGATGCTTGTATATGACATATATTGTATTAGTTTATCTGAATTTCACACTCATTTACATACTTTGTGACATTGATCTCATGATTTCCAATCCTTCCCTTTGAACTGTTTAACCGCTTCCCGACCGCCCACTGCATATATACGTGAGCAGAATGGCACGGGTAGGCAAGATCACGTACCTGTACGTGGCCCTTTAAATGCCTGCCCGTGGGTCGCGCGTGCGCCGCCAGCGGCACGCTCGCGACCCGGTCGGGAGCTCCGTGACCCCGGCCGCGGGACCAGCAGAGCCGATCGCCGCTGGTGTCCCGCGATCGGGTCACGGAGCTGAAGAACGGGGAGAGGTCTGTGTAAATAAACCTCTCCCCGCGCTTCCTACTCTGCCTGTCATTGATTGGCTGTTCCCTGTCATCGGGAAAGCCGATCATGACGTCAGACGTCAGCCCCGCCCCCTAATGTAAAAAACACACACGTCACAGCCCATAACCCCTCCCCGCCCCCTAGTGGTTAACTCTTTCACTACAACTGTCATTTATACAGGAGTCAATGCATTTAAATAGCATTGATTGCTGTATAAATGACAATGGTCCCAAAAATGTGTCAAAAATGTCCGATGTGTCCGCCATAATGTCGCAGTCACAATAAAAATCGATGATCGCCGCCATTACTAGTAAAAAAAAAATATATTAATAAAAATGCTATAAAACTATCCCCTATTTTGTAAACGCTATAACTTTTGCGCAAACCAATCAATAATCGCTAATTGCGATTTTTTTTTTTTACCAAAAATATGTAGAAGAATACGTATCGGCCTAAACTGAGGAAAAAAATTTTTTTTATATATTTTTTGGGGATATTTATTATAGCAAAAAGTCAAAAATATTGCATTTTTTTCAAAATTGTCGCTCTATTTTTGTTTATAGCGCAAAAAATAAAAACCGCAGGGGCGATCAAATACCACCAAAAGAAAGCTCTATTTGTGGGAAAAAAAGGATGCCAATTTTGTTTGGCAGCCACGTCGCACGACCGCGCAATTGTCAGTTAAAGCGATGCAGGGCCGAATCGCAAAAAAGGGGCCTGGTCCTTTGGCTGCCAATTGGTCCGGGCTGAAGTGGTTAAAGAGATGACGGGGGGGGGGGGGGGGGGGGGGGGGCCATGAAGGGAATAAACTCCCTGACTTTTTCACCACCTGCTCATTCCAGCAATGCTGCAGTTGAATCCCTCGCCGGCTGCTGTCATCTTCTCCCCAGCTACTTCCAGGTGCCAGGTTTTCAAGCCTCTCGATTGGCCGGTTGGGGAATGACATTATCCCCACGCATGCGCACAAGAGTCCATCATTCCGGCACAGCCAGGTAGTGCCGGGAATGCACACTTCTCTCCAGCAGGGGATTCATATTCCTGGTATACACACAACACAGAAATGTGGCTTTTGGCCCAAAGACGGTCTTTCTTTGAAGCTGTAATTTGTTCTCGGACTGAAATGTAAACGGCGGAGAGACGGGAGGTAAAACGTTGGCTTTGTGCTCGGGGATCGCTCGGAAGCAGCCGGGTTCCTCGCCTGGAGGCGGAGAGGTCTGCGCTCCTTTGTCTACGTGACACACAAATGATGTTCCTGACAGACAGAAATACAAACATAGGTGGAGGCGTAGAGGCGGTAATAACACGCTCCGTATCCGCGGCTGTCATCCCCTCCAATATAGTGAAACGGCGCTCAGCCATTACAGCAAACAGTCATTATATGAAAGCAGCAGGTAGCGAGCATTGTGTGTCTATGGAAGGAACGCACCGTGAAATTGCATTATTATTATTTTAGAACAACATTGGAATTCCACGCAGGGGGAGGGGAGATCTTCTGACTGTCGGGCCCAGGTAAAAAAAAAAAAATCGGAATTTGTGATGTGAGTGAGAGGCGGAGACACATAATTTTTGAGGGTGTCGGATACGGCTGTGTCTAGGGTGTCATGGCTGTGGAAAAGGGGGTACCACCAGTCGTTCTGTATGGGGCCCAGGCCAGCAGGGGGACCCAGGCAGCAGGGTGAATTGGATATAGGCAGGGAGGGTGAATTGGATATAGGCAGGGAGGGTGAATTGGATCAGCGGGGGGGGGGGGGGGGGGGGGGGGCAATTACTGGAACTGATCCCCTGTATGGCTCTCTCTGCAGCAGTTGAAAGCTAGCTTCTTCTCCTCTCCCTCCTACCAGCTTTCAGCTGCTGCAGAGAGAGCGATACAGGAGATTGGTCACAGTAATCCCCCCCCCCTGCACCAATCACCCTCCCTGTGCACCATTCATCCTGCTGCTCAAGATCTCTGTTACCCCCCCCCCCCCCCCCATCTCCACAGTGCTGCTGGCTAACCTTCATCCAGCTGGCAGCTGCAAGTACACAGTAAGATCCTTCAGGATGGAGAGTGGGGGAAGGTTCCGGTAAATATGCTATATTTACCAGCCCCTTCCTTTCCTGAATGAACACAATGAGTGATGTGTACCGATTACTCACTGTGTTCATTCATGACTGATGCATAGTAAACTGTGTTTTATTTGGGGGGCCCTGTCAGGTTGGCTGTATGGGGCCCTGTGGTTTCTAACAGCAGCGCTGCAGGTGAGGGCCTCTCCTCTTCTTTTTTTCTGCTTTTCTCTCCTCTCCTCTCATTTGCTCTTATTTTCTCCTGCTTTCCCAGCCCCGCCTCCTTTCTCCTCTTCTCTCCTCTCTTCTCCTCACCTTTCATTTTCTTCTGCTTTCTTTTCTTTCTTTCTCTCTTTCTTTCTTTCTTTCTCTCCCCCCTCTCTCTTTCTTTCCTCTCTTCTCCTCACCTTTTCTTCTGCTTTCTTTCTTTCTTTCTCTCCCCCTTCCACCCTCTCTCTCTCTCTCTCTATCTTTCTCTCTCTCTCTCTCTCTCCCTCTCTCCCCCCTCTCTCTCTTTCTTTCTTTCTTTCTCTTCTCTTTCTCTCTTGCTCCGTTCTTCTGATTTTCTCTCTCCCCTCTCTTTCCCTCCCCCTTTCTCTCCCCCCTCTCTCTCTCTCTTGCGTCCCCCCTTTCTCTCTCTCTCTCTCTCTCTCTCCCTGTCTCTCTCTCTCTCTCCCTTTCGCTCTCTCTCGCTCCCCCTCTCTCTCTCTTTCTCTCTCGCTCCCTTTCTCTCTCTTCTCTCTCACTTCCCACCTTTTCTCTCTTTCTCTCTTTCTCTCTTTCTCCCTCTTTCCTTCTCGCTCTCTCCCTCTCTTTCCCCTCTCTCTCTCTCTCCCTCCTCTATCTCCCCCTCTCTCTCTCTCTCTCTCTCTCTCTCTCTCTCCCCCTTTCTCTCTCTCTCTCGCTTCCCCCCTTTCTTCCTCTAGTCCCCCCTCTCTCTCTGTCTCTCTCCCCTCTCACACACACTTCCCCCTCTCTCTCTCTCTCCCTGTCTTCCCCCCTCTCTCTCTTGCTCCCTTTCTCTCTCACCTCCCCTTTTTTTCTCTTTCTCTCTCCCTCTCTCCTTCTCTCTCTCCCCTCCCTCCCTCTCTTTCCCTCCTCTCTCTCTCCATCTCTCCCCCTCTCTCTCCCTTCCTCTCTCTCTTTCTCTCTCTCTCTCTCTCTCTCTCTCTCTCTCTCGAGATCCCTTTCTCTCTCTCTCTCTCTCTCTCTCTCTCTCTCTCTCTCTCTCTTGCTTTCCCCCTTTCTTTCTCTGTTGTCCCCCCTCTCTCTCTGTCTCTCTCTCTCTCCCTCTCTCACACACACTTCCCCCCTCTCTCTCTCTCCCTCTCTCCCCCCCTCTTTCTCTAGCTCCCTTTCTCCCCCTCTCTCTCTCTCTCTCTCGCTTTCTCCCTTTCTTTCTCTCTTCCCCCCCCCTCTCTCTCTCTCTCTCTCTCGCTTTCTCCCTTTCTTTCTCTCTTCCCCCCCCCCCCCTCTCTCTCTCACTCTCTCTCTCTCTCGCTTTCTCCCTTTCTTTCTCTCTTGTCCCCCCCCCTCTCTCTCTCTCTCACACACACACTCCCCCCCCCTCTCTCTCTCTCTCCCCCTCTTTCCATGTAGTCTGTGCTCCTATGACAGCTCTCACTTTTAGCACTCTGGTCGGGGTGGGTGGCTCAGTTGCGGACAAATCTCTTGACATTCCCAGAGGCCACGGGAAGGAAGGAGGATATTAATTCCTTTCCACAGTTAATTGGTAACTTTCTGGAACCAGGACGTGCCCGCTATATTCCGAATATTTCTTCCTCCCGTCTCGGCGGCCGCGTGCACCGCGTCGCCCCGGGTGAGAATGGCAAATGAATGGCTCGGCTCCAGACAGCCCCCCCACTCTGGGCAGCCCGTCTTCTTCTCTGAACTTTTCATAATTATTCTCTTCTACAGATATATTGAGTTCTGACCCCAAATCTTTCGCTTTTACATTTAAAGCCGTAGCGCCGGCTCCTAATGGGCAGACACTATTATTTTTCAAAATTAAGTTACCAGAGGCCACAGTTGGGCGTCAGGCTAATTTCTCAAAATTACTGGTTTCTGTACCAGTCCAGCCGGGTTGCACTGGGTACTCCTTGACCGCAGGTGTTGCTGTCACCGCCGGCAAGAGTAGAAATGCAGTTTAGCTGGATGCATTGAATGCCACCTATCACTCGGAACCAGCCCAGTGGGAGGGTTTTTACTGTTGTGCATTCTGGGAGATGGTATTTAAGGTACCGACGCAAGGTTGCTGGGGGTTGTTTTTTTTGGGGGGTTCTTAACCACTTTCAGACCGGACAAATTTGCAGCCAAAGGACCAGGCCCCTTTTTGCGATTCGGCACTGCGTCGCTTTAACTGACAATTGCGCGGTCGTGCGACGTGGCTCCCAAACAAAATTGGCGTCCTTTTTTTCCCACAAATAGAGATTTCTTTTGGTGGTATTTGATCGCCCCTGCGGTTTTTATATTTTGCGCTATAAACAAAAAAGAGCGACAATTTTGAAAAAAAAAAACGCATTCTTTTTTATTTTTTGCTATAATAAATATCCCCCAAAATATATAAAAAAAACATTTTTTTTCCTCAGTTTAGACCGATACGTATTCTTCTACGTATTTTTGGTAAAAAAATTTGCAATAAGCGATTATTGATTGGTTTGCGCAGAAGTTATAGCGTTTACAAGATAGGGGATAGTTTTATAGCATTTTTATTAATATTTTTTTTTATTAGTAATGGCGGCGATCAGCGATTTTTATTGTGACTGCGACATTATGGCGGACACATCGGACATTTTTGACACATTTTTGGGACCATTGTCATTTATACAGCAATCAGTGCTATTTAAATGCATTGATTCCTGTATAAATGACACTGGCAGTGAAGGGGTTAACCACTAGGTGGCAGTGTAGGGGTTAAAGCGGAAGTAAACCCATCGATTTAACAGTCTAAAAAAAAAAGGCATGCCGTGAATGCTAACTGCACATTGGCTGTGCTCTCAACCAAACAGTCAAACCATCCAATGGCTTCTGTCATAACGGATCACATGTGCAGCACTGTGGCAGTTGAAGATTAAACAGAGGCAAAGATGGCAGCTTCCTTGGCTGAAAACGATAGGGGGGTTTACTTCCACTTTAAGTATGCCTAGGGGTGTGTTTCTTACTGTGGGGGGGCGTGGCTGTCAGCTAGTGAATGCTGATCTCTGCTCCAATCACAGGGAGCAGAGATCGGCGTCACTAGTTGCTAGGCAGAACGGGGAGATGCTGTTTATTTCCGCATCTCCCCGTTCAGCCTTCCCGTGAGACGATCGGGGGTGTCCCCGCGGCGATCGAGTCCGCGGGACCCGCGACCGACCTCACGGGGGTCCCGACCGGCGCGAGCCCGATGGCACGGCGGCATCTTAAAGGGGACGTATATATACGCCCTTATGCCTGTCCGTGCCATTCTGCCGACGTATATCGTCGTGCGCCGGTCGGGAAGCGGTTAATTGGGTCCCTCCTGACCCAGACCCCATGGCCCTCCTGGCCTGGGGGTGCGGAGCTATGTATCCTGTGTCTCGGAGGCCGGCTGGCCCGAGGCAGCGCAACTGAGAGGATAGACCCGAGCGAATCTCGAGGCCTACTGATCCAGGGGTGGTCCGGTGCCGTCTCGCACGAGGAGAGAGGCCCAGAAACTGGAGGACCCAGGAGAGGACTCCTTCAAGAGAAGACTGTGCGCAAGGCTGGTATCTCTGGAGGAGCCTGGAGACTCAAGTTGAAGGACACAATGCGGGTCACTATACCTACAGTACCGCCGGTTCGGCTGAAAGAGACTGGCATTGTATGGAAATACTCTTAAATCTCTCAGTGACGCTTAAGTTTAAATTCACACGTCTGTGGCAGAGACTGTGTGAAATACCCCACCGGCTGCTCGGTCCAGTGAGGGGGGGGGGGCTTATCCGGGGGCGGCTGGATCTAGTGAGTGAAACCATTGTCTTCTGGATCTAAAAAAAAGATCTTAAACCCGCAGTACCAGGTGCCTGAACTCATCCCTAACCCTCCGACCCTTCTTATTAACCACTAAACCCCCTTCCTAACCAGACCAATTTTCAGCTTTCGGTGCTCTCACACTTTGAGTGACAATTACTCAGTCATGCAACACTGAACCCAAATGAATTTTGTGTCCTTTTTTTCACACAAATAGAGCTTTCTTTTGTGGTATTTAATCACCGCTGGTTTTTTTTATTTTTTGCGCTATAAATCAAAAAATACTGAAAATTCGGTAAAAAATAAAATAAAAAATTCTTTGTTACTATTAAAAATTATTGCAGCGTATTGGCAGAGTATTGGCGAGTATTGGCGAGTATTGGCGAGTATTGGCAGAGTATTGGCAGAGTATTGGCAAGTATTGGCAGAGTATTGGCAGAGTATTGGCGAGTATTGGCAGAGTATTGGCAGAGTATTGGCAGAGTATTGGCGAGTATTGGCAGAGTATTGGCAGAGTATTGCAGTGTTGCACAGTATTGGTAGAGTATTGCCAATAATCTATTAAAAATGATTGCAGCGTATTGGCAGAGTATTGGCGAGTATTGGCAGAGTATTGGCGAGTATTGGCAGAGTATTGGCAGAGTATTGGCAGAGTATTGGCGAGTATTGGCAGAGTATTGGCAGAGTATTGGCAGAGTATTGGCGAGTATTGGCAGAGTATTGGCGAGTATTGGCAGAGTATTGGCAGAGTATTGGCGAGTATTGGCAGAGTATTGGAGAGTATTGGCAGAGTATTGGCGAGTATTGGCAGAGTATTGGCAGAGTATTGGCAAGTATCGGCAGAGTATTGCAGTGTTGCACAGTGGTGGCAGAGTATTTCACAGTGGTTGCAGAGCATTGCACAGTGGTTGCAGAGCATTGCACAGTGGTTGCAGAGCATTGCACAGTGGTGGCAGCAGAGTATTGCACAGTGGTGGCAGAGTATTGCACAGTGGTGGCAGAGCATTGCACAGTGGTGGCAAAGCATTGCACAGTGGTGGCAGAGTATTGCACAGTGGTTGCAGAGTATTGCACAGTGGTGGCAGAGCATTGCACAGTGGTGGCAAAGCATTGCACAGTGGTGGCAGAGTATTGCACAGTGGTGGCAGAGTATTGCACAGTGGTGGCAGAGTATTGCACAGTGGTGGCAGAGCATTGCACAGTGGTGGCAGAGCATTGCACAGTGGTGGCAAAGCATTGCACAGTGGTGGCAGAGTATTGCACAGTGGTGGCAGAGCATTGCACAGTGGTGGCAGAGCATTGCACAGTGGTGGCAGAGCATTGCACAGTGGTGGCAGAGTATTGCACAGTAGTTGCAGAGCATTGCAGTGGTGGCAGAGCATTGCACAGTGGTGGCAGAGTATTGCACAGTGGTGGCAGAGTATTGCACAGTAGATGCAGAGCATTGCAGTGGTGGCAGAGCATTGCACAGTGGTTGCAGAGTATTGCACAGTGGTGGCAGAGCATTGCACAGTGGTGGCAGAGTATTGCACAGTGGTGGCAGAGCATTGCACAGTGGTGGCAGAGCATTGCACAGTGGTGGCAGAGTATTGCACAGTGGTGGCAGAGTATTGCAGGCACTGACCAGCGCTGTGGGCACTACACATCCAGCCCACAGCGATGGTCCCGTCTCTCCCCCTTTCCGCTTCTCCCCTCTCACTGTACCGATCGGTACAGAGAGGGGAGGGAGGAACCGGCGTCATGACGTGACGCCGGTTTGTGTACATGTGATCGCTCCGTCATTTGACGGAGCGATCACGTGGTAAACGGCCGCTATCACTGTTTACCGTGATCCGTGATGCGCCGGGTCCTCGGGACCTGGCGGTCACGGATGTTCCCGAGTGCGCGCCCCAGGGGGCGCGCGGGAACAAGTTTCTGGAAGGACGTCCACTTAGAACAAGCCGACCGCGCTGTAGACGTCTTTCGACTATGGCGCGGTCGGCATGTGGTTAAAAGACTTTGCTTTTATTTTTGAATAAATAACTAAAAAAAAGGTCTAAGCATTGGAAATTCACATTCTTCGGGTCGCTTTCCACAGGATCCTGAAGACGGAGATGCAAGCAGGTGAGGTAACGGTAAGCCTCAAATAAAACCAGCAGTTCCTCGGGGGTCAGTGCTACAGACAAATCCAACCTTTTAATGAATAAGTGAAGGGAAGGAGCCATTCGAGTCTGTGGTTATGGGCAGCTCTCTGACTCCCAACACCAGTACACATTTTTGGTTTCCACCTAACAGTCTATATTTAGGGTGACTGACAGCAGCTGAATGGAGCACAGCATAGAGCGGCCTCCCGGGTTCGTGGATGTGGCACTCCTCTGACGTCCCTTTACTTTTCTCTGTTTCTTTTTATAATGGATCTAGCTCAGGATAGTATCAAATGTGGCACCAGTCACACCAGGGTTGTGAGGAGCTCAAATGTGGAAGCCTTGATCTGCAAAAAAAGGGCTGTAATGGCAGTGATCTCTAACAGTCTCATGTAACATGTCCCCAGTCTCTGACCATCTCCAGCATGTCTCCAGTCTCCAACAACTCCTGTAGCGTGTCCCCCATCTATGACCATCTCCTGCAGTATATCATGCTCGTAGTGTTTGGCTATATCCCATAGCTAATGTGTCATCTCTAACAGTCTCATATAATATGTCCCTAGTCACTAAGCATTTCCTAAAGCATGTCCTCAGTCTCCAACCATCTCCTATAGTATGGCAAAGGTTTTTGGGTCATCTCAAACAGTCTCATATAACATGTCCCCAGTCTATGACCATCTCTTGCAGCGTGTTCCCAGTCTCAGAAGATCTCCTGTAGCATGGCCCCAGTCTCTTACCATCTCCTGCAGCGTGTTCCCAGTTTTGGGCCATCTCTTGTAGCATGGCTCCAGTCTCTGACCATCTCCTGCAGCGTGTTCCCAGTTTTGGGCCATCTCTTGTAGCATGGCTCCAGTCTCTGACCATCTCCTGCAGCGTGTTCCCAGTTTTGGGCCATCTCTTGTACCATGGCTCCAGTCTCTGACCATCTCCAATTGCATGTCCCTAGTGTCTAGGGTAGACATGTGCACAATAGAAAAATGAGTTTAGTTCAGTTTAGTTTCTGTTCGTTTCCGTTGATTCGTAACGATTCGTAATTTCGTAAGTCGTCGGTGTTCGTATTCGGACTCGTTTGTATTTTCCTAAGAGTTATTATTTCATTGATTCGTTTTTCCGTTAGTCTAATTTTAGTTTATTCGAAATTCGTATTTTCGTATTTTCGTTATATTTCGTATTCGGACGCATTCGTATTTTCGGAAGAGCTATATTTTCGTTGATTTAAAAAGATTCGTATTTCCGTTAATCTAATTTTCGTTGATTCTAAATTCGTATTTTCGTAGATTTAGTTACATTCGTACTTTCGTGAGATTGATTTATTCGTACTTTCGTAACATTGTTTTCGTAGATTCGTAATCGGAGCATAATTCATAATTTTATGTAATGTGTATGCTATTTTATATGTTTAAGAAACAAAGAATTTCTCTCTCACAAGTCAGAACTTAACTCAAAAATCCACCAAAACACAGAGCCTCCGACCCAACCACACCCTATCTGGACTCTGGATGGAATATTTCAGAATCAGAACTAACATTCGTTCTTTCGAATTCTCGATCAGCAGAATTTTTGTTATTTCGGATTTTCGTTGTTTTGATTTCCTTTTTCCGAATATTCATAATTTAGATTTTTTTCGTTCATTTTGATTTTCGTTATTTATGAATCTTTGTTCGGTATTTTCGTTGTTCCTGTTTTCGTTTTTCGGATTTTCATTCTTTCGTAGTTTCGTTGTTTCTAATTTAATTATTTCGTCTTTTCGTTGTTTTTCATATTCGTTCTTTTCGATAGTTCGTTATTCGTTAGAATTTTTAGTAAACCATTCGTTCATTCGTACGATAACGAATGAACGAATATAACGAATTTGAACGGAAAACAAATTCGTAACTAAACGAATTGCAGATGTCTAGTCTAGGGACATATTAGACCATGTCATATAACATATCCCCAGTCTCTTACCATCTCCTGCAGCGTGTTCCCAGTTTTGGGCCATCTCTTGTACCATGGCTCCAGTTTCTGACCATCTCCAACTGCATGTCCCTAGTGTCTAGGGACATATTAGACCATGTCATATAACATATCCCCAATCTATGACCATCTCCTGCAGCATGTTCCCAATCTATGACTATCTCCAGCAGCATGTTCCCAGTCTCGGAACACCTCCTGTAGTATGGCACTAGTCTCTGCCTATCTCCTATTGCTTGTCCCTAGTGACTGTCTAGAGACATATGAGACTTACAGTCTCATATAACATGCGCTTAGTCTATTGCCATGTTCTGCAGCATGTTCCCAGTCTCTGGCCATTGCTGCAGCATGTCCTCAGTCTATGACCTTCTCCTGTAGTATGTCCCAAGCCTAGGACCATCTCTTACAGCATGTCCCCAGTCTATGACCATCTCCTGCAGTGCGTTTCGTCTCAGACCATCTCCTGTAACATGACCTCAGTCTCAGACCATCTCCTAATGCTTGTCCTTGGTATCTAGGGACATATGAGACTAAAAGCCTCACATAACATGTCCCTAGTCTATGACCTTTCCTTGTAGTATGTTCCCAGTCTATGGCCATCTCTTACAACATGGCCTCAGTCTCTGACCATCTCCTAATGCTTGTCCTTAGTATTTAGGGACATATGAGACTAAAAGTCTATATAATAAGTCTCTAGTCTCTGGCCATCTCCTGCAGCATGCCCCTGGTCTCTGACCATCCCCTGCAGCATGTTCCCAGTCTCTGACCATCTGCTGCAGCATGTCCTCAGTCTATGACCTTCTCCTGCAGCATGTCCCCAGTCTATGATCATCTCCAGTAGCGTGTTTCCAGTCTCAGACCATCTCCTATATAGCATGACCCCAGTCTATGACATCTCCTATTGCATGTCCCTTGGCTTTGACCATCTCCTATGACATGTCCCTAGTCTCCAGGCCATCTCCTGCAGCATGTCCCCAGTCTCTGACCATCCCCTGCAGCATGTCCCCAGTCTCTGACCATCTCCTACAGCAGTTCCTCAGTCTATGACCTTCCCCTGCAGCATGTCCTCAGTCTATGACCTTCTCCTGCAGCATGTCCCCAGTCTATGCGCATCTCCTACAACATGTCCCCAGTCTATGCGCATCTCCTACAACATGTCCTCAGTCTATGATCATCTCCAGTAGCGTGTTTCCAGTCTCAGACCATCTCCTATATATAGCATGACCCCAGTGTTTGACATCTCCTATTGCATGTCCCTTGCCTTTGACCATCTCCTATAACATGTCCCTAGTCTCCAGGCCATCTCCTGCAGAATGTCCCCAGTCTCTGACCATCCCCTGCAGCATGTCCCCAGTCTCTGACCATCTCCTACAGCAGTTCCTCAGTCTATGACCTTCTCCTGCAGCATGTCCCCAGTCTATGTGCATCTCCTACAACATGTCCTCAGTCTATGATCATCTCCAGTAGCGTGTTTCCAGTCTCAAACCATCTCCTATATAGCATGACCCCAGTGTTTGACATCTCCTATTGCATGTCCCTTGGCTTTGACCATCTCCTATGACATGTCCCTAGTCTCCAGGCCATCTCCTGCAGCATGTCCCCAGTCTCTGACCATCCCCTGCAGCATACCCCCAGTCTCTGACCACCTCCTACAGCATGTCCTCAGTCTATGACCTTCTCCTGCAGCATGTCCCCAGTCTATGTGCATCTCCTACAACATGTCCTCAGTCTATGATCATCTCCAGTAGCGTGTTTCCAGTCTCAGACCATCTCCTATATAGCATGACCCCAGTGTTTGACATCTCCTATTGCATGTCCCTTGGCTTTGACCATCTCCTATGACATGTCCCTAGTCTTCAGGCCATCTCCTGCAGCAGGTCCCCAGCCCAGTCTCTGACCATCCCCTGCAGCATGTCCTCAGTCTATGACCATCTCCTGCAGCAGGTCCCCAGTCCAGTCTCTGACCATCCCCTGCAGCATGTCCCCAGTCTATGCGCATCTCCTACAACATGTCCCCAGTCTATGATCATCTCCAGTAGCGTGTTTCCAGTCTCAGACCATCTCCTATATAGCATGACCCCAGTCTATGACATCTCCTATTGCATGTCCCTTGGCTTTGACCATCTCCTATGACATGTCTCCAGGGCTCAAGTCCTGCGGGAAAGCATGGGAACGGAGTTCCTGTACTTTTTCCACAACAGGAACTCAGTTCCCGTTAGCAGTCGTGTCCTGCAAGACTTTGAAGTATGTGAGCAGGTGCTACACCAGCAGCTGCCGACACAGCTCGCAATAGTAAGTGCCGCACGACTGACCATTCAGGCATTTCCAGTAGTGGGCCCCATGACAGCTTCCGCAACAGAAAATCGGGAGGGGCCGGCGGGGAGGAGCGCATCATGAGAGGTCTGACTAAATACAATCTCTTAGCAGCAGGGACCTGATCTACCTGTCAGCTAGCTGTGATTGACAGGTAGATCAGGTCCCTGCTGCTAAGAGATTGTATTTAGTCAGACCTCTCGTGATGCGCTCCTCCCGCCGGCCCCTCCTGTTTTTTCCTGTCTCCTCATTCCCCCCCCCCCCCCCCCCCCCCAGTCTCCTGCATACTTGCGAGTGGATTTTGGGTGGGAGTTCCCACACTTTTTTCCCCAGGACTTGACCCCTGCATGTCCCTAGTCTTCAGGCCATCTCTTATGGCATTTCTCCTGGCTCTGACCATCTCTTGTAGCATAGGTGTAATCTCAAACTGTCTCCTGTATTGTGCCCATCCATGGCCAAAACTGTTTTCTTCAGCATTATCTATGCTGAATTTTATGGGGTGATCCTTTCTTGGGGCAGCAGCTGAGAAAGTTGACCACCACTGCCCTAACCTATTGCATAAGAAAAGTAGCCTAAATCCAGGTCCTCTCTAACCTTTGACCCTAACGCCTAATCTAACATCTAAAGCTAATAGATTCCGGAAATGAGGCTCTTATGTTTTTGTATATCAGAATTATTCTCACCAATATAGTTCCAACCCTGCTATGATATATGGATAGATGATGTATGGAGGGTGGGGGTGGGGCGGGGGGTATATACTGTATGGTTCTGTGTATTATGGCATTGAGTGACATGACATTCCACTGAGTGATACAATACGCTGCTTCGGGATATATTTAGCTGTTGTGGTTTGATAAGCTCTTGTTGGCTGCTACCATTTGCTGGTATTATGCGACTTTCTGCTGCTGGTGGTTGATACAAATTGCATTTGCAGCTTGATTTGCTCTTGCTGGGAGATATAAATTGCTTTTGCTCTGTGATATCATTTGACTTTTTGTTGTGATATAATGACATACAACTAGACATGTGCACAACAAAAAAAATGTGTTTATTTTCGTTTCGTTTTTTTTTCGTTTCCGTCGATTCGTAACGATTCGTACATTCGTAAGTCGTCGGTGTTCATATTCGTAACGATTCGTACATTCGTAAGAGTTATTTTTTTCGTTGATTCGTTTTTTCGTTAGTTTAATTTTCGGACGCATTCGTATTTATTCGTACATTCGTAAATTCGTAATCGGAGCATAATTCATAATTTGATGTAATGTGTATGCTATTATTACATTTTAATAATTTACGAATCGAAAACAAAAGTTACGAATCGAAAAAAAAAAAGTTACGAATTGAAAAAAAAAAGTTACGAATCGAAAAAAAAGTTACGAATGTACGAATTTTTTTGTTCAATAGAGACACGGAAAATTACAAATCGAAAAAAAAAAAAAGTTAAGAATTGAAAAAAAAGTTACGAATTGAAAAAAAAAAAGTTACGAATGTACAAATTTTTTTGTTCAATAGAGACACAAAAAATTAGAAATCGGAAAAAAAAAAAAAGTTACGAATTGAAAAAAAGTTACAAATCGAAAAAAAAAAGTTACGAATCGAAAAAAAAAGTTACGAATCGAAAAAAAAGTTACGAATGTACAAATTTTTTTGTTCAATAGAGACACGGAAAATTACAAATCGAAAAAAAAATAAAAAAGTTACGAATTGAAAAAAAAGTTACGAATCGAAAAAAAAAGTTACGAATCGAAAAAAAAGTTACGAATGTACGAATTTTTTTGTTCAATAGAGACACAAAAAATTAGAAATCGAAAAAAATAAAAAAAGTTACGAATTGAAAAAAAAGTTACAAATCGAAAAAAAAAAGTTACGAATCGAAAAAAAAAAGTTACGAATGTATGAATTTTTTGGTTCAATAGAGACACGGAAAATTACAAATCGAAAAAAAAAAAAAAAGTTACGAATCGAAAAAAAAGTTACGAATGTACGAATTTTTTGGTTCAATAGAGACACGGAAAATTACAAATCGAAGAAAAAAAATAAAAAAGTTACGAATCGAAAAAAAAAAAGTTACGAATCGAAAAAAAAGTTACGAATGTACAAATTTTTTTGTTCAATAGAGACACGGAAAATTACAAATCGAAAAAAAAAAATAAAAAAGTTACGAATTGAAAAAAAAGTTACGAATCGAAAAAAAAAAGTTACGAATCGAAAAAAAAGTTACGAATGTACGAATTTTTTTGTTCAATAGAGACACAAAAAATTAGAAATCGAAAAAAAAATAAAAAAAGTTACGAATTGAAAAAAAAGTTACAAATCGAAAAAAAAAAGTTACGAATCGAAAAAAAAGTTACGAATGTATGAATTTTTTGGTTCAATAGAGACACGGAAAATTACAAATCGAAGAAAAAAAAAAAAAAAAGTTACGAATCGAAAAAAAAAAGTTACGAATCGAAAAAAAAGTTACGAATGTACAAATTTTTTTGTTCAATAGAGACACGGAAAATTACAAATCGAAAAAAAATAAAAAAAGTTACGAATTGAAAAAAAAGTTACGAATTGAAAAAAAAAGTTACGAATCGGAAAAAAAGTTCCGAATGTACGAATTTTTTTGTTCAATAGAGACACAAAAAATTAGAAATCGAAAAAAAAATAAAAAGTTACGAATTGAAAAAAAAGTTACGAATGTACGAATTTTTTGGTTCAATAGAGACACGGAAAAGTACAAATCGAAAAAAAAAAAAAAGTTACGAATGTACGAATTTTTTTGTTCAATAGAGACACGGAAAAAAAAAAAAAAAAAAGTTACGAATTGAAAAAAAAGTTACGAATCGAAAAGAAAAAAGTTACGAATCGAAAAAAAAGTTACGAATCGAAAAAAAAGTTACGAATGCACGAATTTTTTTGTTCAATAGAGACACGGAAAATTACAAATCGAAAAAAAAAAAAAAAAAAAAGTTACGAATTGAAAAAAAAAGTTACGAATCGAAAAGAAAAAAGTTACGAATCGAAAAAAAAGTTACGAATCGAAAAAAAAGTTACGAATGCACGAATTTTTTTGTTCAATCCATTCGAAGCACGTTTGGCAGCACCATTGTAAGGGACAGGGAAAATTACCAATTCAACAAAAAAAAAAAGTTACGAATGTACGAATTTTTTCGTTCGTTTTCGTTTTTCGGATTTTCTTCATTAGTACATTCGTTGTTTCTAATTGTTTTTTTTCGGATTTTCGTTGTTTTTCGGATTCGTACGATTCGAACGATTCGTTACGATTCGCTATTCTGATTCGTACGATTCGAATGATTCGTTCATTCGTACGAAAACGAACGAACGAAAAACGAAAAAAAAACGAAACGAATTGCACATTGCACATACAACCTGCCAACCTTCTAAAAATGCCTTTTGAAGGCAAAATATGCACACTTGACACACCTCCAATCTTTCTTCCATAGTTTTGAGACAAATAACAAAAATCCTCCATTCCTCGCTCCACATTGACTCTGTGTACTGCCATTTATCTGTCCCTCTTTAGCAGGTGCTGTGGCGGCCATTTTGGGTAAGGATGCATCTAAGTTGATAGCAGTGCTTTCCTCCAGGGTGGGATCTTGGGCAGGACTTCGCCTTACAAAAGGAGCAAATTCAGAACCACCATAGGGGCACCAGATGTTTGCAGTTTGGGCTCCACCATCTCCAGTTGTATGTACGCTCTTGATATAATATTATGCAGAAGTTACATCATCTCTCCCCAGCAAGGGCGGACTGACCATTTGGCCACTCGGGCAGTGCCCTGAGGGCCCCGGGCCACTAGGGGGCCCCATCAGGGTTGCCAGCCTCAGTAAAAGCAGGGACAGTATGTAAAAATCTGTGTTTTTTTTTTTACATCTGTCTCTGAAATGTCCCTTACCGACATCCTTTTGGTCTAAAAATCCAGAGATTAGAGCTGCTAGACATGTGCAATTCGTTTCGTTTTTATTCGTTTTCCGTTAAAATTCGTTATATTCGTTCATTCGTTATCGTATGAATGAACGAATGATTCGCTAAAAATTTTAACGAATAACGAATTATCGAATCGAACGAATATGAAAAACAACGAAAATCCGAAAAAAACAAATTAGAAACAACGAAACTACGAAAGAAGAAAATCCGAAAAACGAAAACAGGAACAACGAAAATCAAAATGAACGAAAAAATGTGTACATTCGTAACTTTTTTTTCTTGTTAAATTGGTAATTTTCCGTGTCTCTTACAATGGCGCTGCTTAACGTGCTTCGAATGGATTGAACGAAAAAATTTGTACATTTGTAACTTTTTTTTTTTTTTTTTGCGATTCGTAATTTTCCGTGTCTCTTACAATGGCGCTGCTTAACGTGCTTCGAATGGATTGAACGAAAAAAATTCATACGTTCGTAACTTTTTTTTTTTGCGATTCGTAATTTTCCGTGTCTCTTACAATGGCGCTGCTTAACGTGCCTCGAATGGATTGAACGAAAAAATTCGTACATTCGTAACTTTTTTTTTTTCTTTGCGATTCGTAATTTTCCGTGTCTCTTACAATGGCGCTGCTTAACGTGCTTCGAATGGATTGAACGAAAAAATTCGTACATTCGTAACTTTTTTTTTTTCTTTGCGATTCGTAATTTTCCGTGTCTCTTACAATGGCGCTGCTTAACGCGCTTCGAATGGATTGAACGAAAAAATTCGTACATTCGTAACTTTTTTTTTTTTTTTTCGATTCGTAATTTTCCGTGTCTCTTACAATGGCGCTGCTTAACGTGCTTCGAATGGATTGAAAGAAAAAATTCGTACATTTGTAACTTTTTTTTTCGATTCGTAATTTTCCGCGTCTCTTACAATGTAATAATAGCATACACATTACATAAAATTATGAATTATGCTCCGATTACGAATCTACGAAAACAATGTTACGAAAGTACGAATAAATCAATCTAACGAAAGTACGAATGTAACTAAATTTACGAAAATACGAATGCGTCCGAATTTCGAATAAACGAAAATTAAACTAACGGAAAAACAAATCAACGAAAAAATAACTCTTACGAAAATACGAATCGTTACGAATACGAACACCGACGACTTCCGAAATTACGAATCAACGGAAATGAACAGAAACGAAACTAAACAAATTTTTCTATTGTGCACATGTCTAATAGCTGCCCCACCTCTCCAGTAGCTTCTAAGCCAATAGAAACATGTCTGTGTATACTGTGTGGCCCCATAATATCTGATTGGCTGGGGGCCCCATAATCTCCGTATTGCCCGGGGGCCCCATGAGTTGTCAGTCCGCCCCTGCTCCCCAGATATGTTTTATTATACAGGAGTGACATCACTGCCCTCCAGATATGTCCTATGTCTTTATATTGTGTATAACCCTTTTATTTTTTATCTGGTATTTATTGTATTATTAGAGGGCTGTGTATAGATTGTATCACTGGCCGGTCTTGCCTGCCTGAGATTCATGCATTATGTTCGTCAAACTCTCCCAGGAAAACACATTATACTGACAATGCGATTCATCCTGCCGGCGCCACCGTCTCCAGTAGCTGTTTTTTGTCTTGTTATCCTTTCCTGAGACATTTCACATGAATGCGGAAATTTCACTTTGGCGCTCCTCTCCTGGACTACAAATATTATTTGCTCTATCCCAGGGAAATCGCACAGCAGTGCCGGCAGCAACTTTTCTGGGAACCCGGGACGAGGAATAGGAAGGGAACTTGAAATGGACTGGATGCTTCCAATGGGTTCTAGACATGTGCACAATAGAAAAATTTGTTTTTAGTTACGAATGTACGAATTTTTTCGTTCAATCCATTCGAAGCACGTTAAGCAGCGCTATTGTAAGAGAAACGGAATATTCCGAATCGAAAAAAAAAAAAAAAGTTACGAATGTACGAATTTTTTCGTTCAATCAGCGCCATTGTAAGGGACACGGAAAATTACCAATTCAACAAAAAAAAAAAAAGTTACGAATGTACGAATTTTTTCGTTCATTTTGATTTTCGTTGTTCCTGTTTTCGTTTTTCGGATTTTATTCTTTCGTAGTTTCGTTGTTTCTAATTTGGTCAATTCGGATTTTCGTTGTTCTTCGGATTCGTTCGATTCGAACATTTGTTATTCATTAAAAATTTTTGCGAATCGTTCGTTCATTCGTACGATAACAAATGAACGAATATAACGTTTACGATTCGTAAATTCGTAAGTCGTCGCTGTTCGTATTCGTAACGATTTGTATTTTCGTAAGAGTTATTTTTTCGTTGATTCGTTTTTCCGTTAGTTTAATTTTCGTTTATTTCGAAATTCGGACGCATTCGTATTTTCGTAGATTTAGTTACATTCGTACTTTCGTTAGATTGATTTATTCGTACTTTCGTAACATTGTTTTCGTAGATTCGTAATCGGAGCATAATTCATAATGTTATGTAATGTGTATGCTATTATTACATTGTAAGTGACACGGAAAATTACGAATCGAAAAAAAAAGTTACGAATGTACGAGTTTTTTCGTTCAATCCATTGGAAGCACGTTAAGCAGCACCATTGTAAGGGACACGGAAAATTACCAATTCAACAAAAAAAAAAAAGTTACGAATGTACAAATTTTTTCCTTCATTTTGATTTTCGTTGTTCCTGTTTTTCGTTTTTCGGATTTTCTTCTTTCGTAGTTTCGTTGTTTCTAATTTGGTTATTTCGGATTTTCGTTGTTTTTCATATTCGTTCGATTTGATAATTCGTTATTCGTTAAAATTTTTAGCGAATCATTCGTTTCGATAACGAATATAACGAATTTTAACGGAAAACGAATAAAAACGATTCGTAATCGGAGCATAATTCATAATTTTATGTAATGTGTATGCTATTATTACATTTTAGGAGACACGGAAAATTACGAATCGAAAAAAAAAAAAGTTACGAATGTACGAATTTTTTCGTTTAATCCATTCGAAGCACGTTAAGCAGCGCCATTGTAAGAGACACGGAAAATTACGAATCGAAAAAAAAAAAAAGTTAAGAATGTACGAATTTTTTGCGTTCAATCCATTCGAAGCACGTTAAGCAGCACCATTGTAAGAGACACGGAAAATTACGAATCGAAAAAAAAAAGTTACGAATGTACGAATTTTTCGTTTAAATCCATTCGAAGCACGTTAAGCAGCGCCATTGTAAGAGACACGGAAAATTACGAATCGAAAAAAAAAAAAAAAAGTTACGAATGTACGAATTTTTTGCGTTTAATCCATTCGAAGCACGTTAAGCAGCGCCATTGTAAGAGACACGGAAAATTACGAATCGAAAAAAAAAAAAAAAAAAGTTACGAATGTACGAATTTTTTTCGTTCAATCCATTCGAAGCACGTTAAGCAGCACCATTGTAAGAGACATGGAAAATTACGAATCGAAAAAAAAAAAGTTACGAATGTACGAATTTTTTTCGTTCAATCCATTCGAAGCACCTTAAGCAGCGCCATTGTAAGAGACACTGAAAATTACGAATCTGAAAAAAAAAAAAAAAGTTACGAATGTACGAATTTTTTTCGTTCAATCCATTCGAAGCACCTTAAGCAGCGCCATTGTAAGAGACACGGAAAATTACGAATCGAAAAAAAAAAAAAAAAAAGTTACGAATGTACGAATTTTTTCGTTCAATCCATTCGAAGCACGTTAAGCAACACCATTGTAAGAGACACTGAAAATTACGAATCGAAAAAAAAAAATAAGTTACGAATGTACAAATTTTTTTCGTTCAATCCATTCGAAGCACGTTAAGCAGCGCCATTGTAAGAGACACTGAAAATTACGAATCTGAAAAAAAAAAAAAAAAAAAGTTACGAATGTACGAATTTTTTCGTTCAACCCATTCGAAGCACGTTAAGCAGCGCCATTGTAAGAGACACTGAAAATTACGAATCTGAAAAAAAAAAAAAAAAAAAGTTACGAATGTACGAATTTTTTCGTTCAACCCATTCGAAGCACGTTAAGCAGCGCCATTGTAAGAGACACGGAAAATGACGAATCGAAAAAAAAAAAAGTTACGAATGTACGAATTTTTTTCGTTCAATCCATTCGAAGCACGTTAAGCAGCGCCATTGTAAGGGACACTGAAAATTACGAATCGAAAAAAAAAAGTTACGAATGTACGAATTTTTTTCCGTTCAATCCATTCGAAGCACGTTAAGCAGCGCCATTGTAAGGGACACGGAAAATTACCAATTCAACAAAAAAAAAAAAAGTTACGAATGTACGAATTTTTTTCGTTCATTTTGATTTTCGTTGTTCCTGTTTTCGTTTTTCGGATTTTATTCTTTCGTAGTTTTGTTTGTTTCTAATTTGGTCAATTCGGATTTTCGTTGTTTTTCGGATTCGTTCGATTCGAACGATTCGTTAAAATTTTTAGCAAATCGTTCGTTCATTCGTACGATAACGAATGAACGAATATAACGAATTTTAACGAAAAACTAAAAAAAACGAAACGAATTGCACATGTCTTATGGGGTCCAAGACCAGTGTGGACACTCCCAACATATAGAGAAAGCACAAGAAATAGATTGGATACAACCGATAAAGAATCGGGGTTAGGAGCAGATGGACAATTCCAGTGGGAAATGAGAACAAGATAAAGATGATACACTCCTAGTGAGAAATCAGGACTCGGGGTTAGATTAGATACACTCAATGAGACCAGGATTGAATTGAGCACTGCCAGGGAGAACCGGGGACAAGGCATATTTTGCGGAAACTCACAATAAATTTTAAGTACCTGAATTAAATGTAACGCTCTCTGTGAAGAGAAAAGACAAGGTATAGGTTAGACTCTTCCAGTGAAAGATGAGGACCAGGAATAGGTAGACATGTGCAATTCGTTTCGTTTTTTTTTTTTTCGTTTTTCTTTTTTTTTTCGTTATTTTCGTTCGTTCGTTTTCGTACGAATGAACAAATCGTTCGAATCGTATGAATCCGAATAACGAATCGTTCGAATCGAACGAATCCAAAAAACAACGAAAATCCGAAAAAAAATAATTAGAAACAACGAATGTACTAATGAATAAAATCCGAAAAACTAGAACGAACGAAAAAATTCGTACATTCGCAACTTTTATTTTTTGTTGAATTGGTAATTTTCCGTGTCCCTTACAATGGTGCTGCTAAACGTGCTTCGAATGGATTGAACAAAAAAATTCGTACATTCGTAACTTTTATTTTTTGTTGAATTGGTCATTTTCATTGTCCCTTACAATGGCGCTGCTAAACGTGCTTCGAATGGATTTAACAAAAAAATTCGTACATTCGTAACTTTTTTTTTTCGATTCGTAACTTTTTATTTTCGATTCGTAACTTTTTTTTTTCGATTCGTAACTTTTTTTTTTCGATTCGATTTGTAATTTTCCGTCTCCCTATTGAACAAAAAAATTCGTACATTCGTAACGTTTTTTTCGATTCGTAACTTTTTTTTTCGATTCGTAACTTACTTTTTTCGATTCGTAACTTTTTTTTTTTTTTCGATTTGTAATTTTCCGTGTCTCTATTGAACAAAGAAATTCGTACATTCGGAATTTTTTTTTCGATTCGTAACTTTTTTTTTTCGATTCGTAACTTTTTTTTTTCGATTCGTAACTTTTTTTTTTTTTCGATTTGTAATTTTCCGTCTCTCTATTGAACAAAAAAATTCGTACATTCGTAACGTTTTTTTTCGATTCGTAACTTTTTTTTTTCGATTCGTAACTTTTTTTTTTCGATTCGTAACTTTTTTATATTTTTTTTCGATTTGTAATTTTCCGTGTCTCTATTGAACAAAAAAATTCGTACATTCGGAACTTTTTTTTCGATTCGTAACTTTTTTTTTTCGATTCGTAACTTTTTTTTTTTTTCGATTCGTAAATTATTAAAATGTAATAATAGCATACACATTACATAAAATTATGAATTATGCTCTGATTACGAATGTACGAATGTTACGAATGTACGAATAAATACGAATGCGTCCGAAAATTAAACTAACGAAAAAACGAATCAACGAAAAAATAACTCTTACGAATGTAGAAATCGTTACGAATACGAACACCGACGACTTACGAATGTACGAATCGTTACGAATCCGAACACCGACGACTTACGAATGTACGAATCGTTACGAATCAACGGAAACGAAAAAAAAACCAAACGAAATTTTTTTTTTTTTTCGGAAACGAAAAAAACGAAACGAAAATAAACAAATTTTTTTGTTGTGCACATGTCTAGGAATAGGTCAGGTATTCCTAGTGAGGTCAAGAATTAGGCTTATGCCGCGTACACACGATCTGAATTCTCGTCGGAAAAAGCTCTGATGGTTTTCTCGATGGTTTTCCCTGACGGAATTCCGCTCAAACTGTCTTGCCTACACACGGTCACACCAAATTCCGACCGCCAAGAACGCGGTGACGTACAACACTACAACGTGCCGAGTTCGATGCTTCAGAGCATGCATCGAATTGTTTCTGAGCATGCGTAAGGAATTTTGCGCGTCAGAATTGCTACATAGGATCGGAATTTCCGATAGAAACCTTTTCCGTCGGAAAAATTGAGAACATGCTCTCAATTTTTTGCTGTCGGAAATATGGCCAGCAAAATTCCGATGGAGCCTACACACGGTCGCATTTTCCGATGAAAAGCTCTCATCAGTCTTTTTCTGTCTGGAATTCCGATCGCGGCATTAGAACAAAGAATAGATTGGACACTTTCAGTAAGAATTTATAACCAGGAATAGGTTTAATAGTCTCCATGTAGAATGAGGACCAGGAATAGGTTGGACACTCTCCATGAAGAATGAGTACCAAGAAAATATTGGACACTCCCCATGTAGAATGAAGACCTAGAATAGGCTGGATACTCCCTCTGTAAGCTGAGGACGAGGAATAGGCGGGATGCTGTCTATGTAAAGTAAGGACCAGGGATAGGTTGGACACTCCCCATGTAGAGTGAAGATCTAGAATAAGTTGGATACTCCCCCTGTTGGCTGAAGACCAGTAATAGATGGGGCAAACTCCATGTAAGGTGAGAACCAGGGACAGATTGCACACTCCCCATGTAGAGTGAGGATCAGGAATAGTTTTCACACTCCCCCCTGTAGAATGAGGACCAGGAATAGGTTAGACTCTCCCCATGTAGATTGAGTACCAGGAATAGGTTGGATACTCCCTCATTTACAGTGCAGACCAGGAATAGGTTGGATATTCTCCATGTAGAATGAAGACCAGGAATAGGTTGGATATTCTCCATGTAGAATGAAGACCAGGAATAGGTTGGATACTCCCTTTGTAGGCTGAGGACCAGGAATAGGTGGGACACTCTCCAAGGAAAGTGAGGGCCAGGGATAGGTTGCACACTCCCCATGTAGAATGAGGACCAGGAATAGATTGAACTTTTCCAATGTAGACTGAGGACCAGTAATAGGTTGGACACCCTCCCCCATGAAGAGTGAGGACCAGGAATAGGTTGGACACTCCAAGCATAGAGTGAGAAACAGGAACAGATTTAGCACTTTCAGTGAAGGGGGGAGACCAAGACCATTTCCAACACTCCAAGCGTAGTAAAGGGTAGAGATCAGGACCACGTTGAACACTCCTAGCGTAGGGTGAGAACCAGGAACAGATTTAGCACTTTCAGTAAAGGGTGGAGATCAGGACCATGTTGAACAATCCTAGTGTAGGGTGAGAACCAGGAATAGAGTTAGCACTTTCAATGAAGGGTGGAGATCAGGACCACGTTGAACACTCCTAGTGTAGAGTGAGAACCAGGAATAGATTTAGGACTTTCAATGAAGGGTGGAGTTGAGGACCACGTTGAACACTCCTAGCGTAGGGTGGGAACCAGGAACAGAGTTAGCACTTTCAGTGAAGCGTGGAGACCAGGATCACGTTGAACACTCCTAGCGTAGAGTGAGAACCAGGAATAGATTTAGCATGTTCAGTGAAGGGTGGAGACCAGGACCACGTTGAGCACTCCTAGCATTGGGCGTGAACCAGAAATAGCCCACTCTCTTTCAGTGAAGGGACCCGGATTAAGAACTGGTGGGCCAATCCCAGCGAAGAAGGCCTTTATTGAAGAGAAGAGACAGGAGTCGCTGAACCTTACATAGGTTCCGCTAGACCAGCTAGCAATAATTAGTTACAATTCATTTATCTCCTCTCATCCCGATTAGTGGCAGCTTCCCTAAGGTAGCCTAATTACTTTAATCTAATTAGTGCGAGGCTTCTAAATTCTGATGTCATACTGACACTTAATTAACTCCATAGCAGAACCAGAATCCGTCCAGCTAAGCTCACTCGTGTTGCTCCCTCTATCACAGAGATAAAGAGATCTCTATATTCCAGCACAAAACATTATACAAATCTAATTATATGGACTTGCAATTTTCAGTGGAAGGTCTCCTTTCCCATCCTGGTACGAGTTGTCCCTCCATTGTTTGTATAAAATGACTTACACTTGTTTTTCGTGAAATCATGTAATGAGAAAGAGAGTCCCGGAGCAGCAGGACGCAGACCGTGCGCATAGGGACGGCATGACAATGCTGGGCTGTCATAGCGCCGTTGTAAGGGGTCCGCAGCATCGCTGCTTTAAGAATAGGGGAGGGGTTTCAGGGATGGGCGGACTTAGAGCAGGAAAATAGTTGCAGAGGGGGGAAGTGACGTCAGTCCTCGTGCGGTGGAGGAAGCTTTCCCCACCCACCCACCCATTAGGTAATAGGGTCGGTTTGGGTACAGGTTTCCCTCGCGGGGGCGGTTTTTTCCTTGGGTCATTTCGTAAAGGTGAAGAAGGACATGGACGGAACATGTGTACTCATCCATTGGATGGGAGTGGTTAGTGTACTTCCGGGTTAAGAGGGCTTTAACCCGGAAGGGTAAAAAGGTTATGTCACTGCGGACAAGTTGTTACCGCCTCCGAGTCCGGGGTTTGCCGACTGGAGGCAAGAGGTTAAAAGTTTCAAACTTAGTAGTCTCAGTGACCAGTGTTGAGGGGTTTTTCCCCCCCTTAATAATATGACCCAGTTAAGTAAAGAGTTTCAAATGGTTAACGAGTTTTGAAGTTTTACATTTATTATTAAATAAAAGGCCGGACGGCCATTTACTCCACACCTTGGTCTGTCTTTTATTACAAGGGAGTATGTTGGGCATTAGCATATTCAGAATATAGCGGTGATCTAGTCCTACATATGTCAAGTGAATTTGCTGCAGCTTATTTTGTTAGAGCCTGATACATTTATGGCATACAGCAGTGATGGCGAACCTATGGCACGCAGAGCCATCTCTGTGGGCACGCAAGAGGGTACAGGACAGAGTTAGAGGTCTCTCTCTCCTCTCAGCCCCCCTCTTTTTCCGCCCCACCCCCCCTCTAGGTCCCCCTCTCTCTCGGCCCCCACCCCTCCCTCTGTTCCCCCTCTCTTCCAGCTCATCCCTCTCTCAGCATCCCTCTTGCACCCCTTTCTCTCTCTGTTTCCCCTTCTCTTTCTCTGTTCCCCCCTCTCTCAAACCCCTCTCTCTCTCCCCATCTCTCTCTGTTCCCCCTCTCACACCCCTCTCTCGCTCTGTCCCCCCTCCCTCTCTCTGTTCCCCCTCCCTCTCTCTGTTCCCCCTCTCTCAGCATCTCTCTATCCCTCTTCTCTCTCTCTGTCCCCCCTCCCGCTCTCTGTTCCACCTCTCTCTCACACCCCTCTCTCTCTGTTCCCCCTCTCTCAGCATCTCACACCCCTCTTTCCCTGCCCCCCTCCCTTTTTCTTAGCCCCCCTTCCTCTCTCTGCCCCCCCTCTCAGCATCTCTCTCACACCCCTCTCTCTCTGTCCCCCTCCCTTTTTCTTAGCCCCCCTTCCTCTCTCTGCCCCCCCTCTCAGCATCCCTCTCGCACCCCTTTCTCTCTCTGTTTCCCCTTCTCTTTCTCTGTTCCCCCCTCTCTCAAACCCCTCTCTCTCTCTCCCCATCTCTCTCTGTCCCCCTTCTCTCTGTTCCCCCTCTCACACCCCTCTCTCGCTCTGTCCCCCCTCCCTCTCTCTGTTCCCCCTCTCTCAGCATCTCTCTATCCCTCTTCTCTCTCTCTGTCCCCCCTCCCGCTCTCTGTTCCACCTCTCTCTCACACCCCTCTCTCTCTGTTCCCCCTCTCTCAGCATCTCACACCCCTCTTTCCCTGCCCCCCTCCCGCTCTCCATTCCCCCTCTCTCTCAGCATCTCTCTCACACCCCTCTCTCTCTGTCCCCCTCCCTTTTTCTTAGCCCCCCTTCCTCTCTCTGCCCCCCCCCCCGCTCAGCATCTTTCTCACACCCCTCACTCGGTCACGCAACCCCTCTTTCACTCAGCCCCCCTCTCTCGCAAATTGCCTGGTTGGCACTTTTCAACACAAAACCAATGTATTTCAATTTGGGCACTCTGGCTCAAAAAGGTTTGCCATCACTGGCATACAGTATATTCCTATCCATGGTATATGCTAAGGGCTCACAGTTTTGGATACAGGGCTTCTTTTATTTCACCTCTTTGTAAAGGCAGGACTCATAGGCTTGTGCACAGGGTGTGCCGGGGGTGCCTGGGCACACCCTAATCACCCTGTGTGGTGCATTTTCCACCCTGTTTAGACCCCTGGTATTTCACCAAAGCCCCCTAATGGGGCTTCTAAAAAAATAAAAAATTGAATAAAAAAAAAAAAAAAAAAAAAAATCACAAAAGAACAACACTAAAATAAATAAAATTGTAAAAAATTTAATACAAATAAAAACTACTGACACCAGCCACTGCCTTACTGACACCAGCCACTGCCTTACCGACACCAATCTCTGCCTTACTGACACCGTCCATCGCTCTACTGACACCATCAGCAAATATACACATGCGCACACACACACATATGTGTTTGAGCTTTGGGGTGCACACCCTAATGAAAAAGGCTGCGCACAACCATGGCAGGACTACATATATTATAAGGCACTTATGGGCTAGTTGACTGTTAGAGGGGGCGCCAAGACTCGGGATTTACAGACTGTGATCATTTACTTCCTGGTTTTATTTCCTTCTGGCCACCTTTAGAATAAATATAGATACAGAAGGGGTGGAGGGGATGCAGAGGAAAGGAGTACAGGGGATGTAAGTAGAGGGGGTGCAGGGGATGCAGAGGTTGGGAGTGGAGGGAATGTAGAGAAAATGAGTACAGGGGATGTAAGTATAGGGATGCAGGAGATGCAGAGGTTGGTGGTGCAGGGGATGCAGAGGAAAGTGGTGCAGGGGATGTAGGTAGAGGGGTACAGGGGATGCAGGTGGAAGGGGTACAGGGGATGTAGTGTGAAGGGGTGCAGAGGATCTAAATAGAGGGGTACAGAGATTGCAGAGGTTAGAGGTGTAGGAGACGCAGGGGTGCAGGAGATGTAGTTGGAGGGGTACCAAGGACGCAGAGCTTGGGGGTGCAGAGGATGTGGAGGGAAGTGGTGCAAGGGATGTAGGTGGAGGGGTGCAGGGGATGCGGAGGTTGGGGGTGCAGGGAATGTAGGTGGAGGGGTGCAGGGGATCCAGAGAGAAGTGGTTCAGGTCATGCAAATGAGAAACCATACAGGGGGTGCAGCGGATGTAGGTGGAGGGATGCAGAAGGAAGTGGTGCAGGGCATGCAGAAGGAAGTGGTACAGAGGGTGCAGAGTTTGGGGCTGCAGGATGTAGTTGGAGAGCTGCAGGGGATGTAGTGTGGAGGGGTGCTGGGGATATAAAGAGAGGAGTACAGGGGTTGCAGAGGTCAGAGGCATAGGAGACGTAGAGGGAAGAGCTGCAGAAGATGTTGGTTGAGGGGTACAGGGTATGCAGAGATTGGGGGGGGGTTGCAGAGGATGTGGAGGGAAGTAGTGCAGGGGATGTAGGTAGAGGGATGCAGGGAATGGAGAGGTTGAGAGTGCCGGGGATGTGGGTGAAGGGGTGCAGTGGATGCAGAAAGAAGTGGTGCAGGTCTTGCAGATGAGAAGTGGTACAGGGGGTGCAGAGGATGTAGGTGGAGGGGTGCAGGGGATACAGAAGGACATGTGAAGCAAAGCTGTAAAGAGGGCACACAGGTTGGGAGTGCCATGGATATAGGTCTGCAGGGGGTGCAAAGGGAGGGGGTACATTGAATGTACTTGGAGTGGTGCAGGGGCTATAGGTGGAGGGGTACAGGGGAGGCAGAGGTTAGAAGTGTAGGAGACTCAAAGGGAAGGGGTGCATTGAATGTACTTGGAGGGGTGCAGGGGATATAGGTGGAGGGGTAAACGGGAGGTGGAGGTTAGAAGTGTAGGAGACTCAAAGGGAAGGGGTGCATTGAATGTAATTGGAGGGGTGCTGGGGATATAGGTGGAGGGGTACAGGGGAGGCGGAGGTTAGAAGTGTAGGAGACTCAAAGGGAAGAGACTCAAAGGGAAGGGGTGCATTGAATGTAATTGGAGGGGTGCAGGGGATATAGGTGGAGGGGTACAGGGGAGGCAGAGGTTAGAAGTGTAGGAGACTCAAAGGGAAGGGGTGCATTGAATGTAATTGGAGGGGTGCAGGGGATATAGGTGGAGGGGTACAGGGGAGGCGGAGGTTAGAAGTGAGGAGTATATGGAACCTGGAAGATGATGATATAACGAGAGGAAGCAAGGATTGGGAAGACTACCCTGCAGACACCAGGCATTGAACCCTTCCCCTCTCAGTCCCAATACAACAAAGGAAAAGTTTTATGTTGAGTTCTGAATCAAACACCCCCCCCCCCCCCCCAGCAAACATGCACCCCCCATGGAGAGGCTTCAGCTTCAGTTGTATCACAGCAGGTCATCTCTGGTAACATACGGCTTTGGGAGATGCAGACCTACTAATCTCCGGCTCTCAGGAAATCCTTTAATAAATCCTGAAAAGGAAACTTCCAGATTCCGGGAGATCAGATGGAGCTGTGAAAAAAAACCCACATCCAGCAGCTTATATGATCTTTTCGTGTCGGTGTTCCTGAAGAACTTGTATCATACGTGTGATGTCCGATATTTCATAGGCGAGACTTCTCCCTCGCTGGCCCCTCCTAAATTCATTACTATAGGTCCCTAATAGACATGTGCAATTCGTTTCGTTTTTTTTTCGTTTTCCGTTTAAAATTCGTTATATTCGTTCATTCGTTATCGTACGAATGAACGAATGATTCGCAAGAAATTTTAACGAATGTTCGAATCGAACGAATGTGAAAAACAACGAAAATCCGAAATAACCAAATTAGAAACAACCAAACTACGAATGAAGAAAATCCGAAAAACGAAAACAGGAACAACGAAAATCAAAATGAACGAAAAAATTCGTACATTCGTAACTTTTTTTTTTTTTGAATTGGTAATTTTCTGTGTCTCTTACAATGGCGCTGCTTAACCTGCTTCGAATGGATTGAACGAAAAAATTCGTACATTCGTAACTTTTTTTTTTTTTTTTTTCGATTCGTAATTTTCCGTGTCTCCTACAATGGTGCTGCTTAACGCGCTTCGAATGGATTGAACGAAAAAATTCGTAACTTTAATTTTTTTTTTGCGATTCGTAATTTTCCGTGTCCCTTACAATGGCGCTGCTTAACGCGCTTCGAATGGATTGAACGAAAAAAATTCATACATTCGTAACTTTTTTTTTTTTTTTTTTGCGATTCGTAATTTTCCGTGTCTCTTACAATGGCGCTGCTTAATGTGCTTCGAATGGATTGAACGAAAAAATTCGTAACTTTAATTTTTTTTTTGCGATTCGTAATTTTCCGTGTCTCCTACAATGGCGCTGCTTAACGTGCTTCGAATTGATTGAACGAAAAAATTCGTACATTCGTTTTTTTTTTTTGCGATTCGTAATTTTCCGTGTCCCTTACAATGGCGCTGCTTAACGTGCCTCGAATGGATTGAACGAAAAAATTCGTACATTCGTAACTTTTTTTTTTTTGATTCGTAATTTTCCGTGTCTCTTACAATGGCGCTGCTTAACGTGCTTCGAATGGATTGAACGAAAAAATTCGTACATTCGTAACTTTTTTTTTTTCGATTCGTAATTTTCCGTGTCTCTTACAATGTAATAATAGCATACACATTACATAACATTATGAATTATGCTCCGATTACGAATCTATGAAAACAATGTTACGAAAGTACGAAAAAATCAATCTAACGAAAGTACGAATGTAACTAAATCTACGAAAATACGAATGCGTCCGAATTTCGAATAAACGAAAATTAAACGGAAAAATGAATCATCGAAAAAATAACTTTTACGAAAATACGAATCGTTACGAATACGAACACCGACGACTTACGAATCAACGGAAACGAAAGAAACGAAACGAAAATAAATACATTTTTCTATTGTGCACATGTCTAGTACCGGCCCGATGATCCAAATGTGAGCATCCATAACCCCAATTTCTAACTGATACTTAACCCAGACCTGGGAATTTGACGGGTCCCAGACCCCATCCGGCCCTTTGGCTTCCCTGTCCAGCCCTCGTGAGGTCAATCAGAAATTAGAAATACAACCTCATTGCTTTTATTTGGAAGGCGACTGCTCTTTTTTTCTTCCAATTTATGTAGGACCATGCATGTCTGTGCACAATAGAAAAATTTGTTTAGTTTCGTTGCTGTTCGTTTCCATTGATTCGTAACGATTCGTAATTTTGTAAGTCGTCGGTGTTCGTATTCGTAACGATTCGGATTTTCATAAGAGTTATTTTTTCGTTGATTCGTTTTTTCCGTTAGTTTAATTTACGTTTATTCGAAATTCGGACGCATTCGTATTTTCGTAGATTTAGTTACATTCGTACTTTCGTAACATTGTTTTCGTAGATTCGTAATCGGAGCATAATTCACAATTTTATGTAATGTGTATGCTATTATTACATTGTAAGAGACACGGAAAATTACGAATCGAAAAAAAAAGTTACGAATGTACGAATTTTTTCGTTCAATCCATTCGAAGCACGTTAAGCAGCGCCATTGTAAGAGACACGGAAAATTACCAATTCAACAAAAAAATAAAAGTTACGAATGTACGAATTTTTTTCGTTCATTTTGATTTTCGTTGTTCCTGTTTTCGTTTTTCTGATTTTTTTCTTTCATAGTTTCGTTGTTTCTAATTTGGTTATTTCGGATTTTCGTTGTTTTTTGGATTCGTTTTATTCGAAAATTTGTTATTCGTTAATATTTTTAGCGAATCGTTCGTTCAAACGTACGATAACGAATGAACGAATATAACGAATTTTAACAAAAAAACGAAAAAAAAAACGAAACGAATTGCACATGTCTAGTATGAAGCTTGAAGATGAAGAACACGGGGACATGACCTCAAACGAGTAGAAGGAAAGTTCAAGACTGACCTTAGAAAGAATCATTTTTTAGCAAAAGAGTAGTTGATGCTTGTGGAACAGATTGGTGATTTGGTGAATGTACGGTGATTATTTGGTGACTGTATGGTGATTATTTGGTGAATGTTCGGTGATTATTTGGTGACTGTACGGTGATTATTTGGTGAATGTACGATGATTATTTGGTGAATGTACTGTAATTATTTTGTGAATGTACGGTGATTATTTGGTGAATGTACGGTGATTATTTGGTGACTGTATGGTGATTATTTGGTGAATGTACAGTGATTATTTGGTGAATGTTCGGTGATTATTTGGTGACTGTACGGTGATTATTTGGTGACTGTATGGTGATTATTTGGTGAATGTACGGTGATTATTTGGTGACTGTACGGTGATTATTTGGTGAATGTACGATGATTATTTGGTGAATGTACTGTAATTATTTTGTGAATGTACGGTGATTATTTGGTGAATGTACGGTGATTATTTGGTGAATGTTCGGTGATTATTTGGTGAATGTTCGGTGATTATTTGGTGAATGTACGGTGATTATTTGGTGAATGTACGGTGATTATTTGGTGAATGTTCGGTGATTATTTGGTGAATGTACGGTGATTATTTGGTGAATGTACGGTGATTATTTGGTGAATGTACGGTGATTATTTGGTGAATGTACGGTGATTATTTGGTGACTGTACGGTGATTATTTGGTGACTGTACGGTGATTATTTGGTGAATGTACGGTGATTATTTGGTGACTGTACGGTGATTATTTGGTGAATGTACGGTGATTATTTGGTGACTGTACGGTGATTATTTGGTGAATGTACGGTGATTATTTGGTGAATGTTCGGTGATTATTTGGTGAATGTACAGTGATTATTTGGTGAATGTACAGTGATTATTTGGTGAATGTACGGTGATTATTTGGTGACTGTTCGGCGATTATTTGGTGAATGTTCGGTGATTATTTGGTGACTGTACGGTGATTATTTGGTGAATGTACGGTGACTGTACGGTGGTTGTGTTGTGACTATCTGGTGAACGTATTGTGTCTGTACTGTGACTGTACGTTGGAGATTTTTTTCCGCCTCCTTTCCTGTGTGTGTTGCACATCCCCTGCTTCACCTTAAACTTCCTCATTGTAACTCTCGGCTGGACTGTTGACGGTTCATGTCACGGAGACTCATGGAAGCGACGCTCCTGTGACAACTTCTGAAGGATCCCGGGCTGGGAAAGTCACCATGGAGATGCAGGTACCCCCAACACACACACACACACACCGAACGAATCGTCTGACAGCCCGATTGTAAGACTCAGCATTGCATTAGACTGTCAGGACATACAACATAGAAGCCTAGGAAATCTGTGCAGCCAGACACGGCTTATCTGTGATCACACGGCATAGATGTGCGGAGTGCTGTGGGCTCACAGAAATAATGGGGGCGGGGGGGGGCGGATTTACTAAAAACTGGAGGGTGCAAAATCTGGTGCGGCTGTGCGTGGCAGCCAATCAGCTTCTAACGTCAGCGCTTGCTCAGTTAACCACTTCACCCCCGGGAAGGTTTTACCCCCTTAATGACCAGGACATTTTTTTTGCGATACTTTAACCACTTAAGCCCCGGACCATTTTGCTGGCCAAAGACCAGAGCACTTTTTGCGATTCGGCACTGCGTCGCTTTAACGGCTCCCAAACAAAATTGACGTAATTTTTTTTCCCCACAAATAGAGATTTCTCTTGGTGGTATTTGATCGCCCCTGCGGTTTTTATTTTTTGCGATATAAACAAAAAAAGAGCGACAATTTAAAAAAAAAAACGCATTATTTTTTGCTTTTTGCTATAAGAAATATCCCCCAAAAATATATAAAACCATTTTGCTAGCCAAAGACCAGAGAACTTTTTGTGATTCGGCACTGCGTCGCTTTAACTGACAATTGCGTGGGTCGTGCGACGTGGCACCCAAACAAAATTGACGATCTTTTTTCCCCCACAAATAGAGCTTTCTTTTGGTGGTATTTGATCGCCCCTGCGTTTTTTTATTTTTTGCGCTATAAACAAAAAAAGAGCGACAATTTAAAAAAAAAAAAAAGGAATTATTTTTTTGCTTTTTGCTATAAATATCCCCCAAAAATATATAAAAAAACTTTTTTTTTTCATCAGTTTAGGCCGATACGTATTCTTCTACATATTTTTGGTAAAAAAAAAAATTCGCGTTTACAAAATAGGGGTTCGTTTTTATTGCATTTTTATTAATATTTTTTGTTTTTACTAGTAACGGTGGCGATCAGCGATTTTTATTGTGACTGCAACATTATGGCGGACACATCAGACACATTTTTGGGACCATTGTATATTTATACAGCATATTTATTTATATATATATATATATATATATATATTTATATATATATATATATATATATATATATTTATTTATTTTATTTATTTATTATAGTTATATATATATATATACTTATTATATATATACTTATTATATATATATATATATATATATATATATATATATATATATATATATATATAAATATGCTGTAGAAATTTATATATATATTTAGTTTATTTATTTATTATAGTTATACATATATATATATATATAATATATATACTTATTATATATATATTAATTTTATTTATATATATTATATTATATTTTATATATATATATATATATAAATATATATATATATATATATATATATATATATATATATATATATATATATATATATATTATATATATATATATATATATATATATATATATATATGTATATTTTTATATATATATATATATATATATATATATATATATATATATATATATATATATATATATAACTATAATAAATATATATAACTATAATAAATAAATAAAATAAATATATATATAAATTTATACAGCATATTTATATATATATATATATATATATATATATATATATATATATATATATACTATATTGCTATACAAATGCACTGATTCCTGTGTAAATGGCACTGGCAATGAAGGGGTTAACCACTAGGTGGAAGTGTAGGGGTTAAGTGTGTCCTAAGGGCGTGTTTCTAACGGTGGGGGGGGGCGTGGCTGTGTGTGACACATCGCTAATCTCTGCTCCGATCACAGGGAGCAGAGATCAGTGTCACTGTCACTAGGCAGATGCTTGTTTACATTAGCATCTCCCCGTTCTTCCTCCCGCGTCAGACGATTGCGGGTATCCCTGCGGCGACCCGACTCACGGAGCTCCCGGGCCGGTGGCGTGCACGCGATGGCATGGCGGCAAATTTAAAGGGGCGTACAGGTACGCCCATTTGCCTGTCCGTGCCGTTCTGCCGACGTACATCGTCGTGCGCCGGTCGGCAACCGGTTAACTGACAATTGCGCGGTCGTGCGACGCTGTACCCAAATAAAATTGACGTCCTTTTTTTTCCCACAAATAGAGATTTCTTTTGCTGGTATTTGATCACCTCTGCGGTTTTTATTTTTTGCGCTAGCAACAAAAAAACTATTTAAAAAATATATATATATTTTTTTTACTTTCTGCTATAAAACATATCCAATTAAAAATTTTTAAAAAAATTGAATTTCTTCATCAGGGCCGATATGTATTCTGCTACATATTTTCGTTAAAAAAACAATCCCAATGAGCGTATATTGATTGGTTTGCGCAAAAGTTATTGCGTCTACAAACTATGGGGTAGATTTATGGCATTTTTATTTATTTTTTACTAGTAATGGCGGCGATCAGCAATTGTTAGCGGGACTGCGACATTTGCGGCGGCACCTAACTGACACTTTTTTTTTTTGGAAACCAGTGACATTATTACAGTCTCTCACGGATGTTATATGAAGAAAGAAGAAAATCGCTACGGTGTAAAAACGCGATGGGTTTATTGAAAAAGTTGTTAAAAGTTCCCACAAGTCCAACAAAGCATGGATGAAGATTTTCCTGGGTTAAAAAGTCTACAGATTGCAATCAAACTAGCATGGTGTAACTGAGCATCAACTCCGCCCTACTAGTTTCGTCATACATGACGTCATGCCACTTTTTTTTTTTGGAAAACCTTAACATTATTACAGTGATCAGTGCTAAAAATATGCACGGACGCTGTACTAACGACACTGGCAGGGAAGGGGTTAACATCAGGGACGATCAAAGGGTTAAGTGTGTCCATAAGGGGTGCTTTCTAACTGTGTGTGGGGGGGGGGTGTCTTAACTGGAGGAAGAGAGAGATCTGTGTTCTTACTATGTGGGGGGGGGGGGGTGTGTGGACTGACTGGGGAAACACAGAGATCAGTGTCCCTGCTTAGCAGGAACACAAGAACACTGTGTTCTTCCCTGTCAGAACGGAGATCTGCCTTGTTTACATAGGCAGACCATCGTTCTGCCTCTCCTGTGAATGACGCGGGTGGCCGACGGTGGGATCAGGGCTCCGGCTGCGAGCCGGTCACAGGAATCGCATACAGGTATGCGATTTTGCGCTAAAGGGCCGCCCTGCCGCAGATTTTTTTTTTTCACGCACATGAACGTGAACGCGGCTTCATCTTATTTACTAAGCTCAGGGAACATTCACTTTGCTAAGTGAACAAACCCTTTACTGCTAGGAGGGATGGGGAATTTTTTTCTCAGGTCCAAGGTGCATCAAATTCACTAAAACAATATAAAACCCATCGAACGATCAGACGATTGTATATGTGTGTGTGCTCCAGGACAGAATCGTGTCCTTGTCCAGGCTGGGAAATGGTTGGTTAGTACCCCGTTTCTCCCGAAAATAAGACCTAGCGTGATTGTCGGTGATGGCTGAAATATAAGCCCTACCCCCCAAATAAGCCCTACCCGAAAATAAGCCCTACCCTGAAAATAAGACCTACAAGGACTTTAACTAGGGCTTATTTGGGGGGTAGGGCTTATATTGCAGCCATCACCGACGATGGAGCACTATTCCTCTCACTGATACCAATGATGGGGCACTATTCTTCTCACTGATACCAATGATGGTCCACTATTCCCCCCACTGATACCAATGATGGGGCACTATTCCTCCCACTGATACCAAGATGGGGCACTATTCCTCCCACTGACACCAAAGATGGGGCACTATTCCTCCCACTGACACCAATGATGTGACACCAATGATGTGACACCAATGATGGGGCACGATTCCTCTCACTGACACCAATGATTGGGGCACTATTCCTCTCACTGACACCAACGATGGGGCACTATTCTCTCCACTGATGCCAATGATGGGGCACTATTCCTCCCACTGACACCAATGATGTGACACCAATGATGTGACACCAATGATGGGGCATGATTCCTCTCACTGACACCAATGATTGGGGCACTATTCCTCTCACTGACACCAATGATTGGGGCACTTTTCCTCTCACTGACACCAACGATGGGGCACTATTCTCTCCACTGATGCCAATGATGGGGCACTATTCCTCTCACTGACACCAATGATTGGGGCACTATTCCTCTCACTGACACCAACGATGGGGCACTGTTCTCTCCACTGATGCCAATGATGGGGCTGAATTCCTTCCACTGACACTAACAATGGGGCACTATTCCTCCACTGACACCAACAATAGGGCATTTTCTCCTCCCACTGTCCCTAGTCCGGCCCCCCTAAAGCCTGAAGAACAGAAAACTGGCCCTTTATTTTGAAAGTTTGGAGACCCCTATTTTAATGTATAAATCCCATGTGTTGCCGATCGTTCCTTTAGGACAGGGGTCTCCAAACTACGGCCCTCCGGTTGTTCAGGAACTACAATTCCCATCATGCCTAGTCATGTCTGTGAATGTCAGCGTTTTTACAATGCCTTATGGTTCCGCAACAGCTGGAGGGCCGTAGTTTGGAGATCCCTGCTTTAGGACAAAATTATTTCTTTTTTTCATGTTTCCGCTTTATAAAAAAAAAAAAAAAAAACACAAACAACTTCAAACAGTCAAAATACCAACCAGGAGATGATGTCACTTTACAGAAAGAAATCCGCGTCCGCCAAACAAACCTCCTCGCCAATCATCAGCTGTGACATTGTTGCAATTGTCATATAAATATCCGAATCCTCCATCAATGTAACATTGTCACAGCTGAAGATTCGTTACATTGTTTGGGAGACGCTCTTCTCTTTCCAGGATATCACGTGGCTGATATTCTGCTATGAAGTGTATAAAGTGAGATTCCGAGATCAATCTTCTGATTTCACGCTGTTTTGAGTGAAAATCTGATTTTTTTTTTTTATATTGATATATTATATTGATTTTCTGATATTTAGCTATTAACCCCCCGAAAAGAGCAGCCCCCCACCGTCATGTTTCGTCAGATACGTCTCTCTCTTACGTATCTAGAGATACATTTCTCTAGATTTACATTTTTCACTTTACAAATAATTCTTCTTTACTTCGGAGATCGGCGTGTGAATGTCGGCGGTGATACACGGTAGAAGTATGCGGCAGTTTGGTGTTACATTGTTTTAGTCATCTCTGTGTATACGTTGTGTATGGTTTGACCTACACTATTTATAGTGAGAGGATGAATCAGATGTTGTTTCATTGTAACCCAAATTTTGTTGAGAAAAGACCCCTCCCCCCTTCCCCACGGCGTGACCGATATACTTTGCATGAATTTTAGCAAACTTTGTTGCAGATTCAGACCTTTTTTTGGGATACTTAAAGTGGTATTCCACCCTAAAGTGGAAATTCCGCTCATCGGAACCCTCCCCCCCCTCCGGTGTCACATTTGGCACCTTTCAGGGGGAGGGGGGTGCAGATACCTGTCTAAGACAGGTATTTACACCCTCTTCCTGTCCATTGATTAGTAGACATGTGCAATTCGTTTAGTTCCAAATTCGTTTTTTAACGAATTTTGACAAATTCGTTAATTCCGAAATTCCGAATTTCTGAATTTTTCAATTTCCGAATTTCTGAAACTTCTGAATTTACGAATTTACGAAAATTTGACATTTCTGAAATTCAGAATTTCGGAAATTTGTTATTTGGGAAATTCGAAAAATGTGAAATTTCGGAAATTCGAAAAATTTGAAATTTCGGAAATTCGAAAAATTGGAAATTTCGTAAAATTCGAAAAATTGGAAATTTCGGAAATTCGAAAAATTGGAAATTTCGGAAATTTAAACTGCTTTAAACTTCTCCACAACTTTATCCCTGACCTGTCTGGGATAAAGCAGTTTAAATTTTGAATTTCCGAAAAATTTTGAATTTCCGAATTTACAAATTCCGAATTTACAAATTCCGAATTTACAAATTCCGAATTTACAAATTCCGAATCTTCAAATTCCGAATTTACAAATTCTGAATTTACAAAAAAAAGTTTAAAGCAGTTTAAATTTCGGAATTTCTGAAATTCAGAAATTTAAACTGCTTTAAACTTCTCCACAACTTTATCCCTGACCTGTCTGGGATAAAGCAGTTTCAATTTTTAATTTCCGAAATTTTGAATTTTCGAAATTTTGAATTTTCGAAATTTTGAATTTCCAAAATTTTGAATTTCCGAAATTTTGAATTTCAGAATTTACATATCCCGAATTTACAAATTCCGAATCTTCAAATTCCGAATTTACAAATTCTGAATTTACAAAAAAAAGTTTAAAGCAGTTTAAATTTCGGAATTTCTGAAATTCAGAAATTTAAACTGCTTTAAACTTCTCCACAACTTTATCCCTGACCTGTCTGGGATAAAGCAGTTTCAATTTTTAATTTTCGAAATTTTGAATTTTCGAAATTTTGAATTTCCGAAATTTTGAATTTCCGAAATTTTGAATTTCCGAATTTACATATTCCGAATTTACAAATTCCGAATCTTCAAATTCCGAATTTACAAATTCCGAATTTACAAAAAAAAGTTTAAAGCAGTTTAAATTTCGGAATTTCTGAAATTCAGAAATTTAAACTGCTTTAAACTTCTCCACAACTTTATCCCTGACCTGTCTGGGATAAAGCATTTAAAATTTTTAATTTCGAATTTCCGAACTTCCAACTTCCGAATTTCTGAAAAAAGCAAAAAAACGAATGAAACGAAAACAAAAAAAAAAATCTATTGATTGGGGGCGGCGCCCCTTTGCCCCTAATGAGCGGGCCGCCACTACTTGACAGCTAGAATTGGGGAGTACATGGACTCTTTTCTTCAGCCCCTTGTCCTCAATACCCCCACCTATTTACGGGATACTAAGCATGTACTCAATGAACTAATACATTTTGAGTTCAGAGAAGACATGGTTTTAGGGGCCGCTGAGTTTTCTTCCTTATACACTAATATTGATCATGTGGATGGAATTATTATTGGCAGCAAGATCATGAGATTCCTGTGTTGCAGAGAGAATTTATTCTCGATTTATTACCGTATGCTATGACACATCATTTTTGCTGGTTTGACAGAAAGGCGTGGCAATGGGGGGCGCTGTGTTATTTGTAACCTGAGTCACACCAGATTACGTAAGATTTATCATTTTTCCTCTAGCAGTACAAGGAAATTTGATCATATAGAATACTTTATCACCTGTGAAACTAGATACGTTGTTTACCTTCCGGAGCGCACATGTCACAAGCAGTATGTGGGCCGCACCTCCAGAAGGTTGAGGGATCGCCTTAGGGAACAAAACTAGAACTGGTTTCAAGAAACATACTGTAGTCTTTCACTGCATTTCCGTCAGCATCATAATCGAGACCCTAAAGGTTTGAAGTTCACAGCCGTTTCGAAATTGCACCCCTAGTGGAGGGGTAGCAATAAAATACGGGACATTTCCAAAAGGGAAATACATTGGCTGTATGAGCTGAAGACTTACTTCCCATTCGGGCATAATTTATAATGGGATATAAACAGTTTTTTAGGCAATAGTTGAGTCTCTTCAGCTTATAGATCCCTTTTTTCTATCAGTGTTATTATTATTAATTACCTTTTTTTCTATATTTCTTAATTTTAATCATCTCTGCCATTTTTATTAATGTAATTTTCTTTGATTGTTTCATATTTTATTCTTGTGAAATTATACTTTTTATTGGTTGATGCACATTGTTTGTTATATATATCTGTGCGTTTAAAGGGGATACTGTATATTGTTTGTATTTCCATATATGTATGCAGCTTATGAGGAGTTCTGTTATTTAATACAGTATCTCACAATACTCACTTTTGTTGCCAGTGGTTTAGTAGACATGGGCGCTGTCAAAAAATTTGTTTTGTTTCGTTTTCATTTCGTACGTAAAAAAATGTGTATTTTTCGAATTTTCGTTAGATTCGTAAACTTTTCGTTAAAAATACGAAAGTTTGTTATGATGAATTTATCATTATGAGGGGTTCCCACCATCCCTGCGCTGAGTTCCCAGGTCTGTACACCTGCTGTGCCCATTATGAGGGGTTCCCACCTTCCCTGTGCTGAGTTTCCTGGTCTGTACACCCGCTGTGCCCATTATGAGGGTGTTCCCACCATCCCTGTGCTGAGTTCCCGGGTCTGTACACCCGCTGTGCCCATTATGAGGGGTTCTCACCATCCCTGTGTTGAGTTCCTGGGTCTGTACACCTGCTGTGCCCATTATGAGGGGTTCCCACCTTCCCTGTGCTGAGTTCCCAGGTCTGTACACCCGCTGTGCCCATTATGAGGGGTTCCCACCTTCCCTGTGCTGAGTTCCCAGGTCTGTACACCTGCTGTGCCCATTATGAGGGGTTCCCCCACCATCCCTGTGCTGAGTTTCCCAGGTCTGTACACCTGATGTGCCCATTATAAGAGGTTCCCACCATCCCTGTGCTGTGCTGACTTCCTCTGATTGATGAACAAAACACCAGTCACGTTTCTGTTAATTTGGATCCGAAATACGTTAACGAAATTTCGTATTTTGTATGAAATTCGTAAGCATAGAAATTCCCATAGGGTTCCCACCATCCCTGTGCTGTGCTGACTTCCCAGGGTTTTAACTTTTAGGTTCGTTAACTTTACGTAACAATTACGAATTTTCATTATGAATTTGGATCCGAAATTCGTAAATGAAATTTCGTATTTTATACGTAATTCGTATGCATCGTATGCATAAAAATTCATATTTTGGATTCGTACGAATGTATGAAGTTCCGGAAATTTGTATGAATTTTCGTTTCGTACGAAACTAATCGCACATGTCTATGGTTTAGACATTAATGGCTGTGTGTTGAGTTATTTTGAGGGGACGGCCAATTTACACTGTTATACAAGCTGTACACTCACTACTTTACATTGTAGACAAGTGTCATTTCTTCAATGTTGTCACATGAAAAGATAGAAGAAAATATTTACAAAGTGATGCAATGACGCTGTTAGCTCCACCCTACGCATTTCGTCATTGGGACGTCATCTTGAGCCGGGGGAAGGAAAGTGGCTAATTGGGGCCCAAGTTGGACATTTCCTCTTAGGGGTGTACTGACTTTTGTTGCCAGCGGTTTAGACATTAATGGCTGTGTGTTGAGTTATTTTGAGGGGACAACAAATTTACACTGTTATACAAGCTGTACACTCACTACTTTACATTGTAGACAAGTGTCATTTCTTCAGTGTTGTCACATGAAAAGAGAGAAGAAAATATTTACAAAAATGTGAGGGGTGTACTTACTTTTGTGAGATACTGAATGCAATTTTTTTCCCCGGTGTGCCAAGTATTTAATTTTTTGTATTTCTAATTATATATAGTATGTGCTGGGACTTGTAGTACTACATGGGGGGGCTCTCCTGTTTTTTTTGCCCTTTTTTTGTTTAACCACTTCAGCTCCGGAAAAGATTTACCCCCTTAATGACCAGGCCATTTTTTGCGTTACTGCACTGGGTCGCTTTAACTGACAATTGCGTGTTCATGCAATGATGTACCCAAATAAAATTTACGCCTTTTTTTTCCCCCACAAATAGAGCGTTCTTTTGGTGGTATTTGATCACCTTTGAGTGTTTTTTTTATTTTTTTATTTATAAACAAAAAACAGCGAAAATTTTTGAAAAAAAAACAAAAACAAACAATTTCTTTACTTTCTGCTATAAAAAATATCCCCCCCAAAAAAATGTAAAAAAATATAATTTTTTTATCAATTTAGGCCAATATGTATTATGCTACATGTTTTTGGCTAAAAAAATATCAAAATAAGCGTACATTGATTGGTTTGCGCAAAAGTTATCGCGTCTACAAACTATGGGGTATTTTTATGGCATTTTTATTTTTACTAGTAATGGTGACGATTAGCGATTTTTTAGCAGGACTGCGACATTGCGGCAGACAAATCAGACACTAAGGGATAAAACTTTTTTGCAGCTTTAACAAAGCCTGTCCGAAGCCTCGTTTTGAAGCAAATGTAAACTAGCCGTTAATGTGTGTTGAAGTGTAAATGAGCCCTTAGTGTTCGATTTGTCCACCGCAATGTCGCAGTCCCGCTAAAAAAATCGCTGATCACCGCCAATACTAGTAAAAACAATCAAAACAAAAAAGAAAAGTCCATAAATCTATGCCACAGTTTGTAGATGTGATAACTTTTGCACAAACCAACCAATAAACGCTCATTGGGATTTTCTTTTTTTACCAAAAAACACGTAGCAGAATATATATTGGCCTAAATTGATGAAGAAATTCGTTTTTTTTTTTTTGTTTACATTTTTTTATTGGATACATATTATAGCAGAAAGTAAAAAAAAAAAATTTTTTTGTTTTTTTAATTGTCGGTCTTTTTTTGTTTATAGCGCAAAAATAAAAAAAACGCAGAGGTGATCAAATACCACCAAAATAAAGCTCTAAAAAAGGAAAGTGATTGTGTTTGGGTACAGCGTCACGCGACCGCGCAATCGTCAGATGAAGAAAATGGCCTGGTCAGGAAAGGGGGGGGGGGGGTAAAACCTTCTGGAGCTGAAGAGGTTAAAATGGAAGAAGAAGTGTGCTGGGGCTCCAACCTGGAAGCAGTCGGGTCTGGAGGGTGCAGAGAAGAGGAAGGCCACACAGGAAGGATCCGAGGATTATCTTCCTTTATCCTTAAATTAGCAGAATTAGTCTTTGTTTGCATTCTCCACTACCGGGGGGGGGGGGGGGGGGGGGGGGGGGGTATTAGTAAGGCTCAGCTCTTGATATGTTAATTAAGTTTTTATATTCGCAATGGATAAGATACCAAATAATATAAAATATTTTTTGCTATTCTTTCCATTTAGATTTGACATTACTTAAATTAAAACAGAAAATAAATAGTTATTTAAATGAATATTGTTTAAATTATTCATGTATTTTTATGAAATTATTATAATTTATTATTAATATTATTAATTATCTGTATGCATTAATATTTTTGTTATTATTATTTTATTTGTTGTATTAGTTTTTAAAATGGTTATTGAAAGAGGCTTTTTTTTTTTTTTCATTGGAGCTAAGGTCATGTTCTTACCTGACCCCCCCCCCCCCCTCGGAAAAACCGCGTGCTAAATTTCAGGATGAAAAAGAAAATATTAAAAAGTCTTCAATTTCAATATTCAATGCTATATCCTGGCAAGCTTAGAGCGGCGGCAAATGAAGCTGTTCATTTTTAGACATGTGCAATTCGTTTCGGTTTTTTTTTTTTCGTTATTTTCGTTCGTTCGTTTTCGTACGAATGAACGAATCATTCGAACCGTACGAATCCGATTAACGAATCAATCGAATTGAACGAATCCGAAAAACAACGAAAATCCGAAAAAAAATAATTAGAAACAACGAATGTACTAATGAAGAAAATCCGAAAAACGAAAACGAACGAAAAAATTCGTACATTCGTAACTTTTTTTTTTCGATTCGTAACTTTTTTTTTTTCGATTCGTAACTTTTTTTTTTTTTTTTTTTTTTTTTTTTTCGATTTGTAATTTTCCGTGTCTCTATTGAACCAAAAAAATTCGTACATTCGTAATTTTTTCGATTCGTAACTTTTTTTTTCGATTCGTAACTTTTTTTTTTTTCGATTCGTAACTTTTTTTTTTTTTTTTTTCGATTTGTAATTTTCCGTGTCTCTATTGAACAAAAAAATTCATACATTCGTAACTTTTTTTCGATTCGTAACTTTTTTTTTTCGATTCGTAACTTTTTTTTTTTTTTTTTTTTTTCGATTTGTAATTTTCCGTGTCTCTATTGAACAAAAAAATTCGTACATTCGTAACTTTTTTTCGATTCGTAACTTTTTTTTCGATTCGTAACTTTTTTTTTTTCGATTCGTAACGTTTTTTTTTTTTTTTTTTTCGATTTGTAATTTTCCGTGTCTCTATTGAACAAAAAAATTCGTACATTCGTAACTTTTTTTCGATTCGTAACTTTTTTTTTCGATTCGTAACTTTTTTTTTTTCGATTCGTAAATTATTAAAATGTAATAATAGCATACACATTACATAAAATTATGAATTATGCTCCGATTACGAATCTACGAATGTTACGAATGTTACGAATAAATACGAATGCGTCCGAAAATTAAACTAACGAAAAAACGAATCAACAAAAAAATAACTCTTACGAATGTACGAATCATTACGAATCCGAACACCGACGACTTACGAATGTACGAATCGTTACGAATCAACGGAAACGAAAAAAACTAAACGAAAAAAAAACGAATTTTTTTCGGAAACGAAAAAAACGAAACGAAAATAAACAATTTTTTTTGTTGTGCACATGTCTATTCATTTTATTTTATTTTTTTTGATACTCCACGTGCCGCTATAAACATGCGCGGTTCGTTTTCGACACATTTTTTCATTATTCGGAGATTCGGATATATCCGAATACCCGAATTACAATATAAACAGATTTTACGCAATGCTCCGAATAACAAAACGAAAATTCGTCCGAATTTCGGCAATTCGGACTGAAATTGGAATCGAATTTTACATCGAAATACCAGTCGAATTCTAATGCCCCCCGTACACACGGTCGGAAATTCCGACCACAAAATCCGTCTGATTTTTTCCGACGGATTTTGTCTGACGCTGGTGTTGCATACACACGGTCGGACAAAGTTGTCGGAAAATCCGATCATTCTGAACGTGGTGACGTTCGTTGCGTATGACGGAACTACGTAGGGGCTAGTAGCTTTGGTCTTGTAATTTGATCTGAGCATGCGTGGCACTTTGTCCGTCGGAATTTGCTACACACGATCGGAAAAAGTCCGATCGGACTTTGTTGTCGGAAAATTTGAGAGCAGGATCTCAAATTTTTTCCGACAGAAATTCCGATGGAAAAAGTCCGATGGCGCCCACACACGGTCGGATTTTCCGACAACATGGTCCGATCGGACATTTTCCGTCGGAAATTCCGACCGTGTGTACGGGGCATAACTGTACACATATTGCTGAAGTCAAAGACTGTGTGGGTTATTAGAGGACCATTTCCAAATAATGTTTTATTTGAGCCAAACGGTATATTTAAAAAGTCATTGTAATCATTTGATGAAGATTTTGTTCACTTTGCCACGTTGGAATCGAAAAAAAAAAAAAAAATCTAAAGTTTTCGATCCGACCGATTTGAAATTTATCGATTCGAACGTTTTGAATCGGAAAAAAAAACCCAGTAAATTCTAAATTAGAAAAACTCTGAATACGAATTTTCCGAATACGAATCTCAAATACGAATCCCGAATACGAATTGAACGAATCAACCGAATTTAATGAAACGAAATAACTAGATTAACGAATCGTAAGGAAACAAAACAAAACTATTTTTTTTGTCATGTACATGTCTACGTGCTGCCACTGATTGGCTAGATAAGCATTACAATAAATAAAATAAGACCATTACTAAAAAGGAAAATTTCAATGATTATTACTTATTATGTATATATTATTATTATTATTATTATTATTATTATTATTATTATTATTATGTATATATTATTATTATTATTATTATTATTATTATGTATATATTATTATTATTATTATTATTATTATTATAATAATAATAATGTAGTTATTCATTTATTATTTCTTGAATGAATTATTAAAATTATTGATATTATTATTATTATTATTATTATTTTTATTATTATTTTTACTTAATTTATTAATCATTTTATTATTGATTTTAATTGTATTATTGAGATTATTTTACATTTATAAATGGGCCTCTCTGTATGTAAAAAGCTTCAGTAGCTGCTATTAAATATTTGCAGATTTTTGTTCTGTTGTAGATCCCATGTGGCAGAATAGAAGGTCCCCTAACAGTGATATATTTTTGGGGGGAGGGGGGGGGGGGAATATACTGGAGATCGCTATGTGTTGGAAAGCATTCCTTCCAGTCATTGCATCTTCTGTTCTAATAATCTCCAGCAACTTTTAATATTAATGCATGAATATCAATAAACAATTAATTTAAAGTGTAACTAAATCCATTTTTATTAGTTTTGGATGGAGTGTGGAAGGGTTGGGCCCTCTGTCAGGTGTTTATCAGTGTCTCTTTATCCTCTCTAGATGTCCTCTATATGTCCCTCTCTATATGTCCTCTATATGTCCTCTATATGTCCCTCTCTAGATGTCCTCTATATGTCCCTCTCTAGATGTCCTCTATATGTCCCTCTCTAGATGTCCTCTATATGTCCCTCTCTAGATGTCCTCTATATGTCCTCTATATGTCCCTCTCTAGATGTCCTCTATATGTCCCTCTCTAGATGTCCTCTATATGTCCCTCTCTAGATGTCCTCTATATGTCCCTCTCTAGATGTCCTTCTCTAGATGTCCCCTATATGTCCCTCTCTATATGTCCTTCTCTATTTGACCCTCTCTATATGTCCTCTATATGTCCTTCTCTATATGTCCTTCTCTATATGTCCTCTTCTATATGCACCTCTATATGTCCTCTATATGTCCCTCTCTATATGTGCTATACATGTTCTTCTCTATATGTCTTCTATAAGTCCCTCTCTATATGTCCTTCTCTAGATTTCCTCTATATGTCCTCTATATATGCTCTATATGTCCTCTATATATCCTTCTCTATATGTCCATCTCTATATGTCCTTTATATGTCCTCTATATATGCTCTATATGTCCTCTATATGTCCTCTTCTATATGTCCTCTATATGTCCCTCTCTAGATGTCCTCTATATGTCCCTCTCTAGATGTCCTCTATATGTTCCTCTCTAGATGTCCTCTATACGTCCCTCTCTAGATGTCCTCTATACGTCCCTCTCTAGATGTCCTCTATATGTTCCTCTCTAGATGTCCTCTTCTATATGTCCTCTATATGTCCCTCTCTAGATGTCCTCTATATGTCCCTCTCTAGATGTCCTCTATATGTTCCTCTCTAGATGTCCTCTATATGTTCCTCTCTAGATGTCCTCTTCTATATGTCCTCTATATGTCCCTCTCTAGATGTCCTCTATATGTCCCTCTCTAGATGTCCTCTATATGTTCCTCTCTAGATGTCCTCTATATGTTCCTCTCTAGATGTCCTCTTCTATATGTCCTCTATATGTTCCTCTCTAGATGTCCTCTATACGTCCCTCTCTAGATGTCCTCTATATGTTCCTCTCTAGATGTCCTCTATATGTTCCTCTCTAGATGTCCTCTATATGTCCCTCTCTATATGTCCCTCTCTAGATGTCCTCTATATGTCCCTCTCTAGATGTCCTCTATATGTTCCTCTCTAGATGTCCTCTTTATCGCCCTCTCTATATGTCCTCTATATGTCCCTCTCTATATGTCCTCTATATGTCCCTCTCTATATGTCCCTCTCTATATGTCCTCTATATGTCCCCCTCTATATGTCCTCTATATGTCCCTCTCTATATGTCCAATGGGGACACCTCACCCAGTGACAACAGTATAGGAAGAGCTTTCCTTCACCTTGGAGAGATTTCCTCTCATTTCCTGTTTCCTCCACAGGACAGGAAGTAAAGGGAAATCCCTCAAATGTGATATAAAAAGGTAAAAAAAACAGAACCAGGGAAACCAAAATACAAGCAGATCGAACTTCAGATTTAAAAGCCGTTCACATAAAACTAGAGCCTTCCGTAATGAGATGAAGTGGGGATGAGGCCAACTCTCAACGCATTTCCCAGCTATTAAATCTGCTTTCTAAGAGGATAATTAGGAGGAAATAAACAATCGTATTTGTGTACATGACTGATCAGGCACTAACGCCATCCTATAAAAGGGGGGAGGGGTGCGGGGGGGGGGGGGGGGGTCAGGGGTTATGAGCATCTCCAAGGGCCAATATTAATAACCCCAGAACAAATTACCAGAACTTATCCACTGCAGATTGTGTAATCCTATTCATCACCTGAGGAAGCGTGTTTAATATCTGGGAGATACGTGGAGATGGGGGTCTCATCCCTCCCCGAGGATCTGCTGGAGAAGGTAATTGAATCTGGGCACCAACAAGAAGATCTATGGGGGGGGGGAGGGGGCTGGAGACCGGGGGAGGGGATTCTTCTCATTGATATATTGAGAACAAAAATTATCTTTGTAATGACACTTCATCTTACTAAGTACTACTGTAGTGATGTTTGTATGTGTGCAGTACTGGAAGTCTTTAGATTATTACCTAGCTGTGGACACTGGGTGTGCTACCTATGCCCCATAAAAAAAAGGACATGTGTAGTATGGCCTGATACAAAGTAACATTGTGTACAGTAAATACATTGATCAGACGAGAGATAGAGAGATACAAAGTAACATTGTTTATAAACATTGATCAGACAAGAGATACAAGGTAACATTGTTTATAAACATTGATCAGACGGGAGATAGAGAGTAGGGCTGAAACAACCAATCGATTAATCGACAACTAATCGATTATGAAATTAATCGATTACTATTTTCATAATCGATTAATCGGCCAGTAACATAATGGGGGTTAAAAAAAAACTAAAATGAGCCTTTTATAGTACAAAAAGAGCAAATAATCGCTACTGTAAACATTACTTTCACAGTTCTACAGTAAAAAAAAATTGAACCCCTTACAGTAGTGATTATCTGCTTTTTTTTTGGTACTATAAAGGGCTCATTTTTGTTTTTTTTTAACCCCCATTATGTTACTAAATGTCTCAGGCCTGGTTCACATCTGTGTGTTTTTTGGTGCTTTTTACAGAAACGCACTACAGTTCATTTACATGGTTTCCTATGGGACACGTTCACATCTATGCTTTTTTCAGCTGCTGCGTATTTGGAAAGGGTCAGAGACTTTTTTTTTAACGCAAAACTTTTTCTTTTGGTTCAATAGACTTCAATGGAGAAGCAATTTGTGTTTTTTAATCTGCCCAACAACAAATTGGCCAAAAAACAGTATGTCTCTTCTAATAGTATATACAGTATATATCTCCTCTAATAGTGTATACAGTATATCTCCTCTAATAGTATATACAGTATATATCTCATCTGATAGTATATACAGTATATATCTCCTTTAATAGTATATACAGTATATCTCCTCTAATAGTGTATACAGTATATCTCCTCTAATAGTATATACAGTATATATCTCCTCTAATAGTGTATACAGTATATCTCCTCTAATAGTATATACAGTATATATCTCATCTGATAGTATATACAGTATATCTCTCCTTTAATAGTATATACAGTATATCTCCTCTAATAGTGTATACAGTATATATCTCCTCTAATAGTGTATACAGTATATATCTCATCTAATAGTGTATACAGTATATATCTCCTCTAATAGTGTATACAGTATATATCTCATCTAATAGTATATACAGTATATCTCTCCTCTAATTTTCTATACCGTATATCTCCTCTAATAGTGTATACAGTATATATCTCATCTAATAGTATATACAGTATATCTCCTCTAATAGTGTATACAGTATATATCTCCTCTAATAGTGTATACAGTATATATCTCATCTAATAGTATATACAGTATATCTCTCCTCTAATTTTCTATACAGTATATCTCCTCTAATAGTGTATACAGTATATCTCCTCTAATAGTATATACAGCATATCTCCTCTAATAGTATATAATTTATATCTCCTCTAATAGCGTATATACAGTATATCTCTTCTGTCTGTTATTCTCAGAGTGGATTTGATATTTTGCTCCCTAACCATGTAGTTGGTTATTTATATTTACCACTGCATAGAGATATTTAAGAATAAATTGCCTTTTTTTTTTAAACTTTACATATTAACTAACTAAATTATACACCACATTTTTTATGTTATTAACCGATTAATCGATTAATCAAAACCATAATTGGCCAACTAATCGATTATGAAAATAATCGTTAGTTGCAGCCCTAATAGAGAGATACAAAGTAACATTATTTATAAATATTGATCAGACGGGAAATAGAGAGATACAAAGTAACGTTGTTTATAAACATTGATCAGAGAAGAAATAGAGAGATACAAAGTAACATTGTTTATAAACACTGATCAGAAAAGAGATAAAGAGATACAAAGTAACATTGTTTATAAACACTGATCAGACGGGAGATAGAGAGATACAAAGTAACATTGTTTCTAAACATTGATCAGAAAAGAGATGGAGAGATACAAAGTAACATTGTTTATAAACACTGATCAGACGGGAGATAGAGAGATACAAAGTAACATTGTTTATAAACACTGATCAGACGGGAGATAGAGAGATACAAATAACATTGTTTATAAACATTGATCAGACAGGAGATAGAGAGATACAAAGTAACATTATTTATAAACATTGATCAGACATTGTTTATAAACACTGATCAGACGGGAGATAGAGAGATACAAAGTAACATTGTTTATAAACATTGATCAGACAGGAGATGGAAAGATACAAAGTAACATTGTTTATAAACACTGATCAGATGGGAGATAGAGAGATACAAAGTAACATTGTTTATAAACACTGATCAGACGGGAGATAGAGAGATACAAAGTCACATTGTAGCTGTAAGGGTTAAATTTGTTGTTATGACATTGTTGTTCTTGAGTATTGATTTTCTTAAAGTCACATTCCCTGTGAGTGTGTTTGTAGCTGAAATGGAATTGTCATGTAACATTGTTATATTACAATATGATAGAAGTAGTGATCACCACAATGTTCATCGGAGCGGAAAATAAGCTGAATAAGTGAGAAAGTCAGCGAGCGGGCCGCGCAGAGTGACACACAGGGGATTTGTATTTTGTAGCACGTTCAAATATGCGATCGTCCATCTGAAAAGAGAAATCGCTGCATCAGGTGATAACGGGATCCCGTTCTATGTATCTCCACGGGCTGATCTCATTGGCTAGAAATGCAGGAGTTGCTCAATACGCGGAGAGCTGTGTGTACGACCTCTGTACAGTCCAAATCATCATCATGTGTGGGGGGCTTCCGATACAATCCATCCATTTCATATCCAATGTGATTGGCCGTCACACTACTGTGAGGTCACCTTAATTCTTAACGGCGCTCCTAATCATCCTGCGAATGCGTGCGCACCCTCCAAAACGCAAGGAATCATGCGTACATTTTTATTCACTTGCAATTTGACTATTTCAGGAAAAGTCATTGCCCTAGCACAGCCCCCTCTCTCCTTACTAGACATGTGCAATTCGTTTCGTTTTTTTTCGTTATTTTCGTTCATTCGTCTTCGTACGAATGAACGAACGATTCGCGAAAAGTTTTAACGTATAACGAATCGAACGAATCCGAAAATAACGAAAATCCGAAAAAAACTAATTAGAAACAACGAATGTACGAATGAAGAAAATGCGACAAACGAAAAAAGGAACAACGAAAATGAAAATGAACGAAAAAATTCGTACATTCGTAACTTTTTTTTTTTGTTGAATTGGTAATTTTCCGTGTCTCTTACAATGGCGCTGCTTAACGTGCTTCGAATGGGTTGAACAAAAAAAATTCGTACATTCGTAACTTTTTTTTTTCGATTCGTAATTTTCCGTGTCTCTTACAATGGCGCTGCTCAACGTGCTTTGAATGGATTGAACGAAAAAATTCGTACATTCGTAACTTTTTTTTTTTTTTTTCGATTCGTAATTTTCCGTGTCTCTTACAATGGCGCTGCTTAACGTGCTTCGAATGGATTGAACGAAAAATCTTGTACATTCGTAACTTTTTTTTTTTTGTTAAATTGGTAATTTTCCGTGTCTCTTACAATGGCGCTGCTTAACGTGCTTCGAATGGGTTGAACGAAAAAATTCGTACATTCGTAACTTTTTTTTTTTCGATTCGTAATTGTTCGTGTCTCTTACAATGGCGCTGCTTAACGTGCTTCGAATGGATTGAACGAAAAAATTCGTACATTCGTAACTTTTTTTTTTTCGATTCGTAATTGTTCGTGTCTCTTACAATGGCGCTGCTTAACGTGCTTCGAATGGATTGAACGAAAAAATTCGTACATTCGTAACTTTTTTTTTCGATTCCGAATTTTCCGTGTCTCTTAAAATGTAATAATACATAAAATTATGAATTATGCTCCGATTACGAATGTACGAATAACTACGAATGCGTCCGAATTTCGAATATAAACAAATAAACGAAAATTAAACTAACGGAAAAACTAATCAACGAAAAAATAACTCTTACGAAAGTACGAATCGTTACGAATACGAACACCGACGACTTACGAATTTACGAATCGTTACGAATCAACGGAAACGAAAAAAACGAAACGTAAATAAACAAATTTTTTTGTTGTGCACATGTCTACTACTTTGGGCCGATTTTGATGGCACTTACACAGGCATTCCTTGAAATCGCAGCAAAATCGCAGTAAAATCGTGTGACATTGAAGTCGCACAAGTGTGAAAGGGGCCTTTGTCAGTTGACATGTTTCAGCCTGTAAGGCCTTAGTCATAACCATGGTGGTTATGACTAAGGCCTTATAGGCTGAAACGCGCCAACTGACTTAATCTGCGTTTGGTCACTGTGGCTATTCAATAAAATGAAGACATTTTAAGAAGCAACCGGGGTGCGGATCACTTTTTCTACATTACTCTACTCAGCCAGCGACTGTGGATGGAGCACCTGGGAGCTCTGCTCTCTATGTGGTGTATGGGTAGTAGCACTGACTTTTCTGTTTATACTTTCATATTGCTTTTTTATATTTGCTTTTATGTAGACATGTGCACAATAGAAAAATTTGTTTAGTTTTGTTTCGTTTCTGTTCGTTTCCGTTGATTCGTAACGATTCGTAATTTCGTAAGTCGTCGGTGTTCGTATTCGGACTCGTTCGTATTTTCGTAAGAGTTATTTTTTCGTTGATTCATTTTTCCGTTAGTCTAATTTTCGTTTATTCAAAATTCGTATTTTCGTTATATTTCGTATTCGGACGCATTCGTATTTTCGGAAGAGCTATGTTTTCGTTGTTTTAAAAAGATTCGTATTTCCGTTAATCTAATTTTCGTTGATTCGAAATTCGTATTTTCGTAGATTTAGTTACATTCGTACTTTTGTAAGATTGATTTATTCGTACTTTCGTAACATTGTTTTCGTAGATTCGTAATCGGAGCATAATTCATAATTTTATGTAATGTGTATCCTATTTACATGTTTAAGAAACAAAGATTTTCTCTCTCACAAGTCAGAACTTAACTCAAAAATCCACCAAAACACAGAGCCTCCGACCCAACCACACCCTATCTGGACTCTGGATGGAATATTTCAGAACCAGAACTAATATTCGTTCTTTCGAATTCTCGATCAGCAGAATTTTTGTTATTTCATGTTTTCGTTGTTTTGATTTCCTTTTTCCGAATATTCGTAATTTCGATTTTTTTCCATTCATTTAGATTTTCATTATTTTTGAATCTTTGTTCGGTATTTTCGTTGTTTCTGTTTTCGTTTTTCGGATTTTCATTCTTTCGTAGTTTCTAATTTAATTATTTCGTATTTTCGTTGTTTTTCATATTCGTTCTTTTCGATAGTTTGTTAGAATTTTTAGTAAACCATTCGTTCATTCGTACGATAACGAATGAACGAATATAACGAATTTGAGCGGAAAACGAATTCGTAACTAAACGAATTGCACATGTCTACTTTTATGTGCCTGTGGTGGAAGACTGAAAGGGGAATACTATGAAGTGACAGCTCACTGGGGCCACTGACATCACATCCAAGATGGCGGCACCTAGTTATTTGATACTGAGGTATCTGTTGCTACTCTCAGCTGAATTTTAGTGTAATATATATAATATATATAATTTGTTTATATATATATATATATATATATATATATATATATATATATATATATATAAATTTTTGTTTATATATATATATATATATATATATATATATATATATAAAAATCAATAAATAATATATATATATATATATATATATATATATATATATATATATATATTTTTTTTTTTATATATATATATATATATATATATATATATTTTTTTTTTTTTTTTTTTTTTATATATATATATATATATATATATAATTTTTTTTATATATAATTTTTTTTTATATATATATATATATATATATATACATATATTGTTTAGGGAAAAAAATTCTTGCCACGAATGGACGGGACAGGCAGCCATATGTCTATACAAGGGAGGCTTTTACAGGGAAAAAATACATTAAATGCACTTATAATTCCTACGGGGAAGATTGTTGTCAAAGTGAATGGTCTGACGACAGAGTCTCTTTGAAGCTGTTTTGTTGTTATTTGACTCTTACGCACACACACAGATTTTATCAACCGCGTGTCAGTTCTGCTCCCAGACTTGTATTTGCTTTTGCAGGAACTTGTCAGAATCTACAATACTAAATTCCACGACGCTCCTTAAAAGGCGATTCGTAACGGTGGGTGCAACATTAATATATATATATATATATATATATATATATATATATATACGAGGGGTCTTCAAAAAGCTTCTGCACTTTTTTAGATTTAAAAGAGTTAGGCCCCTTTCACACTGGGCGGGGAGCCGCGGTGACGGTAAAGCAGCGCTATATTTACCGTCGTTTTAGCCTCGGTATTTGGCCGCTCGCGGTGCGGTTTTACCCTCCGCGAGCAGCCGAAAAAGGGTTAAAGTCCCCCCGCAGAGCGCCGACGTAGCGGCACTTTGCGGCGGTATTGCCACGGTATTACCGCGGTTTCCCATTCAAATCAATGGGAAGGAGCGGTATATACCGCTCCAAAGATGCTGCTAGCAGGACTTTTTTTTCCGTCCTGCTAGCGCACCGCTACAGTGTGAAAGCCCACCGGCTTTCACACTGGAGTGAATGGGGCCGGATTTTTTCAGGCGGTATACAGGCGCTATTTTTAGCGCTGTACCGCCTGAAAAACGCCCCAGTGTGAAAGGGGCCTTAAAGAGTGCTTTTTGAAGAACCCTTGTGTACAAGGCCATCTTTAACGCAGGGCAAACAGGGCACCTGCCCTGAGCCCAGTCTTTGTTGGGGGGCCCAAAGCGTTAAGCCCGCGCTACCTGCAAATTTGAGCCCTGATGACGCTTTGCAGAGCGCACAGAGGACACGGGAGGCTGTATTCCCCGAGCTAGCCAGCAGAGAGGGGGCGGGGCCGGGAGCTCCACTGACGCTCTGATCCCGTCCTATCCAGCCTGTATTATTATTATTATTATACAGGATTTATAGTTTGCACAGCGCTTTACAACATGAGGGCAGACAGTACAATTACAATACAATACAATACAGGAGGGATCAGAGGGCTCGGCTCGTTAGAGCTTACAATCTAGAAGGGAGAGTCAAGTGGAAACAAAAGGTAATAACTGTGGGGGATGATCAGATGGACAAAATTAAAATACAGTTGTTAGGTGTGGGTAGGATAGGCTTCCCTGAAGAGGAGAGTTTTCAGGGATCGTCTTAAAGCTAATAGAGTAGGAGATAGACGGACTGATTGGGGTAATGAGTTCCATAGGCTTGGAGAGGCTCTGGAAAAGTCCTGGAGACGAGCATTGGGAGGAGGTGATGAGAGCGCTAGAGAGCAGAAGGTCTTGAGAAGAACGAAGAGAACGATTAGGTTGGTATTTTGAGACTCGGTCAGTGATGTAGCTGGGGGCAGACTTGTGGATTGCTTTGTAGGTAGTTGTTAGTATTTTGAATTTAATTTGTTGGGTGAGTGGAAGCCAGTGGAGGGATTGACAGAGAGGAGTAGCAGAGACAGAGCGGTTGGTAAGGTTGATGAGTCTGGCAGCAGCATGATGGACTGAATCGGGGATAGACTATGCAGAGGTAAGCCAATGAGGAGGGAGTTGCAGTAGCCGAGGCGAGAGATGACCAGGGAGTGAATCAAGAGCTTTGTTGCGTCATTGGTTAGAAAGGAGCGTATTTTGGAGATGTTTCGGAGGTTGAGGCGGCAGGATTTGGACAGTGATTGGACATGGGGCTTAAAGGAGAGTTCAGAGTCCAGGACTACTCCTAGTACCTAGCCTGTATGCTCAGAACAGAGCAGAGCGGCTGTAGTGAGAGCAGGGATCGGAGTGGGAGCATCAGTGGAGCTTCAGGCCCTGCCCCCTCTATACTGGCTGGGGGAAACCAAGGTCCGAGGGCTCGGCCGGGAGCTCCACTGATGCTCTAACCCCGCCCCATGCCTGCGTGCTCAGGGTGGAGCAGTTGTAGTGAGAGCAGAGAGTGGAAGCCCCGCCCCTGCACCTCTGAATGTATACAGTGAGCTCAGATGGCTAGGTATGTCCTTACACCCATAAAATGCCTGACTGCTAAAAACCCTGAGCTGTGTTATTCAACTGTAAAGCTGTGCATTGCTGAAAGTTCTCTGACCATCTCCTCTAAGACATTTTGGACAATTTCATGCTCTCAACTTTGTGGGAACAGTTTGGGGATGTCCCCTTCCTGTTCCATCATGACTGCGCACCAGTGCACAAAGCAAGGTCCATAAAGACACGGATGAGCGAATTTGGGGTGGAGGAACTTGACTGTCCTGCACAGAGTCCTGACCTCAACCCAATAGAACACCTTTGGGATGAATTCGAGCGCAGACTGCGAACCAGGCCTTCAGTGGGCTGGATCAGTGGAGAAGGCGTGAGTTTAGGGCAATAGGCTGCTGGGGCTTTTACATTGCATTGTGGGAGGGCCTCAATGAGAGTTGACTTTTCTGATTACTGAGTTACAAGCGCAGCTATACATCCCAGAATACCATTTCTGAAAGCTATTAGAAAAGATTGAGACTAAAATTAAAAAATATATATAATTCCACATATAATCTACAAAATGACGTCAAGAACTGTAATTGTATTCACAAGTATTCTAGGATGTTCCCAGTCACATAGGACCTCATGTCCAAAACTCACCTCCAATGAGGACCTCATGGCCAAAACTCACCTCCAATGAGGACCTCATGTCCAAAACTCTCCTCCAATGAGGACCTCATGTCCAAAACTCACCTCCAATGAGGACCTCATGCCCAAAACTCACCTCCAAGGAGGACCTCATGTCCAAAACTCACCTCCAATGAGGACCTCATGTCCAAAACTCACCTCCAATGAGGACCTTATGTCCAAAAACTCACCTCCAAGGGGGACCTCATGTCCAAAACTCACGTCCAATGAGGACCTCATGGCCAAAACTCACCTCCAATGAGGACCTCATGCCCAAAACTCACCTCCAATGAGGACCTCATGGCCAAAACTCACCTCCAATGAGGACCTCATGGCCAAAACTCACCTCCAATGAGGACCTCATGTCCAAAACTCACCTCCAATGAGGACCTCATGCCCAAAACTCACCTCCAATGAGGACCTCATGCCCAAAACTCACCTCCAATGAGGACCTCATGTCCAAAACTCACCTCCAATGAGGACCTCATGTCCAAAACTCGCCTCCAATGAGGACCTCATGTCCAAAACTCACCTCCAATGAGGACCTTATGTCCAAAAACTCACCTCCAATGAGGACCTCATGCCCAAAACTCACCTCCAAGGAGGACCTCATGTCCAAAAACTCACCTCCAATGAGGACTTCATGCCCAAAACTCACCTCCAAGGAGGACCTCATGTCCAAAAACTCACCTCCAATGAGGACCTCATGCCCAAAACTCACCTCCAATGAGGACCTCATGTCCAAAAACTCACCTCCAATGAGGACCTCATGTCCAAAACTCACCTCCAATGAAAGATATTACTATAACAATTTAAATTGATGGATAATTGTCGTGTTATAAAGCTTTCCTATACCCTTGCATATTTTTTTGGCAATGTACCATATGAAAATGTTTAATAAAAAATGTAGGAACTGCAATATAAAATAACGCACAGATGGCAGACAGTTTCCCCCACCATCAAAACGTGACAAATCACTTCATAGCGTCTGCTGGAGATGAGGGCTGCTATTATTACATATGGTTTTCTGGCTGTACACGAACGGCTTCTGAAAGGATCTGTCAGCGATTATAAACAAAATCATTAAAAATAAATTACATTTATACCCTAAAGTGTTCTTTTCTTTATATATCTTTAATGACCAGTTTTTCTAAATAAGACATCACTCTAGTTAGTACATGTAAACGTCTGATGAAATACTACTTCTACCCAATTACTGGAAGTAAATCTTTAGTTGATCAGCCATTTATGTAATCATTTTTTACAAATAATACAAGCTAAAGACATACAGGCTTTTAACCATTTTGGAGCCCATGGTTCCGGCACAGGAAAGAGCCGACTTGAGATTTTATTCCATCTATAGTGAAACATAATTGTACATGTTTATTTACATGACTTAAAGATGACCTTTAATCTAATTATATTTTCCCTTCTCTGGCTCTTCCCGCCCCCTCATTAACACACTAATGAAATGTTTAAATAAAACCTGTTTCATTAAATGCCTTATTTTAGACATAGTCATGTAATTTCTGGGTCTCTGTGCTTCTCTATCCAATGCAGGCAGATCATGGCTAGTGGGAGGGGCCAGCAGGGTGCTTTACACAGCTTCCTGAAAACATCACAGCACCCCCACCTCAGTACTCCTCTCAGGAGCCCTCAGCCCTGATGCAATCAGTGGGCTGGCTCATGGAAGGAGTTATGCAAATATCAAAATGCCTTGATGCGTGGGTGTCATTTTGGAAGCGTGGGCATTCCTAGGCAGTATGTATTTGCATGATGTCCACCCTAGTTAATGCTGATGTGTGATGCTGAGCTTTCCCGACTGAAGGAATTTAAATCCAATGAATGAAAGGGGCATGTCAGGTACAGTCAGGCTGGGGAGGAAAGGCCTAGATGATGCTGGATGTCCTCCACCCAGGAAATGAGGTGGGCTCTATCTGAATTGCTGCAGCTTCTAATACACATTGTGAGAAGCTCACAGTGTGCAGTGAAATTTAAAGTGAGCTATTTAAGTACAGGAGAGGAGCCAGTACAACTGTGCAAGTCTGAAGGGAAGGCCGGAGGTCAGATTTAACGTTTAATTATTTTTTCTTTAATAACTATGCTGTATCATTAGTGTGAAATAATAATGGTATAGTCAGAAAATGCAGAGAGCTGTTGGTGCTGAGTGATATTTATAATGTATTTGTTGTGTGGTGGGGTAGCAATGGGGTCCATTATCTGTCCCACTAATAAGACAGCACAGTACATCCTCATGGGGTATCTTATATCACAGGGTGGGAAATCTGCCCCACAGTCCTCTGCACCCCAATTAAATTGAAGCAGAGCAGAGTTCATGGATTGGATGTTTCCTGTAAATGGGGCACATGTAAAAAGTCAGGGGTCTGCGGAGACCCCTTTACCGTTCCACAGCACAAATACATTTTGTGGCCGAGTGACTCAGCAGTGAGCATTCTCGCTTCTCGACTTTTTGGCTAATATTATGATTAATATGCCTTTCTCTCCGTTTTCAGGAACAGAATGCTAGTGCCTCTTGTTGAGTGGGGTTGCCATTTAGTAAGGTGGGTACAGTGGGAGGGATCCTTTTCCTCCCAGGTTGAATCTGGCCTAGTTTACTAGGGTTGTACCCAGTTGTAGGCAGGAATCTTCCAAAGTGCTAATGCCTTTCTGGTAGGGATGGGGCTGCAATTGTCTGGCCAGGGGCTGGGAGGTACAAGAAGCTCCCTGTGTTTTGCCCCCCGGGAGTGGCATCCCAGGGGTTCCAGGAAAAAAATAACTACATGTTTTCTATGAGAAAAATAATATAATAGGGTATATTTTGGCTCAGGAACAGGTCCCGGATAGGTGAAAGGATCTTCTATAACCCTCAGGAAAACATTTAAAAACATCAATACTTCCAAATGCCAACACCAATACCACCTTCGGTTCACCATCCTGATTGACACCAAAGCATTTTGCCAAAATGCCCAAAATTTGCCAAAATTTCTATTATTAAAAGAACTCTGGCCTCTTTGCAACCACTTCCTGTCTACATGGCTGCATGGCATTCTGGCGGGCAGGTATCCTGAAGGTGTCAACAGTGGACCATGTCTGTGTAATGTGTGTTGAAGTGGCCACTCCATCAGACGCTCACATCACAGGGTGACAAAATAGGAGCACAATTCGGAAGACAGGGACAGAATGTTGTCACCCTATAACAGGAAAACCCTAAACAAAGACCTTAATGACAGCATCACCGGGGATTATTTTAATGAAAGCTGCAGATTTAAAAAAAAAAAAAGATTAAAAATTACATTTGAAATGACATTCACATAGTAAAGTTTCTATGGGATTTTAGGTATTCGGTTTATACCTGCTTTAATCACTTCCTTTTCATACTTTTTTATTCTTTTGTATTATTCATCCTTTGTTTTTCGTTTTGCTTTCTTTTTTATCTATATTTGTATCCCTTAAATTCTATTTAATTTATATTGAATATATTCAGGTTAATAATTGTATTCTTTATATCTATATTTTATCCATTCGATTCTTTTTTTTTTGTATGTTTATATTGTATTATATGTTTAGGTTAATTATTATATTCTTTCTATCTCTATTTTTTTTTTGTATCTTAGATTCTATTTTGTTTTTATTTTTATATATTTTTTTAGGTTAATAATGTTATTCTTTGTATCCATATTTTTTCCCCTTAGATTCAATTTTATTTATTCTTTTATATTGTATTTTTTAGGTTAATAATTTTATTCTTTTTATTATATTTTAATCCCTTAGATCATAGACCTTCAAACTTTCTAAACAAAGGGCCAGTATACACTCCTTCAGACTTATGCCGCGTACACATGGTCGGAATTTCCGATGGAAACAGTCCCATGGGAGCTTTTCATCGGATTTTCCGACCGTGTGTATGCCCATCGGTCTTTTTCTGTCAGAATTTCCGACGGGCTTTGGATTGAGAACCTGTTCTTAATTTTTCCGACGGAAAACCTTTCTATCGGATTTTCGTGTATATGTGCATCGTGTGTATGCAATTCCGACACGCAAAATTCTGACGCATGCTCGGAAACAATTCGACGCATGCTCAGAAGAATTAAACTTCCCTTTTATAGTGCAGTCAAACGTGTTTTATGCCGTGGTGTTATTGACAGTCGGAATTTGGTGTGGCCGTGTGTAGGCAAGACAGTTCGAGCGAAATTCCATCGGAATTCCGACGGGAAAACCATCAGAGCTTTTTCTGACGAGAATTCCGACTGTGTGTACGCGGCATTAGGGGACTGGACTGAGGCCAATGGGTGTAGAAAATGTCCTGGTGTCAGTGGTAGGAACAGTGCGTCATTGTTGGTGTCATTAGGAGGAATTATGTCCCCTTATTGGTATCAGTAGGAGGGCATATGCCCAATTTTTGCTGCCAATGGGAGAAATAGTGCCCCATTGTGTGATGTCAGTGAAAGGAATAGTGCCTCATCGTTGGTGTACTGACTTTTGTTGCCAGCGGTTTAGACATTAATGGCTGTGTGTTGAGTTATTTTGAGGGGACAGCAAATTTACACTGTTATACAAGCTGTACACTCACTACTTTACATTGTAGACAAGTGTCATTTCTTCAGTGTTCTCACATGAAAAGATAGAAGAAAATATTTACAAAGTAATGCAATGATGCTGTTAGCTCCACCCTACGCATTTTGTCACTGGGGCATTTTCACTTAGGGGTGAAGGGGTGACTGAGGGGTGTACTCACTTTTGTGAGATACTGTATATATAGTCTTCCAAAAATTTCCGCTTTTTTTATATTTAATAGAGTGAAAAAAAAGTGCAGAAACTTTTTGAAGAACCCTCATATACTGTATATATAATCCGGTAGCTGCCGCTGCGCACATATCCGATCTGAGACAATGGGCCCGGGTGCTCAGCAAAGCATGAATTGCATTTAATCCAAAATACAGAGCGGCACTCAGGGGTCATGAAAGGTAAACGCACAATGATGAAGTTTTATTTCAAAGTTTTGTCGAGGCACAAACCGTTCCTGAGGAAGACGAGCCTGCGACCCACCGAAATGTCAAAATAAAACCTCATTACTGTGTGTTCACCTTTCAAGACCCCTTGAGGGCCACTCTAAGATTGAATTATCTATCTATCTATCTATCTATCTATCTATCTATCTATCTATCTATCTATCTCCTCTATCTATCTATCTATCTATCTCCTCTATCTATCTATCTATCTCCTCTATCTATCTATCTATCCTCTATCTATCCCCTCTATCTATCTATCTCCTCTATCTATCTATATATCTCCTCTATCTATCTATCTATCTATCTATCTATCTATCTATCTATCTATCTATATATCTCCTCTATCTTCTCTATCTATCTATCTATCTATCTATCTATCTATCTATCTATCTATCTATCTATCTATCTATCTTCTCTATCTATCTATCTCTCTATCTATCTATCTATCTATCTATCTATCTATCTATCTATCTATCTATCTATCTATCTCCTCTATCTATCTATATATCTCCTCTATCTTCTCTATCTATCTATCTCTCTATCTATCTATCTATCTATCTATCTATCTATCTATCTATCTATCTATCTATCTATCTATCTATCTATCTATCTATCTATCTATCTATCTATCTATCTATCCTCTATCTATCTCCTCTATCTATCTATCTATCTATCTATCTATCTATCTATCTATCTATCTATCTATCTATCTCTATCTATCTATCTATCTATCTATCTATATATCTCTATCTATCTATCTATCTATCTATCTATCTATCTATCTATCTATCTATCTATCTATCTATCTATCTATCTATCTCCTCTATCTATCTCCTCTATCTATCTATCTATCTATCTATCTATCTATCTATCTATCTATCTATCTATCTATCTATCTCCTCTATCTATCTATATACCTCCTCTATATATCTATCTCCTCTATCTATCTCCTCTATCTATCTATCTCCTCTATCTATCTCCTCTATCTATCTATCTCATCCATCTATCTATCTATCTATCTATCTATCTATCTATCTATCTATCTATCTATCTATCTATCTATCTATCTATCTATCTATCTATCTATCTATCTATCTATCTCCTATATCTATCTCCTCTATCTATCTCCTCTATCTATCTCCTCTATCTATCTATATATCTCCTCTATCTATCTCCTCTATCTATCTCCTCTATCTATCTCCTCTATCTATCTCTCTATCTATATATCTCCTCTATCTATCTCCTCTATCTATCTCCTCTATCTATCTATATATCTCCTCTATCTATCTCCTCTATCTATCTATATATCTCCTCTATCTATCTCCTCTATCTATCTCCTCTATCTATCTATATATCTCCTCTATCTATCTATCTATCTATCTTCATATTTAATAAATTGTCTTTATTACTATTATTATTTATATTACTTTTTTTATGTTTATTTAGATATATCTATATTTTTTTTTTGCATTTGTTAGCCTATAATGAAAAGACAGAGCTAAGTTTTTTAATGAAACAGTCGGCCAAAAAAGCAAAACAAAAGAAAAACAATTAAAAATAAAATAACTAATAAAATAGAAATAAAAACAAAGCTACGTTTTTAACCACTTCCAGACCGCCTTCCGCACATTTTCTGTGGCAAGGTGACCTGGCTGTGCGAACCGACGTACCTGTACGTCGCTACATGCAGTAGCCTCTGGGGGTGCGTGCCAATTGGACAGAGTGGGGGAGCCAATCAGCGGGTCTGGCAGACGCAACGTCCGGCGGACGCAACAACCAGAACGCCGATCTTACCGGGGAGAACCTAGAGATCTTGTGTTCCCGCTAAGCAGGAACACAGATCTCTGTCTTCATCCAGCCAGTCCACCCCCCACACAGTTAGCAAGCACCCCCTAGGGACACACTTAACCCTTTGATCGCCCCTGGCGTTAACCCCTTTCCTGCCAGTGTCATTAGTACAGTGACAGTCATAGGCGTGCGCACAGTGTGTGGTGGGTGTGCCTGGGCACACCCTAATCACCTTGTGCGGTGCACATTCCCCCCGCTGAACCCCCATGGTAGCTAAGGCTACAGAGAAAAGGACTGGGGAATCTCTGTCCTCAGTCCCTTTCTCTGATATTTCACCAATGCCCCTCAATGGGGCTCCTAACACATTGTAAAAATAATTATAAAAATATATATATTTTTTTTAAATTGCAAAAAATAACAAAATAGAATAATAAAGACAAAAAACTACTGACACCAATCTCATCCCTACTAACACCAGTGCTCTACTGCGCATGTGTGTTTGAACTTTGGGGTGCACACCCTAATGCAATAGTCTGCGCACACCTATGGTGACAGTGCATATTTTTTAGCACTGATCACTGTATTAGTGTCACTGGTCCCCAAAAAAGTGTCAGTAAGTGTCAGGTGTCCAATTTGTCCCTGCCACAATGTCGTAGTCCCGCTAAAAAAAAAAAAAAAAACGCTGATCGCCACCATTACTGGTAGAAAAAAAAAATTCCATAAAAATATCCATTATTTTTTGTGGTCCCCAAAAAAGTGTCAGTTGTCTGATTTGTCTGCCGCAATGTCGCAGTCCCGCTAAAAATCACTGATCGCTGCCATTACTAGTAAAAAAATTTTTTTTAAAAATTACATAAAAATACCCATCATTTGTAGACGCTATAAGTTTTGCGCAAATCAATCAATATACACTTATTGTGATTTTTTTTTTTACCAAAAATAGCAGAATACATATTGGCCTAAACTTATGAAAAAAATTAGATTTTTTTAATATTTTTTTTTTTTTTTTTAAATTAGATATGTTTTATAGCAGAAAGAAAAAAATATTGTTTTTTTTTTCAAAATTGTCGCCTTTTTTTTTTCGTTTACAGCGCAAAAAAAAAAACAAAAAAACGCAGAGGTGATAAAACACCACCAAAAGAAATCTCTATCTGTGTGGAACGAAAGGGCACCGATTTTGTTTGGGTGCAGCGCCGCATGACCGTGCATTTGTCAGTTAAAGCGACGTAGAAAAATGGCCTGGTTATGAAGGGGGGGGGGGGGTAAATCCTTCTGGGGCTGAAGTGGTTAATGAAACAGTCAGATGAATAAATAAAATGTAAAAAAAAAAATGATTAATAATAATAATAATTATTATCATTTATTTTTATATTTTAAAAATATATTTTAATAATAATTTTATATTTTAATAATAATAATTATTATTATCATTTATTTTTATATTTTCAAAGCCTATAAACCTGTATAGAATTGATCTTAAGGAGGCACTCCGCAGGGTAATGAGGAGTTTCTCTCCCAGTTCGGTGCTGGTTATCTGCCACTATCTCCCAGCTCAGCACTGTGTCCACTCCGTCTCGTACTTATCATTAGCACTGAGGAGCGTACAGGAAATCCTGGTGGACAGGAAGTGTGCGGATCTTTTGACAAAGGTGTCTCCCACGACCATCACAGGAAGTCCACCAATCAATGGCCATATCGGTCTTCATTCTTCACTTCAGCTCATTGTGATGATCTGTGTTTACAGCCCAATACATCCTTCACTCCTCGCTCTCCTCTCATTTCCAGGCCGGCGAGAGTCGGACATTACACCAGCGTCACTGGCTCTTTGTTGTGACAACGTTTTTCTGAGCCCGCAATCATTTCCTGTGTCACAGCACTTGCCTCTTCTTCCAGTTGTTGCCTGTTATGCCCTTTCTGAGACTTCCCCAAATGCCTGAAACACGTCAGAAACTGTGGCATTTGAGACTACACATGACAGGGTCTGTAGCTGTCTCTGCCCTTCAGGATTTCACCTACATATTTGAAATCCAAGCTGCTGCGCAGAGGATGATGGGGGATTCAATAGAAGAAGCATTGCTAGGAGTGACTACAGGTGACACCTTCTGGAATACGATCTCACTTCAGGGCTGCTGTTGGCATAGCTCCCAACTGTCCCTGATTTCGAGGGTCTGTCCCTGATTTTCTGTCCCTGATTTTGAGGGACTATCCCTGATTTTGAGGGACTATCCCTGATTTGGAGGGTCTGTCCCTGATTTGGAGGGACTGTCCCTAAATTGGAGGGACTGTCTCTGATTTTGAGGGACTATCCCTGATTTGGAGGGTCTGTCCCTGATTTGGAGGGACTGTCCCTAAATTGGAGGGACTGTCTCTGATTTTGAGGGACTATCCCTGATTTGGAGGGTCTGTCCCTGATTTTGATTTGGAGGGTCTGTCCCTGATTTTGATTTGGAGGGTCTGTCCCTGATTTGGAGGGTCTGTCCCTAAATTGGAGGGACTGTCTCTGATTTTGAGGGACTATCCCTGATTTGGAGGGTCTGTCCCTGATTTTGAGGGACTATCCCTGATTTGGAGGGTCTGTCCCTGATTTTGATTTGGAGGGTCTGTCCCTGATTTTGAGGGACTATCCCTGAGGGACTATCCCTGATTTGGAGGGTCTGTCCCTGATTTTGATTTGGAGGTTCTGTCCCTGATTTTGATTTGGAGGGTCTGTCCCTGATTTGGACGGACTGTCCCTAAATTGGAGGGACTGTCTCTGATTTCGAGGGACTATCCATGATTTGGAGGGTCTGTCCCTGATTTTGAGGGACTATCCCTGATTTGGAGGGTATGTCCCTGATTTGGAGGGACTATCCCTGATTTGGAGGGTCTGTCCCTGATTTGGAGGGTCTGTCCCTGATTTTGAGGGACTATCCATGATTTGGTGGGTCTGTCCCTGATTTGGAGGGACTGTCCCTTTTTTCGAGGGACTGTCCCTGATTTGGAGGGTCTGTCCCTGATTTCGAGGGTCTGTCCCTGATTTTGAGGGACTATCCCTGATATGGAGGGTCTGTCCCTGATTTGGAGGGACTGTCCCTGATTTCGAGGGACTGTCTCTGATTTCGAGGGACTATCCCTGATTTCGAGGGTCTGTCCCTGATTTTGAGGGACTATCCCTGATTTTGAGGGACTATCCCTGATTTCGAGGGTCTGTCCCTGATTTCGAGGGTCTGTCCCTGATTTCGAGGGTCTGTCCCTGATTTGGAGCAAAGTCCCTCTGTCCCTCTTTCCTTCTCATTTGTCCCTCATTTTGGTCTGATCTATATAATTGTATATAAAATGCACTTTTTATCTTTCAAAAAGTGCTTCCCGATGCTAAACCTTTCATCTGATTTCTAAATGCGCAATAAACAAATGATTAAATATAAAATAAATTTATTGAAAATGAACCTCGCGTATTCAGCATTCTTTGTGGACTGCGAGACGTTCTGCTTGAACACACACAACACGCTCCACTCACTTATCTCTTACATGATGTTCATTCTACATTAATCTATTCGTATGTGTAAATCATACGTGTCCAGTATTTGATTCTATTTCTTCTATTTCAGTGAATATTGTATGACATTGTTCACTTCTCCTGAGGAAGCCATGAATTTGGGTGAAACATGTTGAGAAACACAAAACTTTGCCAATTCTCATCTCTATTCAGTGATGTATTGCTTTTAAATGTTGTTCCAGACATATGATGTCAATAATGCTATATTATGATATTTTTTCAATAAATTTATTTTATATTTAATCATTTGTTTATCGCGCCTTTAAAGTCCCAACCCTTGGTTTATCCAAAAAAAATAATAATTATTTGATTACAAAGGGATGAGGCGCTATAATTCAGCTTCAGTAATTCAGCTCATTATTCAAATTTTCTCCTTCGTGCATATTAGTGCCCATCATCAGTGCCCATCAGTGCCACTTCATCAGTGCCACCTCATTGGTGCCCATAAGTGCCCCCTTATCAATGCATCGTGTTGACAATTGCCACACAATTGTCACCCTTTGCGTGCACTGCAGCCATAGACCCCTCCCCTTACGCAGAACATGATGTCATCCTATAACCACACTACGAGTGACTTGGTGTTTATTAGTGGCACGGAGAGCTGACAATCGCCCTACTGGGAATCGCCTGTCTCCGCAGTGGGCCTGCAGAACAATGGAAGGAAAGTCACGCTCTTTGTTTCTGGGCTCGCGCTCGTTCCTGACTTCAAAGGCCATAGAACGCCACAAGGAGGAGAGGCGGGCCGCGGCCTTCAGTAAGAGATACCGGCCGAGCAGCTGAATACTTTCCATCCACATAATCCGGATTATAATTAGGTTACGGCCCAGCTGCGGCAAATGTCACAGACACCCCGGCCTCGGCGTGGCGTCCAGGACTGAACAAACAAGGGATGTGCAAAGTATTCAATGATGGAAATAGACGGGATGTCTCATGGACAGAGCTAAAATATACATAGAAAAGGAGATAAAGTAAGATTACTACTCCGAACGCTCTTCATAATACTAAGAAATCAGCTGCACTTTTCAATCTGCAGCCCCCCCCTAAAAGCTTCAGCATTATTCCCTTCCCATCACTCTGTGTAGTTTGCCTTCCAAAGGTCCCAACGCCCTGCTTAGATGTCTGCACAGAGCTTGAGATTGAATTGTGAGCATCCTGTGAAAAAAGGGTTTTCGTCTTTGTGGGGTGCTCCTTTGTAAATTGGGGCTGCCAGGGAGCAATGTAAAGGTGGGCTGGCTACAGCGTGACAATGTAAAGGGGAGCAATGTAAAGAGGGGCTAAAGGGGAGCAATGTAAAGAGGGGCTACAGTGTGACGATGTAAAGGGGAGCAATGTAAAGAGGGGCTACAGCATGACGATGTAAAGGGGAGCAATGTAAAGAGGGGCTACAGCGTGGCGATGTAAAGGGGAGCAATGTAAAGAGGGGCTACGGTGTGACGATGTAAAGGGGAGCAATGTAAAGAGGGGCTACAGTGTGACGATGTAGAGGGGAGCAATGTAAAGAGGGGCTACAGTGTGACGATGTAAAGGGGAGCAATGTAAAGAGGGGCTACAGTGTGACGATGTAAAGGGGAGCAATGTAAAGAGGGGCTACAGTGTGACGATGTAAAGGGGAGCAATGTAAAGAGGGGCTACAGTGTGACGATGTAAAGGGGAGCAATGTAAAGAGGGGCTACAGCGTGACGATGTAAAGGGGAGCAATGTAAAGAGGGGCTACAGCGTGACGATGTAAAGGGGAGCAATGTAAAGAGGGGCTACAGTGTGACGATGTAAAGGGGAGCAATGTAAAGAGGGGCTACAGTGTGACGATGTAAAGGGGAGCAATGTAAAGAGGGGCTACAGCGTGACGATGTAAAGGGGAGCAATGTAAAGAGGGGCTACAGCGTGACGATGTAAAGGGGAGCAATGTAAAGAGGGGCTACAGCGTGACGATGTAAAGGGGAGCAATGTAAAGAGGGGCTACAGCGTGACGATGTAAAGGGGAGCAATGTAAAGAGGGGCTACAGTGTGACGATGTAAAGGGGAGCAATTTAAAGAGGGGCTACAGTGTGACGATGTAAAGGGGAGCAATGTAAAGAGGGGCTACAGTGTGACGATGTAAAGGGGGGTTGTAGGTGGCAATGCAAAGGGGGGCTACAGTGTGGCGATGTGTGGGACCTTCGGTGGTGGCATGGCTCCTACACAAGACACTGATCGAGCATAGAGGAGATGGAGCATGGTGACCACCATGTAGGTAGAGGAAGAGGGGAGGCATTGTAAGTGCGTTTATTACTGATTGTTAAGGATGCTGGTTGGTGCCGGTTACTTAACCAGTGAATACCAGAGCTGGCACCCACCGGTATCCTTAACAACCAGTGAATACCAGAGCCAGCACCTGCTATCATCTCTAAAGCGGAGCTCCACCCATTTTTTAGTTTATTAAAAGTCAGCAGCTACAAAAAGCATAGCTGCTGACTTTTAATAAACCGACACTTACTTGCCCCATGGTCCAGCGATGTGGCCACCCGGAGGCTAGCTTCTCTACCCCTCCTCTCGTCTGCACCGTCATGGTAACTGTGGGCACCCAGACGTGACAGCCCGATCTTCTGGGACCTGAGTTGTGTCCCAGAAGATTGCTGGCAGTGAGGGGGCTGCCTAGGGTGAGAGGAGGAGTCGCCTAGGCGGCCGAAGATAGGAAGCAGGAAGTGGGACAGTAAGTCCTACGAAAAAAAGGGTACACACCCCCCCCCCCCCCCAAAAAAAAAAAATGCACCCACCAGTATCCTTAACAACCAGTGAATACCAGAGCTGGCACCCACCGGCGTCCTTAACACCCAGTGAATAACAGAGCCAGCACCCGCCATCGTCTTTAACAACCAGTGAATACCAGAGCCAGCACCCACCAGCATCCTTAACAGCCAATGAATACCAGAGCCAGCACCCGCCATCGTCCTTAACAACCAGTGAATACCAGAGCTGGCACCCGCTGGCATCCTTAACAGCCAGTGAATACCAGAGCCAGCACTCGCCAGTGTTAACAACCAGTGAATACCAGAGCCAGCACCCGCCAGTGTTAACAACCAGTGAATACCAGAGCTGGCACCCACCGGGGTCCTTAACAACCAGTGAATACCAGAGCCAGCATCCTTAACAACAAGTGAATACCAGAGACAGCACCCTTAACAATCCCTTATACACCTCTGATGCATTGCACTAAATTTTAGCAGCCTAATGCACACAGGGTGATTAGGGCGTGCCCAGGTACATCCGGCATACCCTGTGTGCACGCCTATAGTGGCAATATATAAGGGGGTGGGTAGGTGGTAACGTAAGGGGGGGTTTGGGAGGCATCCAACCATGAAGGCATTCTGATATTTGTATAACCCCTCCCAAGAGCCAGCCCACTGTTCATCAGGGCTGGGGGGTCTTGAGAGGAGTACTGAGGCAGGGAGCTGTGATGTTTTCATGAAGAACTCTACCGACCCCTCCCGCCAGGCATGATCTGCCTGTATTGCATAAAGACACCTGGTGATGATGTCACTGGGTTTAAATTGGGTATGTAATGAAAATAGGTTTTGTTTAAAAATCTTATTTGCATGTTGAAGGGGGGGAACCAGGCAAGGTCCGATATACGCAGATTAAACTTCAACTTGACACATTTCTATCTAATTAATACAAAAAGTCCAAAAGAGGTTTTGCGAAGCAATGAAAGTGTCTTTACACACCAGAAACACTTTGCATGCCCCAGCGACCTGACACCAGGTGGGTCCGATCACCACGTAAACGCTGATTGCACTCAGCAGCTCGCACTACACAATAGCCGTAATGATGCCAGTAATGACCGACTAATCTGTCAGTTAGCATTTGGAGAATGCGCGTAGCAGTGCGGTGTGTTTGCTAAGTTACCTGGAGATCGGGTAATGAGTCAGAGTCATAATCGCATCTCAACGCTGGAAAAAAATGTCAGCTTTTCTTCTCCCGGGGTTATTTCTGTAACAATGGCAACAGTAACAATTCAAGATGTAATGCTGGGCGAACATTGGAAGAAAAAATCCTAATTGAACTACTTAAGGCACATTAAAGTGCGGCATGGGAATTGTCTATTGAGAGAAACTTGGGGGATCCGGCCGACCTGCTGAGTTGCATCCCGCTGCTCCATCTGCTTAGTCCAATCAGATGGTAATATTTTTTTTTTCTATGGCATGAATTCCAAAAATTTTAAAATACCGTTTTATGGTACTAATGCCAATATTCTGTAAATTATATTGACGAGGAAAGTTCCAGGAAAATCCGTTCTTGTGTAAAAACTAAAAAATGTATTTAATAATAAAATGGCAAAATATTACAAGAAAAAATATCAAAATGTAAAATGTAAAAATAACACCAATAGTAATTATATTCTTAAGATGAAGATTGACTCAGACGTCTATCTTTGTGTGTGTGTGTGTCTGACATGTATCCTTGTGGTGTGTCTGAAGCAAATCTCTGCCCCACTGTGTTCTGTTTCTAGCTTTTACTCATAAAATATGACCCCTCCTTCCTAAAAAGGCTGGTCCAAGGTTCTCATTTGTCTTGCAGTTCTACAAAAAAAGTAGGCTTTAACCACCTCACGTAATGGTGGGAGTTGCTCAGTCTCTACGCATTGGCATTGCTGAGGAGTGGGCAAGAACAATGTGTGAAAGCATTGAACACATACAATATAACATCTAAATCAAATACTACATAAATCAGTATGTATATTATATTCATTGAAAACCCAATGTTCTTATTAATATCCTAATCAAGAAATATTGTAGCATACAGAACTTGTAATCTTAACTAAAACATAAACTTTTACATCTTAAGAGATGTGAAACCTTTCTTCTCCCCTATGGGGGAAGGTGAGGAAACCAACTCAAGATTATTTAATATTGGCTCTCCATAGGAATGCTTAGAGTACGAGTAGGTCTTGCCCTTGCTCCACCTCTAAATATGCCAGGACTGCCCATCATGCCGAATTTATTAGTAGATCCTGCCCAGAACTTGCCTTTAAATATCCAAAGACTGCCCATTCACAGCCCACATCCCTGCAATTGTGAATGTGCAGTGACCCAAAATATGCTTGGTGCTTTGATCCCAGGACACAGCCCAGGACACAGAACATCAAGATGAAGGACTGTCCTGGTAATTCCAGGACAGTTGCCATCTATGGTTTTGGATAGAAGAAGTAGAGTTGGAACTGCTGTCAGTTTTTTTTTTTTTAAGGGAGATTAGCCCTCACTTCCTGTCCCAGAGAAAGCACTGACACCAACAGAGGAAGTGATAAAAACAATCTCCAGGAAGGACAGAGATAGCAATGAGAAGCTGGCTTGGTTGAAGCCTTCCCCCATTCTGCTAGTTTGTATTGCTGTTTGCTTTTCTGCTGGAGATTTCTCCTCCTTGCTTGTCCTGGTGACACCATTGTCCACCCTTTCTGTTGTCTGAGGAGATATTGCATTAGATGGTATGTCTATTTAGTAGAGAACTCCAGAAACCAGCAGCAGAAATAAAGTACAGTTGGCAGGATCAACACCCACTGTTTGGCACCATTATGTGACTACTTTTGGCTCCATTTTGCCTCTTGAGTGGAAACTGGCAGTAGAATATTCTTGTGGGTGGCACTAGCATCCTGGACAAGTCCCCAAATGCAGCACACCCATAAGTGTTGGCTTTGATAAGCATGTGGGTAGGTTACTCAAGTCTGGTGATGCCCTCAAAGTCCCGAGACCTGATAAATTGTAGGCAACTTTGTAAGGAGGCGGTAAGCAGACAGAGAAACGCGTTCAACGATCACAAGTTGAATCACAGTATCGGCAGAGAAAATCAACAATTGTAATATGACGATTCTCTTTCTCTTATCTGTCCTGGTGGCACTGTTGTCCTGGAAGAAGCTGTAACACTTATTTTGTATGATGAAACATTGCATACATTCTATGGTATGGTATGTTTATATGGATATGTCTGTTTGGGATGGTATGTCTATTTGGTACATAATTAAAAAATTAATAGCAGCAATGCAGTACAGCTAGCAGGACCAATGCCTATTGTCTGGCACCAATGTGTGTTGGATTTGGGCTACATTTTGCTTTTTATGGGTAAAATAGCTGTAGATAACTCTGGTGGATGTAGCTAGCATCCCGGGCAAGCCCCCAAATGCAGGGCACCCATAAGTGTTGGATTTGGGCTCCATTTTGCTTCTTATGGGTAAAATAGCTGTAGATAGTTCTGGTGGATGTATCTAGCATCCCGGGCAAGCCCCCAAATGCAGCGCACCCATAAGTGTTGGCTTTCATAAGCATGTGGGTAGAGCTCCTACCCGAGTCCGGTGACACCCTCAAAATCCTGTGACCTGGTGGATTGTAAATAATAGGCAAATTGATTTAGAGGAAACGAGTTCAACAAATTACAAATTGAATCACAGTATTGGCATAAGAACATTGACATTTTTGATATGACGGTTCTCTTTCCATAATCCAATTTCTGTCCAGGTAGCACAGTTGTCCTGGCACAGACTGGAACCCTTTCTGCTGTATAACAAGACATTGCTTACGGTCCATTAGATAGTATTTATATTTGGTGGAGAACTCCAGAAGCTAGCAGTAGCAACGCAATACAGTTAGCAGGATCAACACCCCACTGTCTGGCACCATTATGTGGCAGATTTGGGCTCCAAATTGCTTCTTATGGGGAAAGTGGCCGTCGATGCACGTACATGTCGTACAAGTCCATCCAGTTCAGTCAACAAAGAAAAAAAAGAAAACCAACACACACAAATAAAAAAACATCCAACCATCCTCCATATACACTATCCAATACCCACAGTTAATCCAATTTGGTAAGTCTGGTAACACCCTCAAAATCCTGTAGCCCAGTAAATTGTAAATAATAGGAAACATTATTCACAGGTGGTAGGCAAATAGAGCAACAGGTTCAACAATTACAACTGGAATCACACTACTGCCATAAGAACATCGACAACTGTAATATGACAAATCTCTTTCCCTTATCTGTCCTGGTGGCATCATCGTCCTGGCAGAGACTGCAACCCTGTTTGTTGTATGTTGAGATATTGCATACAGTCCATTAGTCAGGATGTTTGGTGGAATACTCCAGAAGCTAGCAGCGGCAAAGCGGTATACTGTCTGGCATGATTAATTTGCCACGTTCACACAAACTGATTTTTCGACCGGACTCGAGTCTGTCGGAAAAATTTGAAACATGTTCTATTTCTAAAGTCTGTCAGATTTTTGGACAGCAAAGGTCCGATGAAGCCCACACACGATCGAATTGTCCGACGGACCTAGTCCGTCGAAAGTCCGGTCGCGTGTACGTGGCATTAGACAGCTTTTGGCTCCATTTTGCTTCTTTTGGGGAAAACTCTAATGCCGTGTACACGCGACCGGACTTTTTTCGACAGCAAAGGTCCGACAGAACGAATCCGTCTGACAATTTGATCGTGTGTGGGCTTCATCGAACCTTTTCTGTCGAAAAATCTGACGGGCTTTAGAAATAGAACATGTTGAAAATCTTTCCGCCGGAACCAGTTCCTATCGAGAAAACCGCTCGTCTGTATGCAGGTCCGACGGAGCAACGGCGACGCAAGGGCAGCTATTGGCTACTGGCTATTGAACTTCCTTTTTGTAGTCCCATCGTACGTCATTGTGTTAAACGATTGGACTTTGGTGTGATCGTGTGTAGGCAAGTCCGTTTCAGCGGAACTCCGTCGGAACTTCGTCGAAAAGTCCATCGAAAAGTCCGTCGGAGTTCATTCCGACGGAAAGTCCGGTCGTGTGTACGCGGCATCATAACTTGACTTGTGACTTGTGTCTTATTTCAACCAGACTAACTATGTAACTAACTTTGGTGGGTGGAGCTAGTATCCCGGACAAGTCCCCAAATGTAGCACACGCGTAAGCATTGACTTTAATAAGCATCTGATGACACCCTTGAAATCTTGTGACCTGGTTAATTGTAAGTAATAGGCAACTTTATCCAGAGGAGGTAAACAAACAGAGAAACAAGTTCAACAATAAGAAGTGGAATCACAATATTGGCATAAGAACATCGACACTTGTAATATGATGATTTTCTTTCCCTTATCCGTCCTGGTAGGACTGTTGTCATTGTAGAGTGTGGAACTTTTTCTGTTGTATGATGAGACATTGCATTCGGGTCATTAGTTGGTATATCTAGTCAATGGCTAACTTCAGAAGCTAGCTGTAACGTACCTGGTATCAGAGCCCAACTGTAGAAGGAGACCTCTCTTACAGCCCTGGCTCGAGGACCACTGGGGTTGCAACAGTGGTACAGGAGCGCAGCGAGGTAGGAGTGCCTGTATGATACGTGGTAGCTGATACAGATGAGTAGAGAGGATCCACTTGACGAACTGGACTGGAGAGGCAGTAGCAGCAGTGGTAACGGGTGTAGGTCAGCGATCCCTGGATCTAGGCAGAGACTGGATCAGGACTAGACTGAAGCAGGTGAGACAAGCCGGGTCAAACACAGGCAATCAGGTAGTAACAGCAGGCAGAGAGTGGTCAGTAGGCAGGCAGAGGTTTGGCAACAGAAGATCAGCAGGTTCAGAAATAGCAGGGTCAAGGCAGGCCAGGTCAGGAGAGGAGAAGTAGTCAAACATAGCAGGATCAGATAACAACAGCAGGTACAGGATCAGACTCAGGTAAAGCTGCAGATCAGACAGCACTGCACTGGAGCAGCTGCTGTCCTTTTAAAGGGGAACTGGCACCAAGTTGAGTTAGCGCGCGCGCACACGCGCCTGTCGCGCATTCCTGCGCACGCGTGCCTGTCGTGTGTCACTGCGCGCGTTCATGCGCCGCTGCCCAGTGCGGCCCGTTCTCGTGGGAACATGTGTGCGCACGCGCGCACGTCCGTGTGCCTGTCCTGCCACAGGGTATCCCTGACACTAGCAGCAGCAATGTAGTACAGTTAGTAGGATGTGCTCTATTTAACTTCTTTTGGGGAAAACTTAGATAACTCTGGTGGGTGGAGCTAGTATCCCGGACAAGCCCCCAAATGCAGCGCACCCTTAAGTGTTGGCTTTTATAAGCACTGGTGACACCCTTGAAATACCCTTGAAATACCATGACATGGTGAACTCAACAATTGTAAATAATAGGCAAGCACACAGAGCAACAGTTACAAGTGGAATCGCAGTATTGGCATAGGAATATCGACATTTGTAACATTGTCGTATCCTTTATCTGTCCTTGGTGGCACCTTTGTCCTGGCAGAAGCTGTAGCTTTTTGGCCGTAGGTACACTTTAATTAGGGTGTACGTGTAGGGTTGGTACGGGAACGTCTGTCACAGTAAAGTATCTCTGCCCATTCGTGGTTTGGCTTCTGGGAGTCAGGCTTACAGCGAGTGCCTTTCATGTGCGTTGATCCGCAGTGGGTAGGAGGGAGAGATGGAGAGCGCGATTGTGGGCTTGGAATGCCCACCTGATGTCCTGGCTCAGATCCTCGTCCTCCCAAATCTCTGGAGCTATTTGTGAGCTGTCACAGCTGATCACGGTGCTGGCTCCAAACAATCAGCCGGCAGCGAGGCCATCTCAATAGGTGTAATTACAGAGGCATGCCACCGCCAGAGCCCTCTGAGACCTCCAATCACACGCCGTCCAGAAATCATCAGGCGCTCAGCGGCGGAATTACCGTGCAGCGGCTGGAAAGGACGATTTTTTAACATAACCCCCGCAGTCCGATCGCTGAGAAATAACGTGAAAGAAGATCTATGGCGTGCAATGAGGGCGCTGATGTTTTAAAGCCTTCATGATAAAATAAAAAGTTATTTAATAGTCCAGAGCCCATGAGTGGAAAATGTGCAACCCCTTCCTGGAGACTGTTAGTAAAATTCAGGGATTTTATCAGTGGCGGCTGGTGCTAAATATTTGGGGGGGGGGGGAGTGGCGGCAAACTAACGGACAGAGAGGCGGCAACCGCCACAAACATACCCCCCCATGGGAGATGACCACCACCGGTGGAGGGGAAGGCTTCGATCGCCACAAACACACCAATGACCCCCCACCGGTGCGTTAGACAGATGATAAGGCGGCGGAGACTAACCTTAACTTAGGAGACAGGGGGAATAAAGAGCTGGGCCATTGTCCTCTCCGTTCTCCTCCCGGGCTGAACAGAATGTGTGCCCTGAGACACGATTGGCCAGTGTGTCCTGCGACACGATTGGGAGTTCTAAGACTCCCTGGCTAATCGGGTCTCAGGAGCTGCTTCCTGATTTGTCAGGGAGGAGAATCAGGAAGACAATAGCAAATATTAATTCGCTATTATCACACAAGTGGGTGGGCTCTGCGCCCTGAGCCCACCCTTTTATTAAGCCAAATTGTGCCTCAGGCTCTAACCATGTGCTTCCGAAAAAAAACAAAAAACATTGTAATCCATGCATCCAGCACCCTGCAATGAGAACGGTATTATTAGAAGTAATCAGCATGGATTCATAAAGAATCGTTCTTGCCAAACCAATCTACTAACCTTCTATGAGGAGGTGAGTTGCCATCTAGATAAAGGAAGGCCCGTAGATGTGGTGTATCTGGATTTTGCAAAAGCTTTTGACACAGTTCCCCATTAACGTTTACTGTAGAAGATAAGGTGCGTTGGCATGGACCATAGGGTGAGGACATGGATTGAAAACTGGCTACAAGGGCGAGTTCAGAGGGTGGTGATAAATGGGGAGTACTCGGAATGGTCAGGGGTGGGTAGTGGGGTCCCCCAGGGTTCTGTGCTGGGACCAATCCTGTTTAATTTGTTTATAAATGACCTGGAGGATGGGGTAAACAGTTCAATCTCTGTATTTGCGGCTGATACTAAGCTAAGCAGGGCAATAACTTCTCCGCAGGATGTGGAAACCTTGCAAGAAGATCTGAACAAATGAATGGGGTGGGGGTGGGCAACTACATGGCAAATGAGGTTCAATGTAGAAAAATGTAAAATAATGCATTTGGGTGGCAAAAATATGAATGCAATCTATAGACTGGGGGGAGAACCTCTGGGGGAATCTAGGATGGAAAAGGACCTGGGTGTCCTAGTAGATGACAGGCTCAGCAATGGCATGCAATGCCAAGCTGCTGCTAACAAAGCAAACAGAATATTGGCATTAAAAAGGGGATCAACTCCAGAGATAAAACGATAATTCTCCCGCTCTACAAGACTCTGGTCTGGCCGTACCTGGAGTATGCTGTCCAGTTCTGGGCACCAGTCCTCAGGAAGGATGTACTGGAAATGGAGAGAGTACAAAGAAGGGCAACAAAACTAATAAAGGGTCTGGAGGATATTAGTTATAAGGAAAGGTTGGGAGCACTGAACTTATTCTCTCTGGAGAAGAGACGCTTGAGAGGCGATAAGATTTCAATATACAAATACCGTACTGGTGACCCCACGATAGGGATAAAAAAAATTTCGGAATAAAGTTTAACAAGACTTGTGACCACTCATCAAAATTAGAAGAGAAGAGGTTTAACCTTAAACTATGTAGATGGTTCTTTACTGTAGGAGCGGAGGATGTGGAATTCCCTTCCACAGGCGGTGGTCTCAGTGGGGGGGGCATCAATAGTTTCAAAAAACTATTAGATAAGCACCTCAACGACCGCAACATACAGGGATATACAATGTAACACTGACATATAATCACACACATAGGTTGGACTTGATGGACTTGTGTCTTTTTTTCAACCTCACCTACTGTGTAACTATCTACTATGTAGATTAGGGGGCCGGCGCCCCCTGCGCCCTGTGTGGACGGGCCTCCACAGGATTTTATCACTCTTTTCTTTAACCAGTTCAATACCCGCCCATAGTCATATGACGCCCACAAGGTGGATCTACCATCCTGGGTGGGCGTCATATGACGTCCTCGGATTCCCGGCCGCCTGGGGGCGCGCGCGCGCGCGCCCGCGGCATCGCTCGGGACCCGGTGCGAGTGCCCGGCGGCCGCGATGTCCGCCGGGCACCCGCGATTGCCCGTTAAAACAACGGGACCGGGCGGGACCGTGGAGCTGTGTGTGTAAACACACAGCTCCACGTCCTGTCAGCGGGGAGGAGACCGATCATGTGATCCCAGTACAGAGGATCACATGATCGGTCTCCTCCCCTTAAGTCCCCTCCCCCTACAGTTAGAATCACTCCTATTAGGGACACACATTAACCCCTCCAGCGCCCTCTAGTGTTAACCCCTTCCCTGACAGTCACATTTACACAGTAATCATTGCAATTTTATAGCAACGATCGCTGTGTAAATGTGAATGGTTCCAAAAATGTGTCAAAAGTGTCCGAAGTGTCCGCCGCAATGTCGCAGTCACGAAAAAAAAATCGCAAATCGCCGCCATTACTAGTAAAAAAAAAAAAAAAAAAAAAATTCAATAAATCTATCCCCTATTTTGTAGACGCTATAACTTTTGCGCAAACCGATCAATATACGCTTATTGCGATTTTTTTTACCAAAAATATGTAGAAGAATACGTATCGGCCTAAACTGAGGAAAAAAATAGTTTTTTTTTTTAAAAAATGGGATATTTATTATAGCAAAAAGTAAAAAGTTTTTTTTTCAAAATTGTCGCTCTTCTTTTGTTTATAGCGCAAAAAATAAAAACCGCAGGGGCGATCAAATACCACCAAAAGAAAGCTCTATTTGTGGGAAAAAAAGGACGTCAATTTTGTTTGGGTGTAACGTCGCACGACCGCGCAATTGTTAGTTAAAGCGACGCAGTGCCGAATCACAAAAAGTGCTCTGGTAAGGAAGGGTGTTTAAAAGCCCTGTATTGAAGCGGTTAAAGCTGAAGTCTGGAATAAGCAAATACTGTCTATATCAGGGTTCCTCAGCCTTTTTACCTTGGAGGAACCCTTGGCAAAAAGTTGGAGATCTTGAGGAACCCCCTGAAATAATTATCATATCTACAGCTCCTGAGACATTGGTGTGACCAGCGAGCTGTTGATATAACAACAGTTATTTTTAGAAAAAGCATTAAATGATGGAATGAATATTAAATTGTACCTGTATATTGTGAAACGTATGCTTTTTTTAACATATGGCATATTACAGTACTGGTTTCCTTCATATGCAGAGCGTGGCAAGGAAGCGGCTGCAATTAGTGCTCTTGTGGCACGCTGTTCCCCGCTTGCCCCTCCCCACTTCCTGTCCATCCCAGGTGATGTCACATACAAGCACCTGTGATGGGCAGGAGGGGAGGAGGGGCCGGCGGGGAAGAGCACCCCACAGCTAACACTAGCACAGCCGCTTCCCTGCCTAGCTCTGCATGTGTCAGCAGAGGGGATGCAACCTACTCGTCAGCTGACTACGACTCGCGGTGCATCCCCTGAGGACCTCTGGTCTATATATTAATATTTTATTATTATAATACTTTTTTATTTTTTAAGTACATTTTTTATAATAATATAAGATTTAAAAATACAGCATATATATTTTTAGAATAATATGTATAATGAATATTTATTAATAATTATGTCTAAAGAAAAAAATCCATTGGTCATGCATCTTCTTCTTGAATCTTGGTGAGCTTTGTATATTTCTTCCCAGATCTGTGCAGTCATCCAGTGTGAGACTTCCTATAATAAAGACCTCTCACTGCTGCTCTCTCTCCTCATGAGGGTGACTGGTCTGGTCCTTACTGTCACATAAGGAAGTGTGGGATTTCTTAGTTAATCAGGATTCAATGTATTTTTTAGCTACAACCAGTATAACTATCTGAATTGGACCTGGTATCATCCTCCTGCAGCCCCTGTACAGCAGAGCTCTGGCTGAGCCAATAAATTGTGCTGCTGTGTTCTTGTGATAACAAGGGGCGTGCTGATAGGAGGAGAGAGCAGAATTACCAAGAAATGATCTCACTAGTTTGCTAAAACTCCTTTCACTGCCCATTCATAGGTTGGGGGTGGGGGCAAGACCTGTAAGTGCTATTTAACTGCAGCAGAGAAACATCAGGTCTCCTGTCCTTTTTTGTTTGGTTGGAGTAAGAAATAGGAAAATTCCTGATAGGATTTTTTTCTGTTTTGTCCCCACTGGGGAGATTCACCCCATGTGTGACCCTTGTCTACGGATCATAAAAATTGTAGGAATTTCAGTTGTCACCAGAACAGGAAGTGAGGGGAACCTTCCAGTGGGGCCAACTACCCCACTGGAAGATTTCATTGAAAGTCCCTTCCAATGGGGACAACTACCCCATTGGAAGATTCAATTAGAAGTCCCTTCCAATAGGGACAACTATCCCATTCTAAGATTTAATTGAAAGTCCCTTCCAATGGGGCCAACTACCCTATTGGAAGATTCCATTGGAAGTCCCTTCCAATGGGGACAACTACCCCATTGGAAGATTTCATTGAAAGTCCATTTTAATGGGGACAACTACCCCATTGGAAGATGTTATCAAAAGTCCCTTCCAATGGGGACAACTACCCCTTCTGAAGATTTTATTGAAAGTCCCTTCCAATGGGGACAACTACCCCATTGGAATATGTTATCAAAAGTCCCTTCCAATGGGGCCAACTACCCTATTGGAAGATTCCATTGGAAGTCCCTTCCAATGGGGACAACTACCCCATTGGAAGATTTCATTGAAAGTCCATTTTAATGGGGACAACTACCCCATTGGAAGATTTAATTGACAGTCCTTTTCCAATGGGGCCAATTACCCCATTGGTAGATTCCATTGGCAGTCCCTCCCAATGGGGACAACTACCCCATTGGAAGATTTCATTGAAAGTCTCTTTCAATGGGGACAACTACCCCATTGGAAGATTCCATCGGCAGTCCTTTCCAATGGGGCCAACAACCCCATTGGAAGATTCCATTGGCAGTCCCTCCCAATGGGGAAAACTACCCCATTGGAAGATTTCATTGAAAGTCCCTTTCAATGGGGACAACTACCCCATTGGAAGATTACATTGGCAGTCCTTTCCAATGGGGCCAACAACCCCATTGGACGATTCCATTGGAAGTCCCTTTCAATGGGAACAACTACCCCTTCTGAAGATTTTATTGAAAGTCCCTTCCAATGGGGACAACTACCCCATTGGAAGATTCCAGTGGAATTCCTTTTCAATGCAGACAACTACCCTATTGCAAGAATCTTCCAATGGGGACTGACTACTACAACTGTTCTGATGACAACTACCAAAAATAGGAAATCCTCTTGCATTGGAGAAATTTCCTCTCATTTCCTGTTGAGTCTCTGGGACAGGAAATTAAGTGAGATCTCCCTAATGGGTCACATTGCTTATTTACTTTAATGGCCTGCTTTAACGCAGTGTAGGTTATTGAACGATTTAACTCGCTTTAATGCACATACATTAAACACCAAAATAATGTAAATGGGCCCCCAAATCGAAGTAGCTTCCTAATGCAACACTTATCAAATGCGTGTTACAGTGCGTTTAGTGCACGCATGTTAGCATAGAGCACCAATGTATAAGGATCCCGATTGCCTGGCCAACTCAACTCATCTCTAATAATTAAATCGGCTTAACAGCCACATTTTTTTTCCAGATGTGAGCCGTAGATAAGTGATCTGAGGGGGGTTGTCTTGACATTTGTGACTCGTTTGGCGGTTTATATCTCTGGGCCACGTCTCCCATCTGCCTCGTTTACCCTTTTACAAAATGTCACAGGACAGCCAAGCCTCCAGATAAGAGGTATCTGTGGCAGCAGACAGGTCTGCTCCTTCCAGCCAAGTCCCTGCCAGATTTAGCTGGCACTGGTCACCCATTATTGAGCTGATCGGCAGCGTGCCACCAGCAAATTAAATCATCTCATGTCAGACGCAGGCAGGTGTGGGTGTAATGACAATATCCATCACTGCTTGTATAGGGGGAGACGTAGATAAGAATTTGGGTTCACTCTAAGAGTCGGGGAGGGGGGGGGGGTGGCATCAGACCTGGTCCTGTTTCCAGATAAATGCTCTTGGCAGCTGCTGGGCTGCGACAAAACCTTCCTGTTTGTTGAGGATCTGAATCTGGAAATCTTTGGATTTCTATACCGGACTGAAACATTATATAATTCAGCTGTACTTGCACCCTGAATTTTGGAAGACTTTTAGTCCTACTAGGGTGCAGAATATTGTTGGAAAATAAGATAAAATTGCTGCACACTACCAATTGACGTTCTGATTTGAAGTGAGGGTGCTAAATAGCACTTCTGGCATGGGCACCTGACACCCTCCACACCCCCCCAGTCCCGGCTGTGCTAACCTCCAGAATTGTCAAGCTGTCAGCACCCCTGCAGCCGTCTAGTGGTCCAGGGGTTTGAAATCTCCGTTCTTCTCCCTGCCCTTCCAGCATGGACACCGGACACCCTCCCTACCCCCCGGTCCTCACTGTACCTACCTCCAGGGTTGCCAAGCTGTCACCCATGCAGCATGTCCAGTGGGTTAACTATTCATTTAGTCTTGGGATGCAGGAATAAAGAGTAATACTTACATTATTCCTATTTTCAGCCAAGTCCCTCCAGTGGTGCAGCGCCCTTTTTCTAATTCTAATTCATGGGCGCACTCCTGCCTCCTCCACATACAATGCAGGGTTAATAGGCCTTCATTGTGTTTGATGGCCCAGAGGGGACACCCACAGCCTGCTGCACTGGAGGGGGAGGAGGAAAGCCATGGAGTCAGCTGGAGAATGGGTAAGATAAGTATTACAGCCTGTTCATCTCCCCCTTAACAGTCATTTAACCAGTGCAGCCCCCCCATCCCTGCATTGCAAGGGTTAAATGCCTGTTAAGGGGGAGATGAACAGGATTTATTACTTATTTTATTCCTGCTCCGGCCCACTTCAGCACTCTCCTCCAATCCCTCCGGTGCTCCAGGCAGTGGGCGGTCCCTCAAGTACAATGCAGGAGGGGAGATTGGGTGGGAGGAGGTCACTTGGGTGGGCTTAGAGGAGGGGAGAGTGGGTGGGAGGAGGTCACTTGGGTGGGCTTAGAGGAGGGGGAGAGTGGTGGGAGGAGGTCACTTGGGTGGGCTTAGAGGAGGGGGAGAGTGGGTGGGAGGAGTTCACTTGGGTGGGCTTAGAGGAGGGGGAGAGTGGGTGGGAGGAGGTCACTTGGGTGGGCTTAGAGGAGGGGAGAGTGGGTGGGAGGAGGTCACTTGGGTGGGCTTAGAGGAGAGGACCTAACTGTACCAGTGTATAATGTTCTTGTACAATACAGGCTTATTAACCCTGCATTGTATGCGGAGGAGACAGGAATGCAATCATGGGCAGGAGCACCTTCGAAAAGAAGACTTTGCAGATATGGAGGAACTTGGCTACAGTTAGGTGGTCCCTTGGAGCCATCAACTACAATGCAGGAGGGGAGAGTGGGTGAGAGGAGCTCACTTGGGTGGGCTTAGAGAAGGGGAGAGTGGGTGGGAGGAGGTCACCTGGGTGGGCTGAGAGGAGGGAGAGAGTTGGTGGGAGGAGGTCACTTGGGTGGGCCTAGAGGAGAGGGGAGTGGGTGGGAGGAGGTTTGAGTCAGCAGTGAACCTAACTGTACCAGTGTATAGTGTTCTTGTACAATACAGGCTTATTAACCCTGCATCGTATGCAGAGGAGGCAGGGGTGAGATCATGGGCAGGAGCGCCTTCGAAAGAAGATTTTGCAGCAATGGAGGAACTTATCTAGAGTTATGTGGTCCCTTTGAGCCATCAACTACAATGCAGGAGGGGAGAGTGGGTGAGAGGAGGGGAGAATATTTGGGAGGAGGTCACTTGAGTGGGCTTAGACGAGGGGAGAGTGGGTGGGAGGAGGTCACTTGGGTGGGCTTAGATGAGGGGAGAGTGGATGGGAGGAGGTCACCTGGGTGGGCTGAAAGGAGGGGAGAGTGGGTGGGAGGAGGTCACTTGGGTGGGCTTAGAAGAAGGGAGAGTGGGTGGGAGGAGGTCACTTTTGTGGGCTTAGAAGAGCAGAGAGTGGGTGTAAGGAGGTCACTTGGGTGGGCCTACCGGAGGGGGGAGTGGGTGGGAGGAGGTTTGAGTCAGCAGTGGACCACCCCGGAGTGGTGTATAGTCTTCTTGTACAAAGCAGGGCTATTAACCCTGCATTGCATGTCAAGGAGGCAGGAGTGCAACTACGGGTGGTAGTACCTTAGAAAGAAGACGTCGCACCAATGGAGGGACTCGGCTAGAGTTAGGTGGTCCCTCAGCACCATCGATTACAATCCTGGCCTATAGCTTTTGCAGATTTTGTCTATTTCCATGAGATGGGTTTTAGTCCTTACAGAAAGAGAGGCCAGCTTAGTGATCCCCCACACCTACATGGCTGTCCCCTGTCTTCTCCTGTTCCAGGAACCATCACCATCATTTCAAGTTCTGTCTACGAGGGGTCACCTGTATTATCATTGACTTCTATGAAAAGTCTCGTACACCCCCCCCCCCCCCCCTTCCAGCTGACAGTTTTTAGGTTGGCGCCGGGAGAGCTGCGGAGTGGGCGAGACTGGCACCGACGTCACTCCCCGCGCCACCTGCAGCAGAAGCGGTGCCAGTGTTTCCATCGAGCGCTAATTAAGATTCAATTTATAGGTGGGAGCGGGCGTTGGTAACTTGTGATTATTCTAAGCTCTGCTATAAATATAGAGACGAGCCGCGGGCATCTGCTGACGTCTGAGCCCGCCGTATTTTAGCTGACAGTGATAAGGAGCCTTTACTGAAATAAAGACATCATTGGTGGAGAGCTGTAACAGGCATGTGCCTCTGTTATTGGTGATAAAACTACGCAGGAAAAAAAAATGACAAAAAGTAGCAGAGTAAAAATGAATAATAAAAAAAAAAAATGTTGCTATTAGTCTGAACTCAACTGTATATCAACAGGAGCCATTTTCAGCACTTTTCTCACAGTGCTTCTAGGAGAAGCCTTTGACACTTGCCACATGATTCTCTGTGGTGCATCCTCAGGGGCGAAGCTTACAACCGGGGAACCCTGACTTAAATTCAGGAGGAAATATAACAAATGTACTAAGCAGGCTGGTAAGTTGACAAGTTGATGCCAGGATAAACAAAAATGAACATTTTGTAAAGAGTAAAATGTTTTAATTTTATGGAATCCTTCTCGAAAAAATATACAGAAAATTAAAACATTGTAGAAATTACTGTGACTTCTGCTGAGTAATCACTTAGAGAGGACGTCACTTGGGTAGTCTTATAGGTGGGATGGGAGGAGGTAATTTGGGTGGACTTAGAGGAGGGGAGAGTGGATGGAAGGAGGTCATTTGGGTGTACTTAGAGGAGGGGAGAGTGGATGGGAGGAGGTCATTTGGGTGTACTTAGAGGAGGGGAGAGTGGGAGGAGGTCATTTGGGTGGACTTAGAGGAGGGGAGAGTGTGGATGGGAGGAGGTCATTTGGGTGGACTTAGAGGAGGGTAAAGTGGGTGGGAGGGGAGAGTGGATGGGATAAGGTCATTTGGGTGGACTTAGAGGAGGGGAGAGTGTGGATGGGAGGAGGTCATTTGGGTGGACTTAGAGGAGGGGAGAGTGTGGATGGGAGGAGGTCATTTGGGTGGACTTAGAGGAGGGTAAAGTGGGTGGGAGGGGAGAGTGGATGGGAGAAGGTCATTTGGGTGGACTTAGAGGAGGGGAGAGTGGATGGGAGGAGGTCATTTGGGTGTACTTAGAGGAGGGGAGAGTGGGAGGAGGTCATTTGGGTGGACTTAGAGGAGGGGAGAGTGGATGGGAGGAGGTCATTTGGGTGGACTTAGAGGAGGGGAGAGTGGGTGGGAGGAGGTCATTTGGGTGGACTTAGAGGAGGGGAAAGTGGATGGGAGGAGGTCATTTGGGTGGACTTAGAGGAGGGGAGAGTGGATGGGAGGAGGTCATTTGGGTGTACTTAGAGGAGGGGAGAGTGGGAGGAGGTCATTTGGGTGGACTTATAGGAGGGGAGAGTGGATGGGAGGAGGTCATTTGGGTGGACTTAGAGGAGGGGAAAGTGGGTGGGAGAAGCTCACTTTGGTAGGCTTATGCCACGTACACACGACCAAACTTTCTGGCAGACTAGGTCCGACGGGATTAGTCCGTCGGACAATCCGAACGTGTGTGGGCTAATCCGTTCTTTTTTCGGGGAAAAATCCCGTCGGACCTAGAAATAGAACATGTTTTAAATCTATCTATCAATTTTGACACACTTAAATCGGGAAAAACATTTGTCTGTGTGCTGGTCCGACGGACCAAATACGATGCAAAGGGAAGCTATTGGCTACTGGCTATTGAACTTCCTTGTTTAGTCCATTTACGTCATCACGTACAAAATGAACAGACTTACAATCGGACTTAGTCCGATCGGTTTGTGGGCAAGTCTGTTCGTTCGGAAAGTCCGTCGGAATTCTGCCAAAAGTCAGTTGGGAAGACCGTCGGACCTAGTCTTCCGGAAAGTTCGGTCGTGTGTACGCGGCATTAGAGGAGGAGAAAGTGGGTGGGAGGAGGTCACGTGGGTAAATTTAGAGGAGGGCAAAGTGGATGGGAGGAGCTCACTTGGGTAGGCTTAGAGGAGGGGAAAGTGGGCGGGAGGAGGTCACATGAGTAAATTTAGAGGAGGGGAGAGTGGATCAGAGGAGGTCATTTGGGTTGGCTTAGAGGAGGGGAGAGTGGATGGGAGGAGGTCATTTGGGTTGACTTAGAGGAGGGGAAAGTGGGTGGAAGGAGCTCACTTGGGTAGGCTTAGAGGAGGGGAAAGTGGGTGGGAATAGGTCACATGGGTAAATTTAGAGGAGGGGCGAGTGGGTGGGAAGAGGTCACATGGGTAAATTTAGAGGAGGGGAGAGTGGATGGGAGGAGGTCATTTGGATTGAGTTAAAGGAGGGGAGAGTCGATGGGAGGAGGGAAAATTGGATGGGAAGAGGTTTTTTGTAAGGTGAGCTTACAGGAGGGGGGATGGTGGGAGGAAGTTTTAAGGTTGATCTTAGAGGAGAGGGAGTGTGTGGTAGGGTTTACTGGAATGGGCTTAGAAGATGGGGGAGTGAGTGGGAGGAGGTAACTTGGGTGGGCTTAGAGGGGCGGGTGAGAGTGGTGGGAGGAGGGTATTAGGGTGAGCTTGAAGGAGGGGGAGAATGGGCGGATATGAAGGTCACTTCGGTGGACTTAGTGGAGGGGGTAATAATGCTAAGTAATTGGCAGTGAAAAATCAGTGGCCAACAGATCAGAAGCTTGTCTGTTTACAGTGATTGTAAAGACTTTTTTTTGTATAAATAACCAATATGGTATACTACTTACAATTGTTTTGCACAGATGAGCCCTGAACCTCCTCTTCTGGGGTCCCCCACTGGCTCTGTTGGCTCCTCCTCTTCTCTAAGTTCACTCATGCCAAGCTGTGTGCTATCGGGGCACTCGCGCGGGCTCGCTCCCAAGCAACACTGTGTGCATCTATAGACACCAGTGCAGCTCAGCCCTGCCCCCTGTAGCCTCCTCGCATGATTTGAATGACAGCAGCAGGGGCCAAAAGGTTTTGGACGTTTTTTTGCAGAGAATGAAAAACCTTTACAACCACTTTAATGTCCTGGCCACAATGGACTCAGCTCCCCTCCCCCCACCCCTTGGCCCTATAGCAGCCAGTTGGAGGGGGCAACAATTTTACGAATGGAATATTTTGTCAACCAACCTAAATATAACTTCCTAATAAATATGTTCCTCTTAGCAATCGCACGCCTTTTGTTCTAGCAAAGCGACGACCGCTGAGCTTCTCGCCTTTGATATGTAAAGTGAGATGCGTAGACGGGATCAGTGATATCTGTGATGTTTTGTAGTCTATTTACATGACAGCGAGACGCTGGGAGCGCGGTGGCCTCAGAAAAATGTCACTGATACAAAATACCGCAGAGGAGAGGGGAGGGGCCTGTACTGAGGCATCCTTTAAAGAGAACCCGTCATAATTCGATTTATGCAGGAATCTGAGTATTTTGTCTTATTGTGCAGGCTTTACGGTAAAAGAAAAAAATCTGCAAAATTGAAGCATCTGTATTTTATTCATCCTGACAATATGAACAAAAAGACCTTCACCGACGCGTTTCACCCACAAAGGCTTGTCTTAACTATTTCACCCGCCTTCATGACCATGCCATTTTTTTTGCGATACGGCCCTGCGTTACTTTTACTCTCTTGCCAACCAGCTCACGCCGATATACGTCGGCAAAGTGGCACGGTCCCGCAAAACAACGTATTGGTACATTGTCCCCTTTTAAGAGCCGCCTACTTGGGTGGGCTTAGAAGACAGGGGAGTGGGTGGGAGGGTGGGCCTAGAGGAGGGGAGAGTGGATAGGAGGTCTCTTGGGTAGGCTTAGAGGATGGTAGACTGGGGGGGTGGAGATCACTTGGGTGGGCCTAGAGGAGGGGAGAGTGGATAGGAGGTCACTTGGGTAGGCTTAGAGGATGGGAGAGTGGGTGGGTGGAGATCACTTGGGTGGGCTTAGAGGAGGGGAGAGTGGATAGAAGGAGGTCACTTGGGTCGGCTTAGAGGATGGGAGAGTGGGTGGGAGGAGATCACTTGGGTGGGCCTAGAGGAGGGGGAGAGTGGATAGAAGGAGGTCACTTGAGTAGGCTTAGAGGATGGGAAAATGGATAGAAGGAGGTCACTTGGGTGGGCTTAGAGGATGGGAGAGTGGGTGGGTGGAGATCACTTGGGTGGGCCTAGAGGAGGGGGAGAGTGGATAGAAGGAGGTCACTTGAGTAGGCTTAGAGGATGGGAAAATGGATAGAAGGAGGTCACTTGGGTAGGCTTAGAGGATAGGAGAGTGGGTGGGCGGAGGTCACTTGGGTGGGCCTAGAGGATGGGAGAGTGGGTGGGAGGAGGTCGCTTGGGTAGGCCTAGAGGAGGGGAGAGTGAATAGAAGGAGGTCACTTGGGTAGGCCTAGAGGAGGGGGATAATGGATAGAAGGAGGTCACTTGGGTGGGCCTAGAGGAGGGGAGAGTGGGTAGAAGGAGGTCACTTGGGTAGGCTTAGAGGATGGGAGAGTGGGTGGGTGGAGATCACTTGGGTGGGCCTAGAGGAGGGGAGAATGGATAGAAGGAGGTCACTTGGGTAGGCCTAGAGGAGGGGGAGAATGGATAGAAGGAGGTCACTTGGGTGGGCCTAGAGGAGGGGAGAGTGGGTAGAAGGAGGTCACTTGGGTAGGCTTAGAGGATGGGAGAGTGGGTGGGCGGAGATCACTTGGGTGGGCCTAGAGGAGGGGAGAGTGGATAGAAGGAGGTCACTTGGGTAGGCCTAGAGGAGGGGGAGAATGGATAGAAGGAGGTCACTTGGGTCGGCATAGAGGATGGGAGAGTGGGTGGGCGGAGGTCACTTGGGTGGGCTTAGAGGTGGGGGAGTGGGTGGTAGGAGGTCTCTTTGGTGGGCTTAGAGGAGGGGACAGTTGGTGGGAGGAGGTCACTTGTGTAGGCTTAGAGGACAGGGGATTGGGTGGTAGGAGGTCACTTGGGTAGGCCTAGAGGAGGGGGAGAATGGATAGAAGGAGGTCACTTGGGTCGGCATAGAGGAGGGGAGAGTGGGTGGGCGGAGGTCACTTGGGTGGGCTTAGAGGAGGGGAAAGTGGGTTGGAGGAGGTCAGTTGGGTGGGCTTAGAGGAGGGGAGAGCACAGACTGGGTGTCACCAGGGTGGTAAGGCCCACTGATGATCCAAAGAGTAGGCAGAGGGCTAGGCAGTGGCAGGCATGAAGTCAGAAGAACAGCAGGGCCTTATGCTATGCAACCAGATAACAGAGCAGGGATCGAGGATTCCAAGTGTTCATGCTTCACTTTATAAATCATATTGTTTGGCGTGTCGGTGGAAATGATTTACTATTTCCATGGTAACCAAACATTGAGACGCCTGCTCATCCTCAAATAACCCCTCTATTCATCCAGGAAACACGTTTGATGCAGAGACATCTTTGTTCGGCAGAATATCAGAGAAATTTACTGCGCCATTCAATGCTCTTCTTCTCATTCTTCATCTTCTTGTGAAAGGAAGAAAAACTTTTTTTTTTTCCTCCTCCATTTGTTTGTTGTTCTGACAATCTCACATCTCGGTCGAAGTGAAAACAATCTCCTTCCTGGAGTTTCCGCAGTCCGGGGTTCAGGGTCATCCCGCAGGCGATGGTGCCCAGTACCTGAAATTTCCTGTACGCCAGAGACTGGCAGCCAATTGGGCGAGCCGCTCAGGAGCGAGGCGGAAGCCCTTGAAAACGATGGCGTTATTTTCCAGCGCTGTGATTTGTACTTTGCAACAATAGTACATCAACAGGAAGCGTCCTTGACACTCTCGCCAGTTGTAATTCTTGGAGGTGGCGGGTGGACTGGACGCGGCCCCGGGGCCTGTAGACAGATGGCAATGGAACTGATCCATCTAGAAATATTCTAGAAATATCCGTTCAGTTTTTATATCTGTACACCCGCTATGGATGGACCACAGCAATTTTTACAAGATAACAAAATAATACACAGTATATATTGTTCTTTAGTACAAATAAAGGCTTTCTTTTGATGATATTGTCTTATGATTATCCTTTTTATGCAATCTATAGACAAAAATTGTAACAGTTTTTTTTTTTGCATTAATAAACAAAAAAGCTGGAAAATAATAGTTTGGTGGAAAAGGGGAAGAAGGAGTTAATTCTGGCTAATTAGAGTGCTAACGCTGCTCGTTTTAGCGGCGCTTTGGGGGCTTTGTGGGCGGTAGCGGGGCGCTTTTAACCCCCAAGAAGAGGTTTAAAATAGGGTTAAAAGTGCATTCTTTTAAATTCCTGATTAGAATTAGCCTGCCTATGTTACACCCTTTGTTATCATACGAGTATACCGTATATACTCGAGTATAAGCCGAGTTTTTCAGCACATTTTTTTGTGCTGAAAGTGCCCCCCTCGTCTTATACTGGAGTCAAGCACTTTTCTGCAGCAAAAAAAAAAAAATTCCGACCCGACTTTGGGGCCCCGTATCTCGGGGCCACTTGGGTATAGGAGTCCCAAATTTGGTGTGCCAATCCAGTGGACCTAGCACTATAACATATCCAAAGATAACATATCCTAAGTGGCCCTGAGATACGGGGCCCCAGAGTCGGTTCGGAAAATGTCATTCTCTGCTGCAGAAAAGTGCTTGACATTTTCTTACCCGAATTTGGGGCCCCATATCTCGGGGACACTTGGAGCTAGGAACCCCAAATTTGGCATTCAAACCCAGTTGAACTAGCACTACAACATATCCAAAGCTGGGGTTCCTAGCACTAAGTGGCCCTGAGATACAGGGCCCCAAAATCGGTTCAGAAAATGTCATTCTCTTCTGCAGAAAAGTGCTTGAGATTTTCTGACCCGAATTTGGGGCCCCATATCTCGGGGACACTTGGAGCTAGGAACCCCAAATTTGGCATTCAAACCCAGTTGAACTAGCACTACAACATATCCAAAGATGGGGTTCCTAGCACTAAGTGGCCCCGAGATACAGGGCCCCAAAATCGGTTCAGAAAATGTCATTCTCTTCTGCAGAAAAGTGCTTGAGATTTTCTGACCCGAATTTGGGGCCCCATATCTCGGGGACACTTGGTGCTAGGAACCCCAAATGTTGTATTCCAACCCAGTGGAACTAGCACTACAACATATCTAAAGATGGGGTTCCTAGCACTAAGTGACCCTGAGATACAGGGCCCCAAATCGGTCAACTGTGTCCATCTGCATGGGCACAGTGAGGCTGCAAATGGGCATTGTCGACCCTTTTTTCCACTTACAGTAGCTGCGCATTTCTCACCCTAGGCTTATACTCGAGTCAATAAGTTTTCCCAGTTGTTTGTGGTAAAATTAGGTGCCTTGGCTTATATTCGGGTCGGCCTATACTCGAGTATATACGGTAATTGTAATATTAATGTGATACCTACATAATCATGTGTATAAAAATCTTCAACTGCGTCAAATAAAATATTTTTGGAAAGATGCTGAATGTATCTTTTTGTGTCTGTCCCCTACTGCAGTAGTTATTAACCACTTGCCGACAGTGGCGGTTGGTGGTTATTCGATTGGGCAGCCGTAAACAACCGAACCCACCCCCCTCGCGGAAACTCAAACTCTCTCACCCCCCGCTGTCTGCCGGTTGGTCCACTGGCACTTAGCCCATCTAGGCATCGGCATCCGAGGAGCATCGGCGGGGATTGGGCATCCGAGGAGCAGCGGGGATCAGGCATCCAGGTATCGGCCATCGGCTCTTCTCCTCCTCGGTAAAGCACCGTTCATTTTAGCGGCGCTTTGGCCCTGCTTTGTGGGCGGTAGCGGGGCGCTTTTAACCCCCAAGAAGAGGTTAAAATAGGGTTAAAAGTGCATTCTTTTAAATCCTGATTAGAATTAGCCTGCCTATGTTACACCCTTTGTTACCATACAAGTATAATTGTAATATTAATGTGATACCTACATAATCATGTGTATAAAAATCTTCAACCGTGTCAAATAAAATATTTTTGGAAAGATGCTGAGTGTATCTTTTTGTGTCTGTTCCCTACTGCAGTAGTTATTAACCACTTGCCGACAGTGGCGGCTGGTGGTTTTTCGTTTGGGGGGGCAAACAACCGACCCCCCCCCCTCGCGGAAACTCAAACCCTCTCACCCCCCACTGTCTGCGGGTATGTCCACCGGCACTTAGCCCATCTAGGCATCGGGCATCCGAGGAGCATCGGCGGGGATTGGGCATCCGAGGGGCGGCGGGGATCAGGCATCCAGGTATCGGCCAGCGGCTCTTCTCCTCCTCGGTAAATCGCAGTTCGTTTTAGCGGCGCTTTGGCCCTGCTATGTGGGCGGTAGCGGGGCGCTTTTAACCCCCAAGAAGAGGTTTAAAATAGGGTTAAAAGTGCATTCTTTTAAATCCTGATTAGAATTAGCCTGCCTATGTTACGCCCCTTGTTACCATACAAGTATAATTGTAATATTAATGTGATACCTACATAATCATGTGTATAAAAACCTTCAACCGCGTCAAATAAAATATTTTTGGAAAGATGATGAATGTATCTTTTTGTGTCTGTTCCCTCCTGCAGTAGTTATTAACCACTTGCCGACAGTGGCGGCTGGTGGTTATTCGATTGGGCGGGCAAAAACAACCGAACCCCCCCTCGCGGAAACGCAAACCCTCTCACCCCCCACTGTCTGCCGGTCGGTCCACCGGCACTTAGCCCATCTAGGCATCGGGCATCCGAGGAGCAGCGGCAGGGGTCAGGCATTGGCCAGCGGCTCTTCTCCTCCTCGCTTCCGCCGTGCGTCTCCTCCCCCTCCTAGGCGTCCAATAGGATCGTCGCTCCTTTTAGCCAATCGGGTGACGGGTATTAGACCCGCTTCCTGAAAATATATATTATTTTTTTTAATTATCGCTCTTTTTTTGTTTATAGCGCAAAAAATAAAAGCCACAGAGGTGATCAAATACCACCAAAAGAAAGCTCTATTTGTGGGGGAAAAAAAGGAACTTCAATTTTATTTGTGTACAATGTCGTACGACCGCGCAATTGTCAGTTAAAGTAACGCAGTGCTGTATCGCAAAAAAATTGCTCTGGTCAGGAAGGGGGGTAAAACCTTTTCGGGACTGAAGTGGTTAATTTGGAAATCACTAATCAATATGAGGATAGGAGTTGCCTATCTATAAGATTTCCAGAACAATTTCTTAGACCTTTAGATGAATGAATTTTTGCAGATACAAGAGTAACAATGTTACTTTGTATCTCTCTATCTCCCGTATGAGCAATGTTTATAAACAATGTTACTTTGTATCGCTCTATCTCCAGTCTGGTCAATGTTTATAAACAATGTTACTTTGTATCTCTTTATCTCCCGTCTGATCAATGTTTATAAACAATGTTACTTTGTATCTCTCTATCTCCTGTCTGAGCAATGTTTATAAACAATGTTACTTTGTATCTCTCTATCTCCCATCTGAGCAATGTTTATAAACAATGTTACTTTGTATCTCTCTATCTCCCATCTGAGCAATGTTTATAAACAATGTTACTTTGTATCGCTCTATCTCCAGTCTGGTCAATGTTTATAAACAATGTTACTTTGTATCGCTTTATCTCCCATCTGATCAATGTTTATAAACAATGTTACTTTGTATCTCTCTATCTCCTGTCTGAGCAATGTTTATAAACAATGTTACTTTGTATCTCTATCTCCTGTCCGAGCAATGATTATAAACAATGTTATTTTGTATCTCTCTATCTCCAATCTGAGCAATGTTTATAAACAATGTTACTTTGTATCTCTCTATCTCCCGTCTGGTTAATGTTTATAAACAATGTTACTTTGTATCTCTCTATCTCCCGTCTGGTTAATGTTTATAAACAATGTTACTTTGTATCTCTCTATCTCCCATCTGCGCAATGTTCATAAACTATGTTAGTTTGTATCTCTCTATCTCAGAGAGAGATACATCTCTCTGAGATAGAGAGATAGAGAGATCTCTATCTCTATCTTGTAGAGTTACAAAGTAACATTGTTTATAAACATTGATCAGACGGGAGATGGAGAGATACAATGTTTATAAACAATGTTACTTTGTATCTCTCTATCTCCTGTCCGAGCAATGTTTATAAACAATGTTATTTTGTATCTCTTTATCTCCTGTCTGATCGATGTTTATAAACAATGTTACTTTGTATCTCTCTATCTCCCATCTGCGCAATGTTTATAAACAATGCTACTTTGTATCTCTCTATCTCCTGTCTGATCAATGTTTATAAACTATGTTACTTTGTATCTATCTGAGATAGATAGATACAGAGATCTCTATCTCTATCTTGTAAAGTTACAAAGTAACATTGTTTATAAACATTGATCAGACGGGAGATGGAGAGATACAATGTTTATAAACAATGTTACTTTGTATCTCTCTATCTCCCATCTGCGCAATGTTTATAAACAATGTTACTTTGTATCTCTCTATCACCCGTCTGATCAATGTATATAAACAATGTTACTTTGATCAGATGGGAGATAGAGAGTTACAAAGTAACATTGTTTATAAACATTGATCAGAAGGGAGATGAAGAGATACAATGTTTATAAACAATGTTACTTTGTATTTCTCTATCTCCCATCTGTACAACGTTTATAAACAATGTACTTCTTTTTAGCTATAGATACAGTGGGAAAGGGATAGCAGTTTTTACTGCCAGTTTTATTTTTTTAGGGTAGGGAAAATCTAGAACATCTATCAGATTTGTATTTCTGTATGGGACCACGTTGTGTATTTTTAGATGTCTCTATTTTTAGCAACCTGTTGCCCTATCACCCCCCCCCCTGGCTATGATGCATTAAGAGAGTTACGATGTCATGAAAATTTATGTCCTGAAGATGATGATAATATAAAGCACCATAAAATTAATGGTCCGTCCATTCCTCGGCATTCATTATTATTTATGGGTTGTAGCATTATGGGTGATGAGCGCCAGTCTTTTATCCCTGACCGCGGAGCGATTAGCCGGAGCGGCCGGTTGGGTAATGCGATTAAAAATGATCCAGACTGGGCCAGTGAAAGAGGAATGCGGTTTGCGGAGAGATTTTCTGATGGGAATCAATTAAAACCATCCTGTAAATCTGTTCTCAGCGCTGGCAGCCATGGTGATGGGGTGATATGGCGGTGGGGGGGGGGTCACTTTTAGTTTTTTTGGGGTCCGGAGATATTATATATAAGCAGCTAGAGACACTGGCCAGCCATGTAGCCTCCCACTGGGTGTTGAATCTCTGCAGAAAGACCAAGGATTTTTTTTGCTCTCAGTGAGGAAGCAGTGGTCTCACTGCAGAGGTCTGACACACCCCTCTGATGCATCAGAGCTAGAGCTCTCCAATCAGCAGGGAGAGTGAGTTTTTCTGATTGGAGGGCTCTTGCTCTGATTCAGCGGGGGGGGGGGGGGGGGTGTCAAATCTCTGCAGAATGTCCAAGGACTCTTACTCTCAGTGAGCAGTGAGGAAGGAAGCAGTGGTCTCTTTGCAGAGGTCTGACACGTCCCCCTGATGCGTCAGAGCTAGAGCTCTCCAATCAGAAGGGAGCATTTATTTTTGTGATTGGAGGGCTCTAGCTCTGATTCGGGGGGGGGGTGTCAAATCTTTTCAGGGAGACCAAGGTCTCTTGCTCCCAGTGAGGAAGCAGTGGTCTCTTTGCAGAGGTCTGCCACACCCCCCCCCCCGATCCGATACATCAGAGATAGAGCTCTCCAATCAGCAGGGAGCATACGTTTTTATGATTGGAGGGCCCTAGCTCTGAGTAAGCAAAGGGGTGTGTCCAAGCTCTGCAGAGAGACCACTGCTTTCAGACACAGAGCAAGGGTCCTTCTCTGCAGCATGCTGGCTTTCTTCTCAGGCTGTGGCTAGCTCCTTTTTTTTTATATATTTTTGGGACAAAATAAAGGCAATATTGTCCTGCAAACATGATTTTATTTTCGACGGAATCTATAGACAAGAATACAGCGATGTGTGACCAATCATAGCTTTTATGTTCGGCTCACCTACAGGTGTGACAAAGCCTGGGCACGTTTCCGCGTGTCTTTCCTGCGCTGTGTGTGGGACAGCCCGGGAAACCATCAGAAATTTTGGGGTTTCCCCAAAACACGGCTTTAGGCCTGCCCCCCCCCCACCCCTACATTCCCCAGCCCCCCCCCCCACCCCTACATTCCCCAGGGCCCACCCACTGGCCGCTCCACCAAATCTGCCCACTGGCCGTCCCACTGAGTCCTTCGGTGGACCCACTTTTATTTTAACCTTCTTACAACTTAATATATGAAATTGACCCCAATCCAGCATATATTCAGCAAAGAGACAGCCCAATCCAGCAAACAGACATCCCAATCCAGCAAAGAGAGAGGCCCATAAATTCAGCAAAAAGATAGCCCCATATATTCAGCAAAGAGACATCCCAATCCAGCAAAGAGACATCTCAACACAGCAGACATCCCAATCCAGCAAAGACATCGCAATACAGCAAACAGACATCCCAATCCAGCAAAGAGACTTCTCAATACAGCAAACAGACATCCAAATCCAGCAAAGAGACATCTCAATACAGCAAACATAAATCCCAATCCAGCAAAGAGAAATCTCAATACAGCAAAGAGACAGCCCAATGCAGCAAACAGACATCCCAATCCAGCAAAGAGAGAGCACCATAAATTCAGCAAAAAGACAGCCCCATATATTCAGCAAAGAGACATCCCAATGCAGCAAAGAGACATCTCAATACAGCAGACATCCCAATCCAGCAAAGAGACATCTCAATACAGCAAACAGACATCCCAATCCAGCAAAGAGACATCTCAATACAGCAAACAGACATCCCAATCCAGCAAAGAGACATCTCAATACAGCAAACATACATCCCAATCCAGCAAAGAGAAATCTCAATACAGCAAATAGACATCTCAATACAGCAAAGAGACATCCCAATCCAGCAAACATACATCTCAGTACAGCAAACATACATCCCAATCCAGCAAAGAGACATCTCAGTACAGCAAACAGACATCCCAATTCAGCAAAGAGACATCTCAACACAGCAAACATACATCCCAATCCAGCAAAGAGACATTGCAATACAGCAAACAGACATCCCAATCCAGCAAACAGAAATCTCAATACAGCAAACAGACATTTCAATACAGCAAACAGAAATCTCAATACAGTAAAGAGACATCTCAATACAGGAAACAGACATCCCAATCCAGCAAACATACATCTCAGTACAGCAAACAGACATCCCAATCCAGCAAAGAGACATCTCAGTGCAGCAAACAGACATCCCAATTCAGCAAAGAGACATCTCAGTACAGCAAACAGACATCCCAATCCAGCAAACAGACATCTCAATCCAGCATACAGACATCCCAATCCACATAAATTCAGCAAAGAGGCAGCCCCATATATTCAGCAAAGAGACATCCCAATCTAGGAAAGAGACATCCCTTTGAGTGCACTGGCTCACTCTGTGGCCACCTTGCTCTAGCAATTGCTAGTTACTACAGCAGCAACAACTGGTTGGGGCCTGGGTGGCTGAACACCAGGGCCCCCTACATGTGTATGGGCTGATGGCAGCCCTGTGGACAGCCAATTAATTTCACTTATCTGCCCTGCACCTGAGAAACAAAATGTGCCGCACCGAACTGCATGGTACTGATCGATTTATTTCTTTTGATTTGGGGTGTGTGATGGTCAGACACGGTCGGTAGGCAGACGATTCCTGGCAGACAATCATCTCATGTCTATGAGAACATTCTATCTATTATTTGCCCCGGGGTGACTCCCTGAATGTGGACACGGCAGAGGCGGGGAAACTATCTCAGTCTGCAGCTTTGGACAGCGAGTCGCCGGCGTCTCTGGCCGAGGTGAACGGGTGATATCCTCCATACTTGATGCACGGGAGGATTAGAGTGAATCCCTTCCCCTTCCCACCAATGCTCCTTCCTGTCCTCCCGATGGAGCCCAGTTGACAGATAAAGCTGGGTGTATATGGACTGCCGTGGCTGACAGAGGGCTATACAGTGGTCAAAGTGGATTCTTATTTAAAGTGGTTCTTATTTTTCCTTATGAATGATATGTCACAATACACAGCGACAGGATCATTTCTCACAAAAGTTCCACCTTTTATCATAAAGTCGTCCTCGAGCTCCAGGCAGTAACTTTGCCTAGGCTGAGATGATGTCATCAGTCTTCTGCAGGCAGTAAAAAGCATTTCTTCAGTCTCCTATCTTCACCATTCTTTACACTGCAATTGTAACTTATAAACTATAAATACATAGATTATAAACAAAAAATAAATGATAAATATATAAACTATAAATACATCAATTATAAACAAATAAATAAACAAAAAAATAAATGATAGATATATAAATGATAAATAAATACATCAATTATAAACAAATAACTAAACAAAAAATAAATGATAAATATATAAACTATAAATACATCAATTATAAACAAATAACTAAACAAAAAATAGATGATAAATATATACACTATAAATACATCAATTATAAACAAATAACTAAACAAAAAATAAATGATAAATATATAAACTATAAATAAATACATCAATTGAAAACAAATAAATAAACAAAAAAATAAATGATAGATATATAAATGATAAGAAAATACATCTATTCTAAACAAATAAATAAACAAAAAAAATAAATGATAAATATATACACTATAAATACATCAATTCTAAACAAATAAATAACCAAAAATAATTGATAAATATATAAACTATAAATACATCAATTACAAACAAATAAACAAAAAATAAATGATAAATATATACACTATAAATTCATCAATTATAAACAAATAAGTAAACAAAAAATAAATGATAAATATATAAATGATAAATAAATACATCAATTATAAACAAATAAATAAAAAAAAAGATAAATATATAAACTATAAATACATCAATTGTAAACAAACAAACAAACAAAAAATAAATGATAAATATATAAACTATAAATACATCAATTACAAACAAATGAATAAACACAACTCTGACCAGCTTCCCTGTCCCTGCTGAAGAAAACCATCCCCACCACATGATGCTGCCACCACCATGTTTCACAGTGGGGATGGTGTGTTCAGGGTGATGTTCAGTGTTAGTTTCCCCTACACATAGCGTTTTGCTTTTAGGCCAAAAAGTAGAATTTTGGTCTCATGTGAGCAGATCACCTTCTTCCACATGTTTGCTCCCCTCCCCCACATGGCTTCTCACAAACTACAAACAGGACTTCTTATGACTTTCTTTCTCCAATGTCTTTCTTCTTGTCACTCTTCCATAAAGGGCAGATTTGTGGAGAACACGACTAAAGCCCCATACACACGGTCAGACTTTTTCATGGATTCTGTCCGATCGGACAATGTTGTTGAAAAATCAGACCGTGTGTATGCACCATCGGACAGTGTACGTCGGTTTGTCCGACGGACAAAGTCTTATCTCCTGCTGGAAAGATTTGCCGTCAACACGGTCCGATCACACCAAATCCGATCGTGTGTACGGTTGTCCGACCGGACAAAGTGCTACGCATGCTCAGATCACATTACAAGACCAAAGCTATTGGCTACTAGCCTCTACGTAGTCCCGTCGTAGGCAACAAACGTCACCACGTTCAGAATGATCGGATTTTCCGACAACTTTGTCCGACCGTGTGTATGCAAAACCAACATCGGACAAAGTATGACGGACATGGTCCGACGGACCTGGTCCGCGGATTGTCCGACCGTGTGTATGGGGCTTTATAGTTGTCCTGTGGACAGATTCTCCCCCCTGAGCTGTGGATCTCTGCAGCTCCTCCAGAGTTACCATGGACCTCTTGGCTCTTCTCTGATGAATGTTCTCCTTGCCCGGCCCGGTCAGTTTAGGTGGACGGTCATGTCTTGGTAGGTTTGCAGTTGTGCCATACTCTTTCCATTTTCCGATGATGGATTGAACAGTGCTCCGTGAGATGGTCAAAGCTTGTGAGATTTTTTTATAGCCCAACCCTGCTTTATACTTCTCCAAAACTTTATCCCTGACCTGTCTGGTGTGTTCCTCGGCCTTCATGACGCTGTTTGCTTTCTTAAGGTTCTCTAACAAACCTCTGAGGGCTTCACACGTATTTATACTGAGATTAAATGACACACAGGTGGACCCTATTTACTAATTAGGAGACTTCTGAAGGCAATTGGTTCCGCTAGATTTTAGTTAGGGGTATCAGAGTAAAGGGGGCTGAATACAAATGTACCCCCCCCCCCCCACACTTTTCACATATTTATCTGTAAAAAAAAAATTGAAACCATTTATAATTTTCCTTTCACTTCACAATTATGTGCCACTTTGTGTTGGTCTATCATATAAAATCCAAATAAAATGCATTTACGTTTTTGGTTGTAATATGAAAAAGTTTGGAAAAATTCAAGAGGTATGAATACTTTTTCAAGGCACTGTAAGAAGCCCAGCAGACGACTCCACTTATAACTATGTAGTATGGAAGGTTTAGTTCCATTGTCATGTTTTCTTGCTGGGGCTGTCTCTATTTATCCTGGTGATCTCGGTCTTAGATGAAGAAAGCAATAGGAGCCTTTGACCCGGGACTGTCTGTCCTCTCTCTGTCCCCCGTGACCCGGGACTGTCTGTCCTCTCTCTGTCCCCCGTGACCCGGGACTGTCTGTCCTCTCTCTGTCCCCCGTGACCCGGGACTGTCTGTCCTCTCTCTGTCCCCCGTGACCCGGGACTGTCTGTCCTCTCTCTGTCCCCCGTGACCCGGGACTGTCTGTCCTCTCTCTGTCCCCCGTGACCCGGGACTGTCTGTCCTCTCTCTGTCCCCCGTGACCCGGGACTGTCTGTCCTCTCTCTGTCCCCCGTGACCCTGGACTGTCTGTCCTCTCTCTGTCCCCCGTGACCCGGGACTGTCTGTCATCTCTCTGTCCCCCATGACTGGGGACTGTCTGACCTCTCTCTGTCCCCCGTGACCCGGGACTGTCTGTCCTCTCTCTGTCCCCCATGACCCGGGACTGTCTGTCCTCTCTCTGTCCCCCGTGACCCGGGACTGTCTGTCCTCTCTCTGTCCCCCGTGACCCTGGACTGTCTGTCCTCTCTCTGTCCCCCGTGACCCGGCCGGGACTGTCTGTCCTCACTCTGTCCCCCGTGACCCGGGACTGTCTGTCATCTCTCTGTCCCCCATGACCGGGGACTGTCTGACCTCTCTCTGTCCCCCATGACCCGGGACTGTCTGTCCTCTCTCTGTCCCCCGTGACCCGGGACTGTCTGTCCTCTCTCTGTCCCCCGTGACCCGGGACTGTCTGTCCTCTCTCTGTCCCCCGTGACCCGGACTGTCTGTCCTCTCTCTGTCCCCCGTGACCCGGAACTGTCTGTCCTCTCTCTGCCCCCCGTGACCCGAACTGTCTGTACTCTCTCTGTCCCCCGTGACCCGGGACTGTCTGTCCTCTCTCTGTCCCCCGTGACCCGGGACTGTCTGTCCTCTCTCTGTCCCCCATGACCCGGGACTGTCTGTCCTCTCTCTGTCTCCCGTGACCCGGGACTGTCTGTCCTCTCTCTGTCCCCCGTGACCCGGGACTGTCTGTCCTCTCTCTGTCCCCCGTGACCCGGGACTGTCTGTCCTCTCTCTGTCCCCCGTGACCCGGGACTGTCTGTCCTCTCTCTGTCCCCCGGGACTGTCTGTCCTCTCTCTGCCCCCCGTGACCCGGGACTGTCTGTCCTCTCTCTGTCCCCCGTGACCCGGGACTGTCTGTCCTCTCTCTGTCCCCCGTGACCCGGGACTGTCTGTCCTCTCTCTGCCCCCCATGACCTGGGACTGTCTGACCCCCTCTCTGTCCTCTGTGACTAGGGCTGTGTGCCAGCAGCTCTCAGTACCAGCCGCTCCTGTCCCCAGACTGGGTGGCATTGAACAGGCACCCATTGTGGTGGTAAGGCCTCGGCCCTTCCTTGATGAAGTCGCAAGTTCAAGGTCTGAAAACACTTCACTTTTCTTTCTTCTTCTACAAATAGAGACAAGGACTGACTTCCTGCTATGAGGACAATTATTAACCCTTCATTACATAATTAAAACCTGCAACCCGGTCAGACATGTCACTGTTGTAGTTCTCACCCAAGATAAAGAGCATCAAGGTGATGAACATTATGGAGGAGCTCTGGATGGTGCAGAAAACAAAATAAAGGATTCCATCATCCCTGTGCTGAGTTCCCGGGTCTGTACACCTGCTGTGCCCATTATGAGGGGTTCCCACCATCCCTGTGCTGAGTTCCCGGGTCTGTACACCTGATGTGCCCATTATGAGGGGTTCCCACCATCCCTGTGCTGAGTTCCCAGTCTGTACACCTGATGTGCCCATTATGAGGGGTTCCCACCATCCCTGTGCGGAGTTCCCAGTCTGTACACCTGCTGTGCCCATTATGAGGGGTTCCCACCATCCCTGTGCTGAGTTCCCAGGTCTGTACACCTGATGTGCCCATTATGAGGGGTTCCCACCATCCCTGTGCGGAGTTCCCAGTCTGTACACCTGCTGTGCCCATTATGAGGGGTTCCCACCATCCCTGTGCTGAGTTCCCGGGTCTGTACACCTGATGTGCCCATTATGAGGGGTTCCCACCATCCCTGTGCTGAGTTCCCAGTCTGTACACCTGATGTGCCCATTATGAGGGGTTCCCACCATCCCTGTGCGGAGTTCCCAGTCTGTACACCTGCTGTGCCCATTATGAGGGGTTCCCACCATCCCTGTGCTGAGTTCCCAGGTCTGTACACCTGATGTGCCCATTATGAGGGGTTCCCACCATCCCTGTGCGGAGTTCCCAGTCTGTACACCTGCTGTGCCCATTATGAGGGGTTCCCACCATCCCTGTGCTGAGTTCCCGGGTCTGTACACCTGATGTGCCCATTATGAGGGGTTCCCACCATCCCTGTGCTGAGTTCCCAGTCTGTACACCTGATGTGCCCATTATAAGGGGTTCCCACCATCCCTGTGCGGAGTTCCCAGTCTGTACACCTGCTGTGCCCATTATGAGGGGTTCCCACCATCCCTGTGCTGAGTTCCCGGGTCTGTACACCTGCTGTGCCCATTATGAGGGGTTCCCACCATCCCTGTGCTGAGTTCCCGGGTCTGTACACCTGATGTGCCCATTATGAGGGGTTCCCACCATCCCTGTGCGGAGTTCCCAGTCTGTACACCTGCTGTGCCCATTATGAGGGGTTCCCACCATCCCTGTGCGGAGTTCCCAGTCTGTACACCTGCTGTGCCCATTATGAGGGGTTCCCACCATCCCTGTGCTGAGTTCCCGGGTCTGTACACCTGTTGTGCCCATTATGAGGGGTTCCCACCATCCCTGTGCTGAGTTCCAGGGTCTGTACACCTGCTGTGCCCATTATGAGGGGTTCCCACCATACCTGTGCTGAGTTCCCGGGTCTGTACACCTGCTGTGCCCATTATGAGGGGTTCCCACCATCCCTGTGCGGAGTTCCCAGTCTGTACACCTGCTGTGCCCATTATGAGGGGTTCCCACCATCCCTGTGTTGAGTTCCCGGGTCTGTACACCTGCTGTGCCCATTATGAGGGGTTCCCACCATCCCTGTGCTGAGTTCCCGGGTCTGTACACCTGCTGTGCCCATTATGAGGGGTTCCCACCATCCCTGTGCTGAGTTCCCGGGTCAGTACACCTGATGTGCCCATTATGAGGGGTTCTCACCATCCCTGTGCTGAGTTCCCGGGTCTGTACACCTGTTGTGCCCATTATGAGGGGTTCCCACCATCCCTGTGCTGAGTTCCCGGGTCTGTATACCTGATGTGCCCATTATGAGGGGTTCCCACTATCCCTGTGCTGAGTTCCCGGGTCTGTACACCTGATGTGCCCATTATGAGGGGTTCCCACCATCCCTGTGCTGAGTTCCCAGGTCTGTACACCTGCTGTGCCCATTATGAGGGGTTCCCACCATCCCTGTGCTGAGTTCCCGGGTCTGTACACCTGCTGTAGCCCATTATAAGGGGTTCTCTCCATCCCTGTGCTGAGTTCCCGGGTCTGTACACCTGTTGTGCCCATTATGAGGGGTTCCCACCATCCCTGTGCTGAGTTCCCGGGTCTGTATACCTGATGTGCCCATTATGAGGGGTTCCCACTATCCCTGTGCTGAGTTCCCGGGTCTGTACACCTGATGTGCCCATTATGAGGGGTTCCCACCATCCCTGTGCTGAGTTCCCAGGTCTGTACACCTGCTGTGCCCATTATGAGGGGTTCCCACCATCCCTGTGCGGAGTTCCCGGTCTGTACACCTGCTGTGCCCATTATGAGGGGTTCCCACCATCCCTGTGTTGAGTTCCCGGGTCTGTACACCTGCTGTGCCCATTATGAGGGGTTCCCACCATCCCTGTGCTGAGTTCCCGGGTCTGTACACCTGCTGTGCCCATTATGAGGGGTTCCCACCATCCCTGTGCGGAGTTCCCAGTCTGTACACCTGCTGTGCCCATTATGAGGGGTTCCCACCATCCCTGTGTTGAGTTCCCGGGTCTGTACACCTGTTGTGCCCATTATGAGGGGTTCCCACCATCCCTGTGCTGAGTTCCAGGGTCTGTACACCTGCTGTGCCCATTATGAGGGGTTCCCACCATACCTGTGCTGAGTTCCCGGGTCTGTACACCTGATGTGCCCATTATGAGGGGTTCCCACCATCCCTGTGCTGAGTTCCCTGGTCTGTACACCTGCTGTGCCCATTATGAGGGGTTCCCACCATCCCTGTGCGGAGTTCCCAGTCTGTACACCTGCTGTGCCCATTATGAGGGGTTCCCACCATCCCTGTGTTGAGTTCCCGGGTCTGTACACCTGCTGTGCCCATTATGAGGGGTTCCCACCATCCCTGTGCTGAGTTCCCGGGTCTGTACACCTGCTGTGCCCATTATGAGGGGTTCCCACCATCCCTGTGCTGAGTTCCCGGGTCAGTACACCTGATGTGCCCATTATGAGGGGTTCTCACCATCCCTGTGCTGAGTTCCCGGGTCTGTACACCTGTTGTGCCCATTATGAGGGGTTCCCACCATCCCTGTGCTGAGTTCCAGGGTCTGTACACCTGCTGTGCCCATTATGAGGGGTTCCCACCATACCTGTGCTGAGTTCCCGGGTCTGTACACCTGCTGTGCCCATTATGAGGGGTTCCCACCATCCCTGTGCTGAGTTCCCTGTCTGTACACCTGCTGTGCCCATTATGAGGGGTTCCCACCATCCCTGTGTTGAGTTCCCGGGTCTGTACACCTGCTGTGCCCATTATGAGGGGTTCCCACCATCCCTGTGCTGAGTTCCCGGGTCTGTACACCTGCTGTGCCCATTATGAGGGGTTCCCACCATCCCTGTGCTGAGTTCCCGGGTCAGTACACCTGCTGTGCCCATTATGAGGGGTTCTCACCATCCCTGTGCTGAGTTCCCGGGTCTGTACACCTGTTGTGCCCATTATGAGGGGTTCCCACCATCCCTGTGCTGAGTTCCCGGGTCTGTATACCTGATGTGCCCATTATGAGGGGTTCCCACTATCCCTGTGCTGAGTTCCCGGGTCTGTACACCTGATGTGCCCATTATGAGGGGTTCCCACCATCCCTGTGCTGAGTTCCCAGGTCTGTACACCTGCTGTGCCCATTATGAGGGGTTCCCACCATCCCTGTGCTGAGTTCCCGGGTCTGTACACCTGCTGTAGCCCATTATAAGGGGTTCTCTCCATCCCTGTGCTGAGTTCCCGGGTCTGTACACCTGTTGTGCCCATTATGAGGGGTTCCCACCATCCCTGTGCTGAGTTCCCGGGTCTGTATACCTGATGTGCCCATTATGAGGGGTTCCCACAATCCCTGTGCTGAGTTCCCGGGTCTGTACACCTGATGTGCCCATTATGAGGGGTTCCCACCATCCCTGTGCTGAGTTCCCAGGTCTGTACACCTGCTGTGCCCATTATGAGGGGTTCCCACCATCCCTGTGCGGAGTTCCCAGTCTGTACACCTGCTGTGCCCATTATGAGGGGTTCCCACCATCCCTGTGTTGAGTTCCCGGGTCTGTACACCTGCTGTGCCCATTATGAGGGGTTCCCACCATCCCTGTGCTGAGTTCCCGGGTCTGTACACCTGCTGTGCCCATTATGAGGGGTTCCCACCATCCCTGTGCTGAGTTCCCGGGTCAGTACACCTGATGTGCCCATTATGAGGGGTTCTCACCATCCCTGTGCTGAGTTCCCGGGTCTGTACACCTGTTGTGCCCATTATGAGGGGTTCCCACCATCCCTGTGCTGAGTTCCCGGGTCTGTATACCTGATGTGCCCATTATGAGGGGTTCCCACTATCCCTGTGCTGAGTTCCCGGGTCTGTACACCTGATGTGCCCATTATGAGGGGTTCCCACCATCCCTGTGCTGAGTTCCCAGGTCTGTACACCTGCTGTGCCCATTATGAGGGGTTCCCACCATCCCTGTGCTGAGTTCCCGGGTCTGTACACCTGCTGTAGCCCATTATAAGGGGTTCCCACCATCCCTGTGCTGAGTTCCAGGGTCTGTACACCCGCTGTGCCCATTATGAGGGGTTCCCACCATCCCTGTGCTGAGTTCCAGGGTCTGTACACCTGCTGTGCCCATTATGAGGGGTTCCCACCATCCCTGTGCTGAGTTCCCGGGTCTGTACACCTGCTGTGCCCATTATGAGGGGTTACCACCATCCCTGTGCTGAGTTCCCGGGTCTGTACACCTGCTGTGCCCATTATGAGGGGTTCCCACCATCCCTGTGCTGAGTTCCCGGGTCTGTACACCTGCTGTGCCCATTATGAGGGGTTACCACCATCCCTGTGCTGAGTTCCCGGGTCTGTACACCTGCTGTGCCCATTATGAGGGGTTCCCACCATCCCTGTTACTTTTTTTTTGGAGAAAGTAAAACAATGATCTAGAACACACAGAGGAAACATAAAAGTGGGTGGAGACATACATAGGTGGGCGGAGACACACAAAACTCCCAGGTGTGCCGGAGAGCAAAGTCAGGAATCCCGACAGAGCGATCCCAGACATATAAGAATCCCGGGGTTGTCTCAGCCAATCGCTCCTCTTCTATCGATAGAAACAACACATTCAGGTGGTCTGGCCCTTTAAGTCCTCATACCATAACTAATTCCAATTAGAGCGCATAGCCAGTCGGCGGCATGTGGCGGTAGGATGCGGCGGACGCACACATGATCTGTGAAGCTGATCTAATGAGATGTGAATCCGCACTGCCTGGGAGCAGCCGGCCGTTTCCTCATTTCTTAAAGGATTTGCTGGTTTCTCCTCGAAAGGGATAAAATAATCAGTTATTGTAATGGTACAATCTCCAAATCGCCTCAAATCCCGCCGCTAAAGGACGCAGCGGGCGTTATTCTCTGCGTCCGTCACATTCACTGGATAATTGGAGCCGTCTACATTAAAGTAGTTCTCCGCTCTGATATAAAGTGTCAAAGACAGATCCAGGTTTCGATCAGAAGACAAGGGGACCTGTTCTAGATCATGTGACCACTATGACAGCCAACCATGTGATTAGGAAGACCTTCCTCCCCCTTGGCACGGGGTTTTTGACTCAGCGATCCGCATGGTGATTTCCAGGTTGTTTCCTTCTTTTCTGGCATTGGGACAGATCTGCTGGATTTTGCTGATTCCGTCGTTTGCGGAGCTTCTTCTGTGACGGTTGAAGTGAAGTTGTCACATTGTCCTGACAATCCCCGTCCGGAGTGAATTATTGATGAGGCAATCTTGATATTGGTGTGTCGGTGGAAGCTGACGCCTTCAATCTGTTCCGCACTCAGGGAACCTTCATTGCAGAGCGGCAGATTTTCTTGTCCACGGGGCGCTTTGGTGACCCAGTTTCCCGGGCGGGGGAAGGGGTCATTGTTTGCGCTCTGACTTGATCATGTGTTATCCAAAATTTACTCCAATTGTTACCCTCTATGAAAATGCAAAGAAAGGAGGTACCGGTGCCAACTCTTATATTGATTTACGTATATGAAGGCCGCACTCTGAAAAAGTAAAAGGACTATATGATTGTAGTAGTTAGGAGAGCTGCGCCAATCAAAAATTCTTGTGTATCCTTTAGACACTACAATTAAAGAGCTTGTTATATAACACTAGGGGAAATAATAAGAAATGCTCCCATAGCGTAATACGTGCAAAAAATTAATTTTAACAAATAAAAACAATAAAAGACAAGAGAACTTTTGCACTCACATTTGCCTGTGCCCTCAAAGCCGGCACTGAGCCTCTCCAGCCGTGTACAGGGGGACCTCAAATCACAAAAGGCCACTGTGCTGTATCGCCCATCCCCTCATAGGTTTGCCAGCTGACCAGTTTAGCGTTGTCAATATTAGCCAGCAGCCTCTACGCGTTTCGCAAGTATGTCTGCGTCATCAGGAAGCTCTTTTTTTTCTTCACAGGATTGGGGGTCTGTTGTAGCACTTTTCCTGCAAAATTTTTTCCTTACAGGATTGTATAAAATTATTCACCCTTTACACAGCAAGGTGTAGTAATCGCACAGCAATTAGAGGCACATTTCCTATTGTTATTTTATATTCTTATTCGTTTTTTATTTTACTCCGCCCACCACAGGATTGGCCAAACCCCCAAAAGGGATCCTCAGTCGTTAGTGTTATATAACAAGCTCTTTAAACTTAGTGTCTAAAGGATACACGAGAATTTTTGATTGGCGCAGCTTTCCTAACTACTACAATTGTTACCCTCTGTCACCCCCTACACTGGTAAAGAACAATCCAGATAAAGATAACAATGTATGAGATCAATCCTCACCAATCCAGATAAAGATAACAATGTATCAGACCAATCCTCACCAATCCAGATAAAGATAACAATGTATCAGATCAATCATCACCAATCCAGATAAAGATAACAATGTATCGGATCAATCCTCACCAATCCAGATAAAGATAACAATGTATCGGATCAATTCTCACCAATCCAGATAAAGATAACAATGTAGGAGAATTATCCTTGCCAATCCAGATAAAGATAACAATGTATCAGATCAATCCTCACCAATCCAGATAAAGATAACAATGTATGAGACCAATCCTCACCAATCCAGATAAAGATAACAATGTATCGGATCAATCCTCACCAATCCAGATAAAGATAACAATGTATCAGACCAATCCTCACCAATCCAGATAAAGATATCAGATCAATCCTCACCAATCCAGATAAAGATAACAATGTACGGGTCCCCAGACACTTTTTATGACAATAACTTGTATATAAGCCTTTAAAATTAGCACTTTTGTTTTTTCTTGTTAGTGTTCCATAGACTTTAACGTTGTTCGCGTGTTCTGCCAAATGTTTTGCATGTTCTGCTGCGAACCGTACAGGAGGGTGCTCGGCTCATCCCTAGTGTTGGCATCAGACAAATGATCGGGCAGCTTGTAGAAATGTGCGATTAGTTTCGTACGAATCGGAAATTCGTACGAATTTTTCGAAATTCGTACATTCGTACGAATCCGAATTACGAATGTTTACGAATTCTGTACGAAATTGTTTACGAATTTCGGATCCAAATTATCCGAATCCAAACTACCAAATGGCGAATTTCAACTAATATGAAAGAAATTATAGCGATCATTAACGATTCGTAACGATTCGTACGTATTCGTAAACGAAATTTCGTATTTCGTACTTCCTCTGAGTGATTGGTGAACAATAGACTTGTGTTATGTAAGGTTAATACGTTTTCGGATAATTCGTTATTATTCGTAGAGTGTCGTTATTCGTTATCCAAATTAACGATTCATAACGATTCGTACGAAATTCGTATTTCGTACGAATCCGAATTAAATTTCGTACAAGAAATTACAAATTACGATTTTTTTTTATACGAAACGGAACAGAACAAAACAAATTTTGTCTAGCAGCTTGTGGGCCCTTCCAGGGAGGACGTGGGGGGTGGGGGGGGGTGGGGAATGCCCCCCCCCCACCCATCGGGAGATGAATAATTTAATTAGATAACCCTGAAAGTCATTGCGTTCAGCGGGAGGAGACGCGTCTGAAGACTCATCGGGAACTCCGTTTATTGCAATCAGCAGGGGAGAGGCATTCTGGAATGCTAATAGTATTCATTGTAATAATGGGAAACGCTTTATCTATGGATGAATGTGCGACACACCACATCCGTCTCACCGCCGCACCTTTACTTGTGCGCCGCAAGCCTGACGCCATAAAGAATATTCCGGTCTGAGTCAGATTTGACATTACAGTGGAATAACCTGTTCTTTATCTCCTAAAACTTTAGATAGAATTGGGAGGGGTTAGAGCCCCTGTCAGGTTTTTACTGCTATGTACTATGGCATAGTGTAGCAATTGCTGAAAATGTTTATTACATCCATGCATGTGAAGTGCCTTCCGGTAAGTGTTTACATCTATTTCCAGAGTAATGGATGTGCCGGAATATTGGGTTCCGGTGTGGCCTTGTCTCCGGTGTCAGTGAGGCCTCACCGTCTGGGTGGACGGCAGACCAGGCACTGAACTTGTCAGCTTCAGTTGTCATCCACAATCTCCCCGGATTCCTGTCCTCGGGGCCGAGGTGAGATGTGGGTGATGTGGAGGGTCAGTCGTCTTCCCGCTGTCACCTCGTGTTATCGGCTGACAAGACACTCCGGATGGACAACAGTTTGATACAACTGACAAGCAGATTGTGGCCCTCGGGGCCGGCACCAGGAGGGGCCCCCCGAATTAGGTCAAGGTTATCGAGCTTTGAAGAGCATTTGTTACTGTTTGTCTAACAGAAGACATTCAGATATAAATATCCTGTATGGGCACCTCGCATGTGTCACTAGAGCCTCACATGTGTCACCAGAACCTCGCATGTGTCACCAGAACCTCACACGTGTCACCAGAACCTCGCATGTGTCACCAGAACCTCACAGGTGTCACCAGAACCTCACATCAGTCACCAGAACCTTGCGTGTGTCACCAGAACCTTGCATGTGTCACCAGAACCTTGCGTGTGTCACCAGAACCTCGCATGTGTCACCAGAACCTCGCATGTGTCACCAGAACCTCGCATGTGTCACCAGAACCTCGCATGTGTCACCAGAACCTCACACGTGTCACCAGAACCTTGCATGTGTCACCAGAACCTTGCGTGTGTCACCAGAACCTCGCATGTGTCACCAGAACCTCGCATGTGTCACCAGAACCTTGTATGTGTCACCAGAACCTTGCATGTGTCACCAGAACCTTGCATGTGTCACCAGAACCTTGCGTGTGTCACCAGAACCTCGCATGTGTCACCAGAACCTCACACGTGTCACCAGAACCTCGCATGTGTCACCAGAACCTCACAGGTGTCACCAGAACCTCACATCAGTCACCAGAACCTTGCGTGTGTCACCAGAACCTTGCATGTGTCACCAGAACCTTGCGTGTGTCACCAGAACCTCGCATGTGTCACCAGAACCTTGCATGTGTCACCAGAACCTTGCGTGTGTCACCAGAACCTCGCATGTGTCACCAGAACCTCGCATGTGTCACCAGAACCTCACACGTGTCACCAGAACCTTGCATGTGTCACCAGAACCTTGCGTGTGTCACCAGAACCTCGCATGTGTCACCAGAACCTCGCATGTGTCACCAGAACCTTGTATGTGTCACCAGAACCTTGCATGTGTCACCAGAACCTTGCATGTGTCACCAGAACCTTGCGTGTGTCACCAGAACCTCGCATGTGTCACCAGAACCTCACACGTGTCACCAGAACCTCGCATGTGTCACCAGAACCTCACAGGTGTCACCAGAACCTCACATCAGTCACCAGAACCTTGCGTGTGTCACCAGAACCTTGCATGTGTCACCAGAACCTTGCGTGTGTCACCAGAACCTCGCATGTGTCACCAGAACCTCGCATGTGTCACCAGAACCTTGTATGTGTCACCAGAACCTTGCGTGTGTCACCAGAACCTTGCATGTGTCACCAGAACCTTGCGTGTGTCACCAGAACCTCACATGTGTCACCAGAACCTCGCATGTGTCACCAGAACCTTGCATGTGTCACCAGAACCTTGCGTGTGTCACCAGAACCTCGCATGTGTCACCAGAACCTCGCATGTGTCACCAGAACCTCGCATGTGTCACTAGAACCTTGCATGTGTCACCAGAACCTTGCATGTGTCACCAGAACCTTGCATGTGTCACCAGAACCTTGCGTGTGTCACCAGAACCTCACATGTGTCACCAGAACCTCACTTGTGTCACCAGAACCTTGCATGTGTCACCAGAACCTCGCGTGTGTCACCAGAACCTAGCATGTGTCACCAGAACCTCGCGTGTGTCACCAGAACCTTGCATGTGTCACCAGAACCTTGCATGTGTCACCAGAACCTTGCGTGTGTCACCAGAACCTCACGTGTCACCAGAACCTCACATGTGTCACCAGAACCTCACTTGTGTCACCAGAACCTTGCATGTGTCACCAGAACCTCGCGTGTGTCACCAGAACCTAGCATGTGTCACCAGAACCTCGCGTGTGTCACCAGAACCTTGCATGTGTCACCAGAACCTTGCATGTGTCACCAGAACCTTGCGTGTGTCACCAGAACCTCACATGTGTCACCAGAACCTCGCATGTGTCACCAGAACCTCACATGTGTCACCAGAACATCCGACATCTCTAGATCATCGCCGCCACGTGTGTCCATCCATTCCGTTATATGACTTTACTTTTCTAGAAGTTATAGTGTATGTAAACCAGAAGAGTGACCTCCTTACCTTCTCTCCTCACCTCTCTTCTACTCACTTCTTCCCTCTCTTCTCTCCTCTCCTTTCCCTCCCTTCTCTGTGGACTATAAAGCACCTCCCCCCATGTTATGCAGATGTCCTGGGGTGACAACACTGCTCCTCCACAGATACAGAAGGGTACGTTAGCGTTGTCACCCTAAAACAGGAAGTGTGTTTCTGGCAGGATCTCCAGGTGAAAATGAAATGAAATAAAGTCTGTAAAGGGGAAAGGAATGCCATCATGCCTGAGCGCGGCACACTTGGCACTGGGATACTCAGATCCCGGCAAGCATCAGGATCTTCTGTGCCGGCCAATCAGCTGCTCAGGATGAATGCCGGGAATAAAGCCCACCATCACTCAGCGGGGATCGCTTTTCCCTTCAGCCCCTGTAGATGTAAGATGTGGACGTTCGGCCGCGGTGATCCTCTGACATCTTCCCTCCTTTCCCGTAAAAGGCGAGATGTTTCCACGCGGCCGGCCCTGTTTTTTTTGGACTGGTCAGCGGACAGATTGCAGGGAATGTGAGGAAGTTATTAATCAGACAATCACTCGGCGCTCTCACAAATGCTGCTGACGCGGGAACATCCTGAGCCCGGCCCTTGTCACTTTGCTGCTCTGGTCGGTGCACAGGCATTTTCAGATCTCTCCAGAGATGTTCCATCGGGTTCAAGTCTGGGCTCTGGCCGGGCCACTCAAGGACCTTTAGAGAGTTGTCCCCCGTAGCCACTCCTTTGTTATCTTCCGCTGTGTGCTTCGGGTCGATGAACCTTCTCCCCAGTAGACATGTGCAATTCGTTTCGTTTTTCGTTTTTTTTCGTTATTTTCATTTGTTCGTTTTCGTACGAATGAACGAATCATTCGAATCGTACGAATCCGATTAACGAATCATTCGAATCGAACGAATCCGAAAAACAACGAAAATCAGAAAAAAAACAAATTAGAAACAACGAATGTACTAATCAAGAAAATCAGAAAAACGAAAAAATTCGTACATTCGTAACTTTTTTTTTTTGTTGAATTGGTAATTTTCTGTGTCCCTTACAATGGTGCTGCTAAACGTGCTTCGAATGGATTGAACAAAAAAATTCGTACATTCGTAACTTTTTTTTCGATTCGTAACTTTTTTTTCAATTCGTAACTTTTTTTTTTTTTTTTTCGATTTGTAATTTTCCGTGTCTCTATTGAACAAAAAAATTCGTACATTCGTAACTTTTTTTTCGATTCGTAACTTTTTTTTTTCGATTCGTAAATTATTAAAATGTAATAATAGCATACACATTACATAAAATTATGAATTATGCTCCGATTACGAATCTACGAATGTTACGAACGTACGAATAAATACGAATGCGTCCGGAAATTAAACTAACGAAAAAACGAATCAACGAAAAAATAACTCTTACGGATGTACGAATCGTTACGAATATGAACACCGACGACTTACGAATGTACGAATCGTTACGAATCCGAACACCGACGACTTACGAATGTACGAATCGTTACGAATCTACGGAAACGAAAAAAACGAAACGAAAATAAACACATTTTTTTGTTGTGCACATGTCTACTCTGTACATTGCTGCATTCATCTTTCCCTCGATCCTGACTAGTCTCCCAGTTCCTGCCACTGATAAACATCCCCACAGCATGATGCTGCCACCACCATGCTTCACTGTAGGGATGGTATTGGTCAGGTGATGAGCGCTGCCTGGTTTCCTCCAGACATGACGCTTGCCATTCAGGCCAAAGAGTTCAATCTTAGTTTCATCAGACCAGAGAATTTAGTTTCTCATGGTCTGAGAGTTCTTCAGGTGCCTTTTGGGAAACTCCAGGTGGGCTGTCATGTGGCTTATACTGAGGAGTGGCTTCCGTCTGGCCACTCCTCCATACAGGCCTGATTGGTGGAGTGCTGCAGAGATGGTCGTTCTTCTGGAAGGTTCTCCTCTCTCCACAGAGAAACGCTGGAGCTCTGTCAGAGTGACCATCGGGTTCTTGGTCACCTCCCTGACTAAGGTCCTTCTCATCCGATCGCTCAGTTTGGCCGGGCGGCCGCTCTAGGAGGAGTCCTGGTGGTTCCGAACCTCTTCCATTTACGTATGATGGAGGCCACTGTGCTCATTGGGACCTTCAATGCTGTCCCCTTCCCCCGATCTGTGCCTCCATACTATCCTGTCTCGGAGGTCTACAGACAATTCCTTGGACTTCATGGCTTGGTTTGTGCTCTGACATGCACTGTTACCTGTGGGACCTTCTATAGACAGGTGTATGTCTTTCCAAATCATGTCCAATCAACTGAATTTACCACAGGAGGGCTCCAATCAAGTTGTAGAAACATCTCAAGGATAATCAGTGGAAACAGGAGGCACCTGAGATCAATACTGAGTGTCATGGCAAAGGCTGTGATACTTATGTACATGGGAGGAGCCTGTGATACTTGTGTACATGGGAGGAGCCTGTGATACTTGTGCACATGGGAGGAGCCTGTGATACTTGTGTACATGGGAGGAGCCTGTGATACTTGTGTACATGGGAGGAGCCTGTGATACTTGTGTACATGGGAGGAGCTTGTGATACTTATGTACATGGGAGGGGCCTGTGATACTTGTGTACATGGGAGGAGCCTGTGATACTTGTGTACATGGGAGGAGCCTGTGATACTTATGTACATGGGAGGAGCCTGTGATGCCTATGTACATGAGAGGAGCCTGTGATACTTGTGTACATGGGAGGAGCCTGTGATACTTATGTACATGGGAGGAGCCTGTGATACTTATGTACATGGGAGGAGCCTGTGATACTTATGTACATGGGAGGAGCCTGTGATACTTATGTACATGGGAGGATCCTGTGATACTTGTGTACATGGGAGGAGCCTGTGATACTTATGTACATGGGAGGAGCCTGTGATGCCTATGTACATGAGAGGAACCTGTGATACTTATGTACATGGGAGGAGCCTGTGATACTTATGTACATGGGAGGAGTCTGTGATACTTATGTACATGGGCGTACCCTGTGATACTTATGTACATGGGAGGACCCTGTGATACTTATGTACGTGGGAGGAGCCTGTGATACTTATGTACATGAGAGGAGCCTGTGATACTTATGTACATGGGAGGAGCCTGTGATACTTATGTACATGGGAGGAGCCTGTGATACTTATGTACACGATAGGAGCCTGTGATACTTATGTACATGGGAGGAGCCTGTGATACTTATGTACATGGGAGGAGCCTGTGATACTTATGTACATGGGAGGAGCCTGTGATACTTATGTACATGGGAGGAACCTGTGATACTTATGTACATGGGAGGAGCCTGTGATACTTATGTACATGGGAGGAGCCTGTGATACTTATGTACATGGGAGGAGCCTGTGATACTTATGTACATGGGAGGAGCCTGTGATACTTATGTACATGGGAGGAGTCTGTGATACTTATGTACATGGGCGTACCCTGTGATACTTATGTACATGGGAGGACCCTGTGATACTTATGTACGTGGGAGGAGCCTGTGATACTTATGTACATGGGAGGAGCCTGTGATACTTATGTACATGATAGGAGCCTGTGATACTTATGTACATGGGAGGAGCCTGTGATACTTATGTACATGGGAGGAGTCTGTGATACTTATGTACATGGGAGGAGCCTGTGACAGTTATGTACATGGGAGGAACCTGTGATACTTATGTACATGGGAGGACCCTGTGATACTTATGTACGTGGGAGGAGCCTGTGATACTTATGTACATGAGAGGAGCCTGTGATACTTATGTACATGGGAGGAGCCTGTGATACTTATGTACATGGGAGGAGCCTGTGACAGTTATGTACATGGGAGGAACCTGTGATACTTATGTACATGGGAGGAGCCTGTGATACTTATGTACATGGGAGGAGCCTGTGATACTTATGTACATGGGAGGAGCCTGTGATACTTATGTACATGGGAGGAGCCTGTGATACTTATGTACATGGGAGGAGCCTGTGATACTTATGTACATGGGAGGAGCCTGTGATACTTATGTACATAAGAGGAGCCTGTGATACTTATGTACATGGGAGGAGCCTGTGCTACTTATGTACATGGGATTTTTTTTGTTTTTTATTTTTAATAAATTTGCAAAAATTTCAAGCAAACTTCTTTCACGTTGTCATTATGGGGGATTGTTTGTAGGATTTTGAGGAAATTTATGAATTTAATACATTTTGGAATGAGGCTGTAACATAACAAAATGTGGAAAAAGTGAAGCACTGTGAATACTTTCACTGTACATAGAAGGATACACTTCAAAGCCTGCACCTGTGCAGATTGTGACACTGCCCCGCCCCCTCCATCGCTCCCTCCCACCTATCAGATCTGTAGCAAGCCTGATTTCAGCTTTCAGCTAGTAGGTATGATGGCTGGGATTTGAAGAATGGCATAAGTGGACGGGGGGAGGGGAGAGGGGGGGGGGGTTTATCTCTTTGCTTTACTTCATTCAGTCAGTTCTATAGATCTCTCCTCCTGTTATTATTCATAGTCCCCGCGGGCAGGTTGGCGCGACGCAGATTGCACGCTCCGTTTATTACAGGTAATGAGGACGCCGAGAATTGGCGCATGCCGCTGTCGATTTATTCCGCTCCAAATTAAATCTCACTTGTAACACTTTGCTCTCCTTTTCTTTTCTTTTTTTTTTTTAAGTAACGTCTTCAAATTTTAATTAAAGGACTCGCGGGAGTCACTAAAAATATAATGTGCCCTCCGAGCGTCTTCAATTGAAACGGCTTTTAAAATGCAATAAAAAAAATCGGTCGTTGGCCCGGAGAGGGCGCCTTCAGAGGATTCTGGGAAGTCCTGCCATTTGATAATAGACCTGGGGGGGGGGGGGTTATGATGGGACCACTAACTTACAACTACAATGTGAAGGAAGGGGACAACGTCGGGGCAGATATACACTATATTACCAAAAGTATTGGGACGCCTGCCTTTACACGCACATGAACTAAAATGGCCTCCCAGTCTTAGTCCGTTGGGTCCAATATTGAGTTGGCCCCGCCCTTTGCAGCTATAACAGCTTCACCTCTTCTGGGAAGGCCGTCCACAAGGTTTAGGAGGGTGTCTAGGGCAGTGATGGTGAACCTTGGCACCCCAGATGTTTTGGAACTACATTTACACAACTACACTGCAGAGTGCATGAGCATCGTGGGAAATGTAGTTCCAAAACATCTGGGGTGCCGAGGTTCGCCATCACTGGTCTATGGGAATGTTTGACCATTTTTCCAGAGGCGCATTTGTGAGGTCAGGCACTGATGTGCACGAGAGGGCCTGGCTCGCAGTCCCCGCTTTAATTCATCCAAAAGGTGTTCTATCAGGTTGAGGTCAGGACTCTGTGCAGTCCAGTCAAGATCCTCCACCCCAAACTCGCTCATCCATGTCTTTATGGACCTTGCTTTGTGCACTGGTCCAAATCTTTTGGTGGAGGGGGGATTATGGCGTGGGGGTTGTTTTTCAGGGGTTGGGCTTGGCCCCTCAGTTCCAGTGAAGGGAACTCTTAAGGCGTCAGCATACCAAGACATTTTGGACAATTTCATGCCCCCAACTTTGTTGGGAACAGTTTGGGGACGGCCCCTTCCTGTTCCAACATGACTGCGCACCAGTGCACAAAGCGAGGTCCATAAAGACATGGATGAGCAAGTTTGGGGTGGACTGGCCTGCACAGCGTTCTGACCTCAACCCCCATAGAACACCTTTGGGATGAATTAGAGCGGAGACTGCGAGCCAGGCCTTCTCGTCCAACATCAGTGCCTGACCTCACAATTGCGCTTCTGGAAGAATGGTCAAACATTCCCCATAGGCACCCTCCTAAACCTTGTGGACGGCCTTCCCAGAAGAGGTGAAGCTGTTATAGCTGCAAAGGGTGGAGCCAACTCAACATTGAACCCTACGGACTAAGACTGGGATGCCATTAAAGTTCATGTGCGTGTAAAGGCAGGTGTCCCAATACTTTTGGTAATGTAGTGTATGTTACAATGTACAATGTAAAACAAGCGCAGTCTGGTAGGGTAGGTCAGAATTGAAAGTGTATTTAAAGCCAGAACCTTTTGTGTTAGTTTTGGATGGAGTGGGCAAGGGTTGGACCCTCGGTCAAATTTCTATTGTAGTGCACCCTCTGCAGAGAACCTTCTGTATGCGTCCATAGACATCCTCCCAGAACCGTGCCCATAGCTGATCACAGATCACGGTAAAGGGCCAATCACATCGGCCCTTTACCATGTGGTCAGATGTGTCCAATCACAGCTGATCACATGTAAACAACCTTGCCAGTTATTGACATTCCTTTCCTCATGCGCTGTCACAGCGTGAGGGGAGGAGAGCCGGTAACAGGCAAGTGTGACAGGGGACATCTACACAGATAATCAGTGCCTTGTAGACATTTGCAATTCGTTTTGTTTTTTTTCGTTTTTCGTTTTTTTTCGTTATTTTCGTTCATTCGTTTTCGTACGAATGAACGACCGGTTCTAAAAATTTTAACGAATCGTTCGAAACTAACGAATTCGAAAATCCGAAAAAACTAATTAGAAACAACGAATCTACGAATGAAGAAAATCCGAAAAAAGAAAACAGGAACAACGAAAATGAAAATGAAAGAAAAAATTCGTACATTCGTAACCTTTTTTTTTGTTGAATTGGTAATTTTCCGTGTCTCTTACAATGGCGCTGCTTAACGTGCTTCGAATGGATTGAACGAAAAAATTCGTACATTCGTAACTTTTTTTTTTGTTGAATTGGTAATTTTCCGTGTCTCTTACAATGGCGCTGCTTAACGTGCTTCGAATAGATTGAACGAAAAAATTTGTACATTCGTAACTTTTTTTTTCGATTCGTAATTTTCCGTGTCTCTTAAAATGTAATAATAGCATACACATTACATACAATTATGAATTATGCTCCGATTACGAATCTACGAATGTACGAATAAATATGAATGCGTCCGAATTTCGAATAAACGAAAATTAAACTAACGGAAAAACGAATCAACGAAAAAATAACTCTTACGAAAATACGAATCGTTACGAATACGAACACCGAGGACTTACGAATGTACGAATCATTACGAATCAACGGAAACGAAAAAAACGAAACGAAAATAAACAAATGTTTTTGTTGTGCACATGTCTAGTGCCTTGATTATCAGTGCAGCTCCATCAGTGACAATCAATGCCCATCAGTGCTGCTTATCAGTGCCCATTAGTGCCACCTATTAGTGCCCATCAGTGCCAATTGGTGCTGCCTCTCAGTGCCTCCTCATCAGTGCCCATCAGTGCTGCCCATTAGTGCTGCCTATCATTGTCCATTAGTGCCGCCCGTCAGTGCCTCCTCATCAGTGCCCATCAGTGCCACCCATTAGAGCTACCTATCTTTGTCTATTAGTGCCTCCTCACCAGTGCCCATCAGTGCCTATCAGTGCCCATCAGTGTCACCCATTAGAGCTACCTATCTTTGTCCATTAGTGCAGCCTATCAGTGTCTATCAGTGCCGCATATCAGTCCAGCCTATCAGTGTCTATCAGTGCCGCATATCAGTCCAGCCTATCAGTGCCCATCAGTGCCGCATATGAGTGCAACCTATCAGTGCCCATCAGTGCCGCATATGAGTGCAACCTATCAGTGCCCATCAGTGCAGCATCATTAGCGAAGGAGAAAAAAAAAAATATATATACATAGTACCCAGCGTAAATAAGTACACCCCTTTTGAAAAGTACGATTGTAATCAATATCTCAATAAAGACCAGTTTCCAAAATTTGGACAAAGCTGAGTTTTATAGAACACTTGTTTAGCTCGTTACATGAAAGTAAGGTTATTAATATGACTTCGATTACAAAATCTTCAGTTTTACTCAGATTAGTTGATGCAAAAAATGAACAAAAACTACTCCATCCAGTATTCTGTATGACCTCCAAGATTTGTAAGGACAGCACCAAGTCGTCTCGGCATGGGATGAACAAGTCGGCGACATATTGCAACATCGATCTTCTTCCATTCTTCGAGAAATCTTTTAGAGCCTGGGTGCTGGATAGAGAGTGATGCTCAACTTGTCTCTTCCAAATTCCCCAAAGGTGTTCCCCAATTGGGTTCAGATCAGGAGACCTACTTGGCCACTGAATCACTTTCACCCGGTTCTTCTTCAGAAATGCAACAGTGGCCTTAGATGTGTGTTTTGGATCATTGTCATGTTAGAAAAGTGGACGACGACCAAGGGCACGGAGTGATGGCAGCATCTTCTCTTTGGGGTTGCCACCTCATCCCTTTAAACCCGAACACATATGAATTACAAAGGTTCTAAGGCTAATTTAATGCAGATAAGGCACCAAGTGAGTTTACTTACCACCTTAATCAGCCAAAGAACCTGTGTAATTAATATGTGTTCAGTTTTAAAGGGTGGTGGCAACCCTACTTCTCTTCAATATAGAGCAGTACATCTTTATATTCATTATACGATCAATGGAATGCAGCTCTCCGACACTGGCAGCACTCAAGCAGCCCCACAGAACCACCACCATGTCTCATAGACATGTGCAATTTGTTTCGTTTTTTTTCGTTTTTTGTTTTTTTTCGTTATATTTGTTCATTCGTTATCGTACGAATGAACGAACGATTCGCTAAAAATTTTAACGAATCGTTCGAATCGAACGAATACAAAAACAACGAAAATCCGAAATAACCAAATTAGAAACAACGAAACTACGAAAGAAGAAAATCCGAACAACGAAAACAGGAACAACGAAAATCAAAATGAACGAAAAAATTCGTACATTCGTAACTTTTTTTGTTGTTGAATTGGTAATTTTCTGTGTCCCTTACAATGGCGCTGCTTAACGTGCCTCGAATGGATTGAACGAAAAAATTCGTACATTCGTAACTTTTTTTTTTTTGATTCGTAATTTTCCATGTCTCTTACAATGTAATAGCATACACATTACATAAAATTATGAATTATGCTCTGATTACGAATCTACGAAAACAATGTTACAAAAGTACGAATAAATCAATCGTACGAAAGTACGAATGTAACTAAATCTACCAAAATACGAATGCGTCCGAATACAAAATATAACGAAAATACGAAAATACGAATTTCGAATAAACAAAAATTAGACTAACGGAAAAACGAATCAACGAAAAAATAACTCTACGAAAATACGAACGAGTCTGAATACGAACACCGACGACTTACGATATTACGAATCAACGGAAACGAACAGAAACGAAACAAAACTAAACTAATTTTTCTATTGTGCACATGTCTACTTAACCCGGTTCTTCTTCAGAAATGCAACAGTGGCCTTAGATGTGTGTTTTGGATCATTGTCATGTTAGAAAAGTGCACAACGCCCAAGGGCACGGAGTGACGGCAGCATCTTCTCTTCAATATAGAGCAGTACATCTTTATATTCATGATACGATCAATGGAATGCAGCTCCCCGACACTGGCAGCACTCATGCAGCCCCACAGAAGGACCTTGCCACCACCATGTCTCACTGTAGGCACCATGCATTTTTCTTTGTACGCCTCACCTTTGCGACGCCATACAGTTTTGAAGCCATCAGTTCCAAAAACATTTATCTCTTGGTGTCATCACTCCAGAGTAGGGATGAGCCGAACACCCCCGGGTTCGGTTCGAACCAGAACCTTCGAACAGACCGAAAGTTCGCGCGAATTTTCGAACCCTATACGTTATAATGGACGCGAACGTTCGAAATCAAAAGTGCTAATTACAACGGCCAATATGCATGTTAATGTCATAAAACAGGTTTGGGGACCCGGGTCCTGCCCCAGGGGACATATATCAATGCAAAAAGAACTTTTTAAAAACTAACGTTTTTTCGGGAGCAGTCATTTTAATGATGCATAAAGTGAAAAAAAAAAAGTGAAATTTTCCTTTAAATATGGTACCTGGGGGGTGTCTAAAGTATGCCTGTGAAGTGGCATGTGTTTCCCGTGTTTAGAACTGTCCTTGCACAAAATGACATTTGTAAAGGAAAAAAAGAAGCCATTTAAAACCACTTGCGGCTTTAGGTTTGATCTTAAGTAGAATCTGAACAGGTACATTATGAAGTGTAGCTCCATCCCAAAAAAATCTATTTTTAAGCTTTTTGGAGAACATAGGGAGGGGTTATCACCCCTGTAACATTTGCTGTCTTTGCACATCTGTTCAGAACATGTCACCTCACTTTCCGTCCCAATGACAAATGTTTTTGGAAAAGTGGGGTTTTAATTGAAACAAGGATTGGTGATAAAGTATCAGTAGAGAGGAGATACCTTTTTCCCAAAATAAATCTAACAGGATAGAATTTCCCTTCCTAGGGGTAGATTTCCTCTCACTTCCTGTTTTCTCTTTCCATTTGCAAGTAGGAGTCGTTTGTAAGTTGGATGTTTGAAAGTAGGGGCCTGGCGTATATACTCTGCAGAAATTTGCCCTATTAGATGTTGGTGTAGCCACAAGACTGGTGGGCACAGGAATGGGCCCTGCTGTGAGTTAATAGATCAAGATTTGTAATTGCATGCACCTCTTGAACAGGGCAGAAAAATTGGGGGTGGTGGTGGTGGTGGTGGACGGTTTTGCCACAAGACTGTAAGCTCTCACAGTTACTCTTGGTGGGCGCAGGAATGGGCCCTGCTGTGAGTTATTAGATCAAGATTTGTAATTGCAAGCACCTGATGAACAGGGCAGAAAAATTGGGCCTTTGGCGGTGGTGGTGGACGGTGTTGCCACAAGACTGTAGGCCCTCATAGTTACTCTTGGTGGGCGCAGGAATGGGCCCTGCTGTGAGTTATTAGATCAAGATTTGTAATTGCAAGCACCTGATGAACAGGGCAGAAAAATTGGGCCTTTGGCGGTGGTGGTGGACGGTGTTGCCACAAGACTGCAGGCCCTCATAGTTACTCTTGGTGGGCGCAGGAATGGGCCCTGCTGTGAACTATTAGATCAAGATTTGTAATTACCCGCCCCTGTTAAACAGGGGCTGAAAAATTGTGCCTTAGGCACTGGTGCTGGTGCCACAACACTGCAACCCGGCCCTCACAGATACTGTACTTGGAGCACAGCAGTCACACGTGTTGCGAAGCATTTTTTTAAAAAATTGTAAGTACACGCCCCTGTTAAACAGGGGCTGAAAAATTGTGCCTTAGGCACTGGTGCTGGTGCCACAACACTGCAACCCGGCCCTCACAGATACTGTACTTGGAGCACAGCAGTCACACGTGTTGCGAAGCATTTTTTTTTAAAAAATTGTAAGTACACGCCCCTGTTAAACAGGGGCTGAAAAATTGTGCCTTAGGCACTGGTGCTGGTGCCACAACACTGCAACCCGGCCCTCACAGATACTGTACTTGGAGCACAGCAGTCACACGTGTTGCGAAGCATTTTTTTAAAAAATTGTAAGTACACGCCCCTGTTAAACAGGGGCTGAAAAATTGTGCCTTAGGCACTGGTGCTGGTGCCACAACACTGCAACACGGCCCTCACAGAGACTGTACTTGGAGCACAGCAGTCACACGTGTTGCGAAGCATTTTTTTAAAAAATTGTAAGTACACGCCCCTGTTAAACAGGGGCTGAAAAATTGTGCCTTAGGCACTGGTGTGGTGGCATGGATCATTGAGGAGGAGGAAGAGGATAGTCAGTGAACATAAGAGGACAGTCACTCAGCATCAGCATAGGCAGTCTTGAAGGGATGTGACATTAAAAATTATTCGGTTATATCCGCCTCAGGTGCCTGGTAGCTGGTGGTGATCCAAGACTGATTCATTTTGATGAATGTCAGTCGATCAACCGAGGCGGTGGACAGGCGCACCCTATGATCAGTCACAAATCCTCCAGCAGCACTGAATGTGCGTTCGGAAAGAACGCTGGAGGCAGGACAGGCCAGTAGCTCAATTGCATACTGTGCAAGCTCTGGCCAGTGATCCATCCTCAGGACCCAGTAAGCCAGAGGATTTTCGGTGGGAAAGGTGTCCAAGTCTGACCTTGCCCCAAGGTATTCCTGCACCATGTATATCAGACGCTGGCGATGGTTGCTGGAACCGATCATACCTTGGGGCTGCGGACTAAAAAATTGTCTGAACGCATCGGTCAGACGTCCACCTTCCCCACCGCTCCTTCTGCCACTGACCGAAGCCTCAGCAACTCGTCGCCCAGGACCAGGAGTTTGTAGCCTCCCAGTTTCTGGGAACGCGTTGCACAGACCTTTCTGCAAGGCCTCCCTGAGATGTCTCATCCTCTGCTCCCTCTGCGACGGCAAGATAAGGTCCGCAACCTTACCCTTGTACCGCGGATCAAGGAGAGTGGCCAGCCAGTAATGGTCCCTCTCCTTGATCCGAAGAACACGAGGATCCTTCCGCAGGCTTTGCAGGATCAGGGAGGCCATGCAGCGTAGGTTAGCTGAGGCATTCGGTCCGGAGTCTTCTGGGTCACTGAGGATGACATGATCGCCAGCCACCTCCTCCCAGCCACGTACAAGTCCACTGGCTTGTTGGGACTGTACATCATCCCTAAAAGACTGCTGCTGCTGATGCTGAGTGCCAGGCTCCACCTCCATGCTCACACAATCCTCCTCCTCCTCCTCCTCCTCCTCCTCCTCATCCTCTTCCTGTGTGATGGGTGGGACAGAAGGAACACTGTCCGGATAAAGGGGGCCTTGAGAGGCAAGGAAGTCCTCCTCTTCCTGCCTCTGTTCTGCCTCAAGTGCCCTGTCCATTATCCCACGCAGCGTATGCTCCAACAGGTGGACAAGAGGGACAGTGTCACTGATGCATGCACTGTCACTGCTCACCATCCTCGTGGCCTCCTCAAATGGTGAGAGGACAGTGCATGCATCCCTGATCATGCTCCACTGACGTGGGGAAAAAAAACCAAGCTCCCCTGACCCTGTCCTGGTGCCGTAGTCGCAAAGGTACTCATTGATGGCCCTCTGCTGCGTGTGCAGTCGCTGCAGCATGGCCAACGTTGAGTTCCACCTGGTGGGCATGTCAGATATTAGGCGGTTCTTGGGCAGGTTCAGCTCCTTTTGCAGCTCAGTCAGCCGAGCACTGGCATTATAAGATCGGCGGAAATGCACACAGACTTTCCTGGCCTGCCTCAGGACATCCTGTAAGCCTGGGAACCTGCCCAAGAACCGCTGCACCACCAGGTTGAGGACGTGAGCCATGCAGGGCACATGGGTGAGCTGCCCCTGTCGCAGGGCGGAGAGGAGGTTGGTGCCATTGTCAGAAACGACCATTCCTGGCTTAAGCTGACGTGGCGTCAACCACCTCTCGGCCTGCCCCTGCAGAGCTGCCAGAACCTCTGGCCCAGTGTGGCTCCTGTCCCCCAAACACACCAGCGCAAGCACGGCATGGCATCTTTTTGCCTGCGTACTTGCGTAGCCCCTTGTACGCCTACGGAGCACCGCTGGTTCCAAGGACAGAGCACTGGAGGAAGAAGAAGAGGAGGGGGTGGAGGAGAGAGGTGTGTCACAACCAGTAGCAGTAGTCGCGTTTTGGAGGCGTGGTGGCGGAACAACCTCCAACACTACTGCACCTTGTCCTGCATCCCTCCCAGCTGCCAATAGAGTGACCCAATGGGCCGTGAAAGAAAGGTACCGTCCCTGTCCATGCCTGCTGGACCATGAGTCAGCGGTAATATGCACCTTACCGCTGACCGCCCTGTCCAGCGAGGCATGGACATTGCCCTCCACATGCCGGTAGAGAGACGGAATCGCCTTCCGCGAGAAAAAGTGGCGTTTGGGAACCTGCCACTGAGGAACCGCACATTGAACAAACTCACGGAAGGGGGCCGAGTCTACCAACTGAAAAGGCAGCAGTTGAAGTGCTAGCAATTTAGCAAGGCTAGCATTCAACCGCTGGGCATGTGGATGGCTGGGAGTGTACTTCTTTCTACGGTCCAGCAGCTGGGGCAGGGAAATTTGCCTGCTGCATTCGGACGTCGGTGTACTGCAAGTACTTGGTTGTGACACACCTAATTCTACACCTTCAGTCCTCTCAGAGCAGCTTTCAGAGAGGACTGAAGGTGTAGTGGGGATGGAGATCCCAGCTGAGGAGGAGCAAGGAGAGGTCCGCTTAGTTCTTTGGTGTGGGTCTTTTATGTGTGCCTGCCAACGAGCTGCATGGCAGGTCGCCATATGTCTGGTCATGCTTGTCGTGCCCAAACGGCTGATGTTTTGGCCACGCGAGATACGCTTGAGACAAATATTGCAAATAGCAGTGGTGCGATCTGCTGCACTCGTCTCAAAAAAGGCCCACACCAAAGAACTTTTCTGATAACGTGCAGAGGCAGCGCCCTGCACAGGCGGAGCTCTGCGGTGTTGTACAGTTGCTGTGCTGGCCTCTACCTGGCCTCCAGGGGGCATCCTGCCTCGTTGGACATGTGACGCCGCATCCTCCTCCTCCTCGTCCTCCTCCTCATCCTCTCTCCCTTGAGGCACCCACGTGGAGTCAGTGACCTCATCATCCCCTCCCTCTTCACCACTAGAGCAAACCTGGCAGTAAGCTGCAGCTGGTGGAACTGTACTGCCAGATTCCTCAAGCTGGGTATCGTCATCCGAGCCTTCGAATCGTTGGGCATCCTCCTGGAGCATGTACCCAACACTGTGCTCAAAGAGTTCGGGGGACTCCTCAGGAGGACATGGTGGGTCTAGGGAAGGGGTGGCTGATGATGCTCTGTCAGTACCCTGAGCCTGGGTGAGAGAGGATGAGGAGGATGAGGAGGGCTTGGTCATCCATTCTACCAAGCCTTCAGCATGATGCGGCTCCACATGTCCAGCTGCCGAAAACAAAGACGCGCGTGTCCCATGGCCACGTGCTGATGACGATGCACGACCACGTCCACGTCCACGGCCACGTCCACTAGAAACAGAGCCTGCCTGCCCTGTGTTCTTGGCTCTGCACGCTCTGCCTCCCCTTGGCGGTCTTCCAGCCATTGTAGTCGGTAGTCCTGTGGGTGCTGCTGAGAAGAAAATATAGGAGCTCTGTGTGATGCCACTAACACACTAGAAGTCCTATGGGTGCTTCTGCAAAGAAAATAGAGGAGCTCTGTGTGATGCCACTAACACACTAGAAGTCCTGTGGGTGCTTATGCAAAGAAAATAGAGGAGCTCTGTGTGATGCCACTAACACACTAGAAGTCCTGTGGGTGCTGCTGAGAAGAATATATAGGAGCTCTGTGTGATGCCACTAACACACTAGAAGTCCTATGGGTGCTTCTGCAAAGAAAATATAGGAGCTCTGTGTGATGCCACTAACACACTAGAAGTCCTATGGGTGCTTCTGCAAAGAAAATAGAGGAGCTCTGTGTGATGCCACTAACACACTAGAAGTCCTGTGGGTGCTTATGCAAAGAAAATAGAGGAGCTCTGTGTGATGCCACTAACACACTAGAAGTCCTGTGGGTGCTGCTGAGAAGAATATATAGGAGCTCTGTGTGATGCCACTAACACACTAGAAGTCCTATGGGTGCTTCTGCAAAGAAAATAGAGGAGCTCTGTGTGATGCCACTAACACACTAGAAGTCCTATGGGTGCTTCTGCAAAGAAAATAGAGGAGCTCTGTGTGATGCCACTAACACACTAGAAGTCCTGTGGGTGCTTATGCAAAGAAAATAGAGGAGCTCTGTGTGATGCCACTAACACACTAGAAGTCCTATGGGTGCTTCTGCAAAGAAAATAGAGGAGCTCTGTGTGATGCCACTAACACACTAGAAGTCCTGTGGGTGCTTATGCAAAGAAAATAGAGGAGCTCTGTGTGATGCCACTAACACACTAGAAGTCCTGTGGGTGCTTATGCAAAGAAAATAGAGGAGCTCTGTGTGATGCCACTAACACACTAGAAGTCCTGTGGGTGCTTATGCAAAGAAAATAGAGGAGCTCTGTGTGATGCCACTAACACACTAGAAGTCCTGTGGGTGCTGCTGAGAAGAATATATAGGAGCTCTGTGTGATGCCACTAACACACTAGAAGTCCTGTGGGTGCTTCTGCAAAGAAAATAGAGGAGCTCTGTGTGATGGGACTAACACACTTCAAGTCCTATAGGTGCTTCTGGGAACAAAATATAGCTCTGTGTGTGTGATGGGACTAACACACTTCAAGTCCTATAGGTGCTTCTGGGAACAAAATATAGCTCTGTGTGTGTGATGGGACTAACACACTTCAAGTCCTATAGGTGCTTCTGGGAACAAAATATAGCTCTGTGTGTGTGATGGGACTAACACACTTCAAGTCCTATAGGTGCTTCTGGGAAGAAAATATAGCTCTGTGTGTGTAATGGGACTAACACACTTCAAGTCCTATAGGTGCTTCTGGGAACAAAATATAGCTCTGTGTGTGTGATGGGACTAACACACTTCAAGTCCTATAGGTGCTTCTGGGAAGAAAATATAGCTCTGTGTGTGTGATGGGACTAACACACTTCAAGTCCTATAGGTGCTTCTGGGAACAAAATATAGCTCTGTGTGTGTGATGGGACTAACACACTTCAAGTCCTATAGGTTCTTCTGGGAACAAAATATAGCTCTGTGTGTGTGATGGGACTAACACACTTCAAGTCCTATAGGTGCTTCTGGGAACAAAATATAGCTCTGTGTGTGTAATGGGACTAACACACTTCAAGTCCTATAGGTGCTTCTGGGAAGAAAATATAGCTCTGTGTGTGTAATGGGACTAACACACTTCAAGTCCTATAGGTGCTTCTGGGAAGAAAATATAGCTCTGTGTGTGTAATGGGACTAACACACTTCAAGTCCTATAGGTGCTTCTGGGAACAAAATATAGCTCTGTGTGTGTAATGGGACTAACACACTTCAAGTCCTATAGGTGCTTCTGGGAAGAAAATATAGCTCTGTGTGTGTAATGGGACTAACACACTTCAAGTCCTATAGGTGCCTCTGGGAACAAAATGAAGGAGCTCTGCCTGCCTGCCACGAACACACTACAAGTCCTATAGGTGCTTCTGGTAACAAAATATAGGAGCTCTGCCTGCCTGCCACGAACACACTACAAGTCCTATAGGTGCTTCTGGTAACAAAATATAGGAGCTCTGCCTGCCTGCCACGAACACACTACAAGTCCTATAGGTGCTTCTGGTAACAAAATATAGGAGCTCTGCCTGCCTGCCACGAACACACTACAAGTCCTATAGGTGCTTATGGTAACAAAATATAGGAGCTCTGCCTGCCTGCCACGAACACACTACAAGCCCCTCTTTCTCAATCAATCTTTGTAACTGAATCTATCTAACTCAATCTCTGTAAGTGAATCTCTCTAACTATCTAAATGCAGCAGAGTGTCACAGAATCTGCCTGCTCAATCTGCGCCGGAACAGCATGTGACCGGCGCAGACGGCGTGGCGGCGTTTTATAGGGGGGGGCGTGTACTACAGCCCCTGAGCTGTAATTGGCTACAGGCGTCCTGCCTGTAGCCAATTATGGCTCTTCGAGTTTCCGGGGCTGTGATTGGCCAAGCATGCGGGGTCACAGTGCATGCTTGGCCAATCATCAGCCAGCAATGCACTGCGTCGGCCGCGCCGGCCGCAATGCATTGCGGGGCCGCTCGCATCACACGAACGTGATGCGAGCGGCCAAAATAGTTCTGGGCTCGCCGAGCGAGCGAACGCCCGGTGCTCGATGCGAACGTGGGTTCGCATCGAGCACCGGGCCCATCCTTACTCCAGAGTACAGAGTCCCAGTAGTCTTCTTCTTTTTAGCATGGGCCGTGGCAAATTCGTGGTGGGCTTTTCTGTGCATGGGCCTTTAGGAGAGGCTTCCTTCGTGGAGGACACCCATGCATGCCATTCCTCTGCAGTGCACGCCGTATTGTGTCAAAACAATCACCTCAGTTTGGCTTTCGACTTCTTTAGCCAACTAGAGTGAACTTTCATGGCGATTTTCTTCAACTCCTCTCATCAGAAGACACTCCTATGGAGGTGTTACCTTCCGTGGATGGCCTGGACGTCTCTGTGAGATGGTTGCAGCTCCATCTTTGTTAAAGTTTTGCCGATCTTCTTGTAGCCTTCAACTTTTTTGTGCAAAGAAATTATTTTCTTTCTCAGGCCTGGTGACATTTCTCTTCCATGTGGTGCCATTGCTGACAGCATGAAATGGGAGGGGCTTTCTTTGTTAAGTAACGCCCCCTTTTCTAATCACCCCTAGAAGAGGAATTTTAGAATAACAAGGCCCCCTTTATGAACATTTGCTGCTCACGGATCACAATAACAGTCCAGCACCTGTCACTGATGGCTTGGCCTTCATGTTCATTTGGAGTTAAAAATATACATAAAGCCATCCAAAATAATAATAATATGTAGCACTGACCCCCGAAGGAGCTGCTGGTTTGAATTGGGCCTGCACTCTACCAAGAAACCACACTAACTTGACTCGGTCCCCTTGGCACAGCTGTGGTGCAATACAATACAGTATAACATGAGACAATGTAAAATACCTGTATTATGAACTCAGGATACACTGGCTCCACCCGGTGGGGAAAAACAGGACGCCACACAACTGGATACTTAATCAGTTCTATTTTTACTGAAGAAATATTTAAACAGGTGGTTACAGAAATTGTGCTGTCATCCCAACATAGGGCGACAGCACAACATATTTCAATATACAACAATATAAGATATATAAATATATATGTGTTTAAACCTGGGAGCTCCCCCTACTTTAAAGGCTATGCGTGAGATCTCACTGAAAGTACTTTATCCAGTATCTTCTTTCTTCGCTAGCTAAAAATGACTCCTTGAGATTTGTAATCCAAAGTGTGTGGAAAGTTAGGTCAGGGTGCTCCGGGTGTAACTCCAATAACTTATTTACAACGCTTGGGCGCCAAAGTGAAGTAGGCCCCAAGCCTGCTCAGTGTCAGTTGCTCTGTTACTCCTCCGTGGAACTACAGATTCAAGCGAGGCCTGTAAGTGAGTCTAACTGCGCGTAACAAGTTAACAAACGGTGGGCCGTAGCCCGCTCACCAACTGGATCGGAGTTCCGTGTGATGGCTTGGGTCCGGTAACTGCAGCTTGTTTCTATGTCAGCTGGGCCAGATGCTCTGTACCGCTCCACTGGATGGACCCGGTCCTCCGATGTCCCGATGAGTGCCTCTGGACCTTCTCTCTCCGGTCACCGTCTCTCAGTCTCTGTCAGGTCACTTTAAAAACTAGCAGGTTCTCACTCCGTAGTGGCTGTAGGCCGCTGTCTCCGGGAAAACCTCCTCGCAGATCCGCACAGGCAGGCAACGTAATCCCAAGAGACGTAAAATGGCCGCTCTCGTTCCTTTTATCTCCTATCCAGCATGCACTGCATAAGAGAGTGTTCATGGGTAGGTCACACAGACTCCTGGGTAACAAGGTCAACCTTCTGAATCAAAACACAGTCACTTCCTGTACGAGTCTTTAGGTTGTTCAGAGATAATAATACACAAGTGCGTTACCTATCTTTGGTCACTAGATGGCTCTGGATACGGAACCACAGTAATGTCCACGAACCTTACATTAAAGTATACGTAACCACATCAATAGGCAAGGATGTCAGCGCTACAAATAATAAAAAAAAAAAAAAAAATAGACTCCATGTACTGAATCGGATCAGTAGGGAGATAACTGTTTCCAGTTAGCAGCATCCAGTATCATTCATGGCGGTGGACCTTTCAAACATTCGGCTAAACATCATGAGGCCAAGTTTTATTTCATTATTGAGCCATTATTATCTGCAGTGTCTCTCCGCAGCAGACTCTGAGCCTGGAGCCTTCAATTACTCACAATGAGGAGCGTTATCTCTCTGAGCTATCATGCGGATTCCGTAAAGAGAACCAATCACGGCTCAAGCTGGCCACACGTTAGTAGAATTTGTTGTTTTCAGGACGTTCTTTCAATTTTCTGGTGGGTCGTATTGGTGAGGTTCGTTTTGAACGGTAATGATGAGAAAATTTGAGGGAGCAGGGCGGGAAATTTTTCTGCAAGGAACCAATTTCTAATTGTGAATGTGGTTTCCATTCGGGGAGAATTGTACGTCGTGTTGTAATACGCAGGTTTTAGGCAAAAAGGAGACCCGTTCAGTACCTCTAGGGTTCCATTTAAGTTGTAGGTCAGGATTTTTTTTTTTTACGAAATTGGTTGACCTTAATGATGGCAAGATTGAACGCTTTCGAGCCAAACTCTTCTGTCACAATTTTCTCCCATCTGCCCATCTTTTTACTCTAGAGTATTGACCTCTGTAGCCATGGGCGTCCGCAGGTAGGGGCAAGAGGGGGCACAGGGATCGGATCAGGAGTTTGTTCTCCACTCGGTCTTTATCCTAGCGCTGGCGGCCGGCCCTGTCCTCACCCAGAATGAAAAACGGGTCTTGCCAACTGCTGGCCATCTTGGACATCCTACTGGCATGCAAGGTACCATACTAAGTATTACACACACTACTGGGACATAGGGGCACTTGAGGGACTGCAGACAGGGCTAGGGGGTCCCTCTCTCTGACCCCCCATCACCCCTCTCTGTCACCCCTCTGTCTTATTCACCCCCCTCTCTGTCACCCCACCCCTCTGTCTCTCTCTGTCACCCCCTGTCTCTCTCTCTCTGTCACTCCCTTTCTCTCTGTCACCCCCCCTGTCTCTTTCTGTCACCCCCTATGTATTTCTGTCACCCCCTCTGTCTGTCACCCCCCTGTATCTCTGTCACCCCCCCCCAGTGTATGCAGTCTCTTATGCCGCGTACACACGGTCGGAATTTCCGATGGAAACAGTCCGATGGGAGCTTTTCACCTGATTTTCCGACCGTGTGTACGGCCGTCGGTCTTTTTCTGTCGGAATTTCCGACGGACTTTGGATTGAGAACCTGATCTTAATTTTTCAGACGGAAAACCTTTCTATTGGATTTTCCGATCGTGTGTATGCAATTCCGACGCGCAAAATTCCGACGCATGCTCGGAAACTATTCAACGCATGCTCAGAAGCATTAAGCTTCCCTTTTATAGTGCAGTGGAACGTGTTGTATGTCGCGGTGTTATTGACCGTCGGAATTTGGTGTGACCGTGTGTAGGCAAGACAGTTTGAGCGAAATTCCGTCGGAATTCCGACGGGGAAAACCATCAGAGCTTTTTCCGATGAGAATTCCGACCGTGTGTGCGCGGCATTAGAGTCTCTTGTGCCACGTCCACAGTCTCTTAAGTCTCTTGAGCCATGTATGCAGTCACTGACAGTCTCTTGTGCCATGTCTGCAGTCTCTGACCATCTCCTGTACTACGTCTGCAGTCTCTGACCGTGATAATGACATTGTCGAAAAGGGTCAGAGCATGGCCGAGATCCCACATAGACAAACGTCACCAGGCTCTGATTCCTTACGCGTTACGTCACGCCCACGTGACTTTCTCAAAGGCTTAAAAAAATTAGGCTCAAAATTATGCCCCCCCCTGAAAAAAGTTCTGCGGACGCCCATATCTGTAGCAACCTCCACTGGCTGGAGGAAGGAGATACCCCCAACACAGAGGTGGGCTAACATTACCCCAGGGTGTATCCATGGCTGCAGTGAAGAAAGTCACAACAATGATGGGCATTGTTCACTCTTTCAAGTTTTATTGCTCCGATTCACAGGAAGAGAGGGTTAGAACTTCAGACTCCTCCATGGGTTCCACACGCTGCCACATTTTTTCCTCCAACCAGGTGAGTGCCGGGATCCTCTGAGGGTGGACGCCAATCCCCCTCCAGCAGGACTTCCATCCTCTGGCTCGTCCACCTTGAGCTCTGTACCCTCCTCGACCAAGCAGGGCAGCTTGTGAATTCTGAGTTAGGTCCCAACCATGCTCTGGCCAGCTCAGCACCAACCATTGCACGCACCCTCCTCAGGCTGCCGGCGGGAGGAAGCAGAGCTCATCATGCTACTCCCCAAACATTTATATCTTCCCTCCAGCATGCATCACTGACTATGAATCTCCTAGGCCTAGGGGTTGCCAAATAGGGAAATAAATACTCATGAACCCAAGATTGTCACCACCCCCATGACTATTGTCCTAAGTGTCAGTGACACCCAGTGGCAGCAGAGAGGAACAGCAGCAGTCCTCAACCTAGAGGAGAGCCATGTGAGGAGACTTCAGACTGGCCTGGGGAGAATCACTACCCAGCGAAATAAACTCAACCAAGCAAGGCAGCTTGAGGATTCTGTGTTAGGCCCCCAACCAGGCTCTGGCCTACTCAGCAAAAACCATTGCAGGCACCCTCCCCAGGCCACAGCCGGAGGGGGAAGAGAGCTCACCATGCCAGTCCCCAAACACTTATATCCTCCCTCCAGCATGTATGACTGACCCATGAACCTCCTAGTGATTGCCAGAAGGGGACATACATACTCATAAACCCAAGATTGTCACCGCCCCATGACTATTGTCCTAAGTGTCAGTGACACCAAGTGGCAGCAGCATGGAATAGCAACAAGAGGAACCAAGAGGACTGCAAATTGGCCCGTGTAAGACTACTACTCAGGAAAACTACATTATTAGACACCTCTAATTTCAGCAGGGTGGCTACACCTCTATACAAGCGCCATACAAATCTGCCTCATCTGGTTATCCTTAAGTGGAACTCTAAAGTAGTGGTCTCCAAACCGTGACCTGGGGGCCAGATACGGCCCTTTGCTTGCCTTTATCCGGCCCTTGGGGCACTATTCCACCCACTGATTCCAATGATGGGGCACTATTCCTCCCACTGACACCACTGATGGGGCACTATTCCTCCAACTGACACCACTGATGGGGCACTATTCCTCCAACTGACACCACTGATGGAGTACTATTCCTCCCACTGACGCCAACGATGGGGCACTATTCCTCCTACTGACGCCAACGATGGGGCACTATACCTCCAACTGACACTAATGATAGGGCACTATTCCTCTCATTGACGCCAATGATGGGGCACTATTCCTCCAACTGACACTAATGCTAGGGCACTATTCCTCTCATTGACGCCAATGATGGGGCACTATACCTTCAACTGACACTAATATTGTGGCACTATTCCTCCCACTGATGCCAATGATGGGGCACTATTCCTCCAACTGACACCACTGATGGGGCACTATACCTTCAACTGACACTAATATTGTGGCACTATTCCTCCCACTGATGCCAATGATGGGGCACTATTCCTCCCACTGACGCCAATGATAGGGCACTATACATCCAACTAATGCCAATGATGGGACACTATTAGTCCAACTGACACCAATGATGGGGCACTATTCCTCCCACTGATACCAATGATGGGGCACTATTCCTCCCACTGATGCCAATGATGGGGCACTATACCTCCAACTAACACCAATGATGGGACACTATTCCTCCAACTGACACCAATGATGGGGCACTATTCCTCCCACTGATGCCAACGATGGGGCACTATTCCTCCCACTGATGCCAACGATGGGGCACTATTCCTCCCACTGACACCAACGATGGGGCACTATACCTCCAACTGACACTAATATTGTGGCACTATTCCTCCCACTGATGCCAATGATGGGGCACTATTCCTCCCATTGATGCCAATGATGGGGCACTATTTCTCCCATTGACGCCAATGATGGGGCACTATACCTCCTACTGACCCAAAGAATGGGGCATTACTGACGCCAGGACATTTCATACCCCCAATGGCCACAGTCTGGCCCCTCTAGTCTGAAGTCTGAAGGACAGTAAACTGGCCCTTTGCTTAGAACATTTGGAGACCCCTTCTGTAGAGTGATGTCCGCACTACACAAAGGTGCCTTCAGCTGTGAAATAAATTGTGAGGTTCTGGTAATGAAATGGTTAATAAAGGTGACCCCCCCCCCCCCCCCCTGCATTGTATTTGTCCCAATTAACATCTACTTATTTTATCTCAGATTGTCAGTCCCCATTGCCTTCTGGGAGTGGGCAGGGTTCGGGGGTAGATATTGCCCCCAGCTGCCGTATACGTCGAGTGACGCTATACAGACCGATAACCTTCTCTGGAGGCGACTGACTGACAGCTGGCAGTGATGGGTGGTGGATGGCACCGCATGTGAGACTTCTACCTAAAGACTGCAACTGGTTAAATCCACGCCATGTGCAACACCTCGAACCGGCATTTCATTCTGCCGAGGATAAGCTGCTAAATGAAACATTAATTGGCCTCGGCATCGACGTTTCCTGCCAATAAACAGATGTCTGACTCCCCGATCACCGAGCTTAATATTCACCATAACACTCGCTCCACACACAGGTGAATTGTGTAATGCCAAAGTCCCCAGCCTGTAAGATTCCACCCTCCACAATGTATTAACACATTACCTACCAATAGGCTGCATTCTCAGTGATGTCACTGGTCTCTAGTGAACGGATAGGCTGCATTCTCAGTGATGTCACCGGTTTCTAGTGATTGGATAGGCTGCACCCTCAGTGATGTCACCGCTCTCTAGTGAATGGATAGGCTGCATTCTCAGTGATGTCACCGGTCTCTAGTGATTGGATAGGCTGCATTCTCAGTGATGTCACCGCTCTCTAGTGAATGGATAGGCTGCATTCTCAGTGATGTCACCGGTCTCTAGTGATTGGATAGGCTGCATTCTCAGTGATGTCACCGCTCTCTAGTGAACGGATAGGCTGCATTCTCAGTGATGTCACCGGTCTCTAGTGAATTGATAGGCTGCATTCTCAGTGATGTCACCGCTCTCTAGTGAACGGATAGGCTGCATTCTCAGTGATGTCACCGGTCTCTAGTGAACTGATAGGCTGCACCCTCAGTGATGTCACCGCTCTCTAGTGAATGGATAGGCTGCATTCTCAGTGATGTCTCCGCTCTCTAGTGAATGGATAGGCTGCATTCTCAGTGATGTCACCGCTCTCTAGTGAATGGATAGGCTGCATTCTCAGTGATGTCTCCGCTCTCTAGTGAATGGATAGGCTGCATTCTCAGTGATGTCACCGCTCTCTAGTGAATGGATAGGCTGCATTCTCAGTGATGTCACCGCTCTCTAGTGAATGGATAGGCTGCATTCTCAGTGATGTCACCGCTCTCTAGTGAATGGATAGGCTGCATTCTCAGTGATGTCACCGCTCTCTAGTGAATGGATAGGCTGCATTCTCAGTGATGTCACCGCTCTCTAGTGAATGGATAGGCTGCATTCTCAGTGATGTCACCGCTCTCTAGTGAATGGATAAGCTGCATTCTCAGTGATGTCACCGCTCTCTAGTGAATGGATAGGCTGCATGCTCAGTGATGTCACCGCTCTCTAGTGATTGGATAGGCTACATTCTCAGTGATGTCACCGGTCTCTAGTGAATGGATAGGCTGCATTCTCAGTGATGTCACTGCTCTCTAGTGAATGGATATCTTATATTTCCAGAATCAATGTAGTAATGGGTCTGACCAGCCAATGACACAACCAGACTTTAATGCGTGTGGGAAGGATTTGTAGAGGAGCTGCAGGATCTTTACTTGCACTCTGCTCACCCTGCGGGGCTTTTGCTAAACTCTTCTTTCCTTTCTTTTTTAATATACTTTCTTTTGTTAATACCTTCCTGGCGTCTCTCTCCAGCGTTCTTACAGCTTGCAGTGTTTGTATTGATCTTCAGAAGAAGCGAGTTTGCCTGGGAGAGCGCCGGGCCGCAGCGAATGAGGAGATAACGAACAAAAGGCTGCCAGCGCTCAGCGGCTCCTTATCGCCAGTGCAGCCGCCTCTAGTGTCCTTCTTCCTGACCAGATTAAGCTCAAAATCGCAGGGAGCTCGACAGGATTTCCTCGATTTGTTTTGCCGTCAACATCCCCTGCGAGGGGGCCCTGGGGGGGGGAGGGGTCTTCGAGCGTTACATTGTACACTATCCGAACAAACACTCGTGGGCCGCAGTCTGTGTTTTTCTTTATTGAAACAATCCCTCAGTGTGACTAGAGCCCAGGAAGAACAGATATCAACAAATGATGTCTTATTATACATTTACAGCGCCTTGAAAAAGTATTCATACCCCTTGAAATTTTCCACATTTTGTCATGTTACAACCAAAAAACGTAAATGTATTTTATTGGGATTTTATGTGATGGACCAACACAAAGTGGCGCATAACTGTGAAGTGGAAGGAAAATGATAAATGGTTTTCAAACCTGTTTTTACAAATAAATATGTGAAAAGTGTGGGGGGTACATTTGTATGGCGCCCCCCGGAGTCAATACTTTGTAGAACCTCCTTTCTGTGCAATTACAGCTGCAAGTATTTTTTGGGGATGTCTCTACCAGCTTTGCACATCTAGAGAGGGACATTTCTGCCCATTCTTCTTCTTTGCAGAATATCTCAAGCTCTGTCAGATTGAATGGAGAGCGTGTCAAATCTTGCCACAGATTTTCAATGTGATTTAGGTCTGGACTGTGACTGGGCCATTCTAAAGCCCCATACACACGGTCAGACTTTTTCATGGATTCTGTCCGATAGGACAAGGTTGTTGAAAAATCAGACCGTGTGTATGCACCATCGGACAGTGTTCGTCGGTTTGACCGACGGACAAAGTCTTATCTCCTGCTGGAAAGATTTGCCGTCAACACGGTCCGATCACACCAAATCCGATCGTGTGTACGGTTGTCCGACCGGACAAAGTGCTACGCATGCTCAGATCACATTACAAGACCAAAGCTATTGGCTACTAGCCTCTACGTAGTCCCGTCGTAGGCAACAAACGTCACCACGTTCAGAATGATCGGATTTTCCGACAACTTTGTCCGACCGTGTGTATGCAACACCAACATCGGACAAAGTATGACGGACATGGTCCGACGGACCTGGTCCGCGGATTGTCCGACCGTGTGTATGGGGCTTAACACATGAATATGCTTTGATCTAAACCATTCCATTGTAGCTCTGGCTGTATGTTTCGGGTCGTTGTCCTGCTGGAAGGTGACCCTCCCCCCCAGTCTCAAGTCTTTTGCCGACTCTAACAGGTTTTCTTCTAAGATTGTCCTGTATTTGGCTCCATCCATCTTCCCATCAACTCTGACCAGCTTCGGTATATTCCTCCTAAAAAAAACACATGCCTCTCGTAGGAAATGGATCTATTCAGATCAAATATCCAATCAGATATTGTCGGCGAATGAGGGGAGGTCCACCTAATGGCAATTTGTCTTCGTGCCACACGGAGCGCTCTTACCACAGTAAACCACATTAGTGGTTTCAAAACTGAGATATCAAGATAGCCCATTAGACACATTGGAGGATCCACCGAGAGATTCAGAGCTAAAATCCCATTAAGCGTACCCACGACCTCTGCCCAACACCTCTGGAGTTTCGGGCATCGCCATAATAGATGTATCAGTGACCCCGGATTGCCACATCTGGAGCAAGCCGAGTCAGTTGTGAAACCAATTTTAACCACTTGCCTACCAGGAACTTACACCCCCTTCCTGCCCAGGCCATTTTTCAACTTTCAGCGCTGTCGCAGTCATGCTACACTGTACCCAAACAAATGTTTTATCATTTTCTTCACACAAATAGAGCTTTATTTTGGTGGTATTTAATCACTGCTGGGTTTTTTATTTTTTACAAAAAAAAAAAAAGACCAAAAATTTTGAAATTAAAAT
>CM053027.1:621791438-621916438 GCA_028564925.1 Lithobates sylvaticus | reverse complement strand
GCCCTGTCTGGTTCCCCTTCCTAGAGTAAAAAATTCTGAGGTGCAACCTGGTAGTTTAATACATGTTCGAGGATTCTGGTATAAGGCATGAAACCCGTTCACGAATCTGCCCAGGATTCCAAACTTTTGTAGAACCCCGTCCAGGTATGGCCATAGGACGCTATCAAAGGCTTTATTAATGTCTAAACTGAGCATAAGGACCTTACGGGATCGTAAATTGGCGTCTTGGATAATATTAGTTGCTAAACGAATGTTGTCAGTTATTTGTCTTGTCGGGATGAATCCAGTCTGGTCAGGGGAGATTAAGGTCGTAATAATATTTGCCAGTCTGTCTGCTAAAATGCGACTAAATACTTTCAGGTCATTATTTATGACCGAGATAGGTCTATAGTTCTGTGGGAGTGAATGATCTTTCCCTGGCTTGGGAATCAGAGACATATTGGCCATTAGCATGTCACTCGGGAACGCCTCCCCAGAGAGGACCTTATTGTACAGTCTCGTCAGTCTAGGGGCCAGCAAGTCAGCAAACTTTTTGTAATATAAGGCCGAAAAGCCATCTGGGCCGGGGGTTTTTGCAGTTTTCAGGGAGGTCATGACAGCTGTCACCTCCTCCACTGAGCAGGGGGCATTCAAGGACTCTAGTTGTTCATCTGTCAGTTGGGGTAGCGGGATTGAGTCTAACCAGGTTAAGGGCCTCGGAGGGACCGAGGGATTAGGGGCCTCCATTAGGGATTGGTAGAATGATTTAAACAAGCTTAGAACCTCCTTAGGGTGGGTAGTAAGGTGACCCTCACTGTTTCGGAGCCTGTAAGAGTGTGTGGGCTGGGTAGATTGTTTCAGCTTTCTCGCAAACATGGTCGATGAAGAGTTACTGTAGAGTAGAAATTTGGCTTTGGACCATCTCAGGGATTTTTCTGTTTGTTCAGTGAGGATGGCGTCCAGCGCCCTCCTCTTCTGATCAATTTGTTTCAGTAGCTCTGGCTCCTGAGTGTGACCATGTCTGTGATACAGCCGATCCAAGTCTCTTGTGAGGGACTCAATGTTCTGCATTCTGATCTTTTTGCGCTCAGAGGCCAAGTGCATTAGTCTACCCCTTAGAACCGCCTTATGCGCTCCCCACAGTGCTGCCGGGGAAATCTCCCCGACCTCATTGTGGGCGAAGTACTCTGTGATGTAGCCTCCAATTTGGGATAAAGCGATCGGATCAGTGAGCATGGAGTCATTAAGTCTCCACGCTCCTAGAGCCTTTGGAAGGCCTATGTTGGCAAAAGAGCACCACACAATCTGATGGTCCGACCACGGGCATGAATGAATCCTAGCTGCTGTGGAGTTAGCTGTCATTATTGTCGTTGAGAGGATGTAATCTAACCTGGAATAACTGTCATGCGGGTTGGAATAAAAGGTGTATTCTCTTGCTCCCAAATTATGCGCCCTCCATGTGTCAATAAGTTGATTGGATTTAATCAGGTATTGTAGGGACTTAGGAAAGGCATTGGAAGCATGTCCAGCCTTGCTTCTATCTAGGACGGGGTGTGCCACAAGGTTAAAATCCCCCCCTATTATCATATGGGAGGAGTGAAACTTCTCAAGGGTTTGGAAAAAGCGTTTAAAAAACGCGGCTTGGGCGTCATTCGGGGCATACACTGAGGCTACCGTGATAGTTTTCCCCTGAATAATACCCTTCACAATCACATATCTACTTTCAGGGTCCTTATACATCTGTTGTAATTCAAAGTTTATGGTATTCTTAAAGAAAATAGCCGCCCCGCGGGTCCTGGACTCATACGTGGTAAAATACCCCTGATGGTAGGATTTATCGAAGTAGCGCGGGTGGTTTTGTGTGGAGAAGTGCGTCTCCTGAAGGAGCAGTATATCTGCACCTAGTCTTTTGTATGCTTTGAAGGCCTTTCTCCTTTTAACGGGAGAGTTGAAACCTTTCAGATTATGTGAAATAACATTAGTACCCATTAGGGTGTTCTATCAGGGAGCCTACCAGTTAAGGGTTGCACAATGAGTCCAGAATCCATCCGAGCCATCAAGTCAGGGTAAGTTAGAGCCCAGCTCCAGTGAATTGAGCGAGTCAGCAGTTTACCGATTAGTAGACTCATCCCAAAGGCTGAAGTCGTGGGCGCCCGCCAACCCCCGGAAGGACCAGGGGCAGGTCGGGCGCCCAGGAGTATCAACCAGTGAGAGAGGAGAAAACCATACATTGTCTGCAGTACATTGTTAGAGAGGCATAAAATGTTAAGGAAAAAAAGAGAAAAACAAATAAAAAACAAACAACCATGCTTTGAACTCAAATTTTGCGTCAGCATCAAAAACAGGCCAAGCCATCGCAAGAGCGGCAACTCAGCTGAGGGGGTCAGGGATAAAACAAGTCCCCTGACCAAAAACTTTGAAGGCTTGAGAAAGAGACAGGAGAGGGCCAAAAACAAAAAAATAAAAATGCCCTCCCCCCTCTCTCTCCTCTTCAATTTCTGAAATAAACATGGACCGAGTGGTCCAATCCTCCAAGCAAGAGGAGGGAGCCGAACCATCCAGATGATCATAGGGAGTACACCTCGTACGGCTTCCAGGGACGGGAGGGTCTCCATCCAGCTTGCCAGGAGAAGGGGGTAGATCAGACGGGCGCGACTGGACTTCCGATCAAGGGTGAGACCAGTCTGTTGCATATTGGCATGCGGGCCTGCATAGCGTCCTATTGTGGTAGAGGAACAGTTCTTTGGGTGTGGAAGGTCAGTGAACCGTACGGCGGTCCCTCCTGGGAGGTGGTGTAGCCCAGATGGCAGGCGAGCGGGGGGTAGTAGGTATCCTCGGGTGGTCTGCTGCGTTCAGAAGGCCTAGCTTTACCAGGAGATCCTTGCCCTCAGATATTGTGGTGACCGTGTACGTGGTGCCATTGTGAGGGACTTGCAGCTTAAAGGGGAAGCCCCAACGGTACCTGATCCTGGCAGATTGAAGCACCGAGGTAACCTCCTTCATTCTCCTGCGCTTGTCCAGGGTAGTGGGTGAGATGTCCGGATAGATCTGCACCGTTACACCATCAAGCTTCATGTTAGGGGTGTTGCGGGAAGCCCTTAGTATGTCTTCCTTTATGAGATAGTCCTTCAGACATAAAACTATGTCCCTTGGGGGTCTATCTTCCGGGGGCTTTGGGCGCAAGGCTCGGTGCAGCCTGTCACAAGTAAAGGCCGTAATTGGGGTCTCAGGAAGCAGGGAGTGAAAAAGTGTTTGCACTGCCTGAGGCAGGTCAGTGACCGTTTCAGGGACCCCCCTCACCCTCAAGTTGTTCCTCCTGTTCCTGTTGTCCAGGTCCTCGAGGTGGGCTTGCAGGACCTGAACCGTGTCTGTGAGGGTCTCATGGTCCGTCCTGAGGTCAGAGTGGGACAAGCATAGTTCGTCATGTTTGGTCTCCAACATGTCCGTTCTGGTTCCCAAGGCCGCGATCTCAGTGGACAGCGTGCTGGTAGCCTTATGTAGTTCCGTCTGGAACTTTTTAGCCAGTCTGTTGTACATAGAGGAAAGGCTGTCCTCCAAGTCTGCTTTTGTGAGGAGATTGGTGTACTCACTGTCTCCCGTTGAGTGTTCCGGGGATGCGGCCGAGGCCTGAGAGCACGCCGGCGCTGGCTCCGGCTGGGCGCCATCTTGGGACATCGTGTGTTGTTCCCGCACTCTCAGAAGGTAGTTCGTTAGGGACCTTTGAGCCGGTTTGCCACGGCGATTCTTAGGGCCCGGCATGCGCTGGGTGTTCCACCGGGGGTGATGGGTATCTGAGAGCCGAAATGCAGGTTAGATGGCCCCGGGGAACTCGCGTTTGTCTCTGGGTCTCTCGGAGCTCCTAGCCCTTGCTTCCGTCCAGGATCGCGCCGCGCATGCGCCCCATTATTATGATTTTAATATATATATTATTTTATACATATATATATATATATATTTTTATTATTATTATATTATATTATTATATTATATATTATTATTATTATTATTATTATTATTATTAAAAGTAATTTTTAGGTAACCGCTACAATAGTAACACAATATGCATGTCAAAAAATTATTCTTTAGTGCTATATACTGTATAGTATAATTTATATATGTTTTTATTTTTTGATATATATATATATATATATATATATATATATATATATATATATACTGTACATGTATTATTCCCTGCTGGATTCATCAGGGCCTTCAGAATGTTGCCGCTTGGTGGGACTGTATGGCGCTCGCCAGTCCTTCTGTGCCCCGGACCCAAGAACCACATTTGGCCTTTGCAGGCTCAGGATGGGGACTTTTCATAAAATTAGGACACCAGCGGGATACAAATTATCCAAAGTAAACCTTTACAGAGACCAAGAAGAGCAGCGCCCCCCTCCACCACCCCGACTCCTCATCATCTGCCCCCCAGAGAAGCTCTTGGAGGAGATATGGAAGGCTCAGGAATGCCCCCAGTCCGAGGACTTCTCCGTGATCTTTTCGGGCCATCAGAGGTTAAAGCATTTGTGTAGAAGCTCTCTATCCCCTCTTATGTGTCAGGGAGGAACTATGGCGTTTATAATAAGGTTATGAGCTGGAATTACACATGGCGCTCGGAACACAGATGGCGCCATGCCAGGGGCTCAGGCTCAGCTGGAATGCTGGGGGTAGTGGGGGGGCAACGGCGCTCGGCTAAACAACTGTGACATCTATTAGGTTATATCACTTTATTACTTCTAATATTCTACTGCTCTCCCATCCGCACAAGCAGAACGCGGGTTCTATATCTTTCCACCCTTCTCTCTTTCCTTCTACTCTTCTCTTCTCCTTCTCTTCGCCTCTCCTCTCCTTCTTTCCTTCTCCTCCTCTTCTCCTCCTCTCCTTCTCCTCTCCTTCTCTTCTCCTCTCCTTCTCCTCTCCTTCTTCTCTTCTCCTCTCCTTCTCCTATCCCCTCCTTCTCTTCTCCTCTCCTTCTCCTCTCCTTCTTCTCTTCTCCTCTCCTTCTCCTATCCCCTCCTTCTCTTCTCTTCTCCTCTCCTTCTCCTTCTCTCCTCTTTTCTTCTCTTCTCCTCTCCTTCTCTTCTCCTTCTCCTCTCCTCTCTCTTCTCCTCTCCTTCTCCTTCTCTTCTCCTTCTCCTCTCCTTCTTCTCTTCTCCTCTCATTCTCCTCTCCTTCTCTTCTCCTCTCCTTCTTCTCTTCTCTCCTTCTCTTCTCCTCACCTTCTTCTCTTCTCTCCTTCTCTTCTCCTCACCTTCTCATCTCCTCTCATTCTCTTCTCCTCTCCTTCTCCTCTCCTTCTCCTCTCCTTCTCTTCTCCTCTCCTTCTCCTCTCCTTCTCCTTCTCTTCTCTTCTCTTTTCTTCTCTTCTCCTTCTCTTCTCCTTCTCCTCTCCTTCTTCTCTTCTCCTCTCATTCTCCTCTCCTTCTCTTCTCCTCTCCTTCTTCTCTTCTCTCCTTCTCTTCTCCTCACCTTCTCATCTCCTCTCATTCTCTTCTCCTCTCCTTCTCCTCTCCTTCTCTTCTCCTCTCCTTCTCTTCTCTTTTCTTCTCTTCTCCTTCTCTTTCTTCTCTTCTCCTCTCCTCTTCTCTTCTCCTCTCATTCTCCTCTCATTCTCCTCTCCTTCTCTTCTCCTCTCCTTCTTCTCTTCTCTCCTTCTCTTCTCCTCACCTTCTCATCTCCTCTCCTCCTCTTCTCCTCTCCTTCTCCTCTCCTTCTCCTTCTCTTCTCTTTTCTTATCTTCTCCTTCTCTTCTCCTTCTCCTCTCCTTCTTCTCTTCTCCTCTCATTCTCCTCTCATTCTCCTCTCCTTCTCTTCTCCTCTCCTTCTCCTCTCATTCTACTCTCCTTCTCTTCTCCTCTCCTTCTCCTTATCTTCTCTTTTCTTCTCTTCTCCTTCTCTTCTCTTTTCTTCTCTTCTCCTCTCATTCTCCTCTCCTTCTTCTCTTCTCCTCTCATTCTCCTCTCCTTCTTCTCTTCTCCTCTCATTCTCCTCTCCTTCTTCTCTTCTCCTCTCATTCTCCTCTCCTTCTTCTCTTCTCCTCTCATTCTCCTCTCCTTCTTCTCTTCTCCTTCTCTTCTCCTTTTCTTCTCTTCTCTCCTTCCCCTCCCCTCTCCTCTCCTTCCCTTCTCCTCTCCTCTCCTTCCCTTCTCCTCTCCTTCCCTTCCCTTCTCCTCTCCTTCCCCTCTCTTCTCCTCTCAGGTTCTCTCCCGCATCCTCTCCTATGCTGTGTTCCGTCCTCACCTCCTCTGTTTAGCACAATTTTTGGTGTGTTTCCGATGCATTTCTGGTGCCTTTTTGGGCCCCCGGCACCTGTGAAAAATGGACATGTGAAAAAAAACGCCCCAAAAAGGCAAATCACGTGTGCGTTTTTACCCACGATTTCTATTCATTTCAAGAGGAAGCTGCATTTTTTTGTTGCAGTTTTCAGAACCGCACCAAAGATGCAGCATGCAGGACTTTTCAAAACACACCCACAGCGCCGTGGTGTGTAAAGCCCCCATAGGACTTATCGCGAGACCTTTTTTCCTGCGTTTTTTTTTCTTGCAAGTTAAAAAACGCAGTGAAATGGGGGACCTAACTCTGCTACATTCGATTATTCCAGCGATTGCCCGTGTTTTTCTTATATTCGTCGACCATTCGAGTCGCGATATAAAACATACTTTCTCTTTAACCTCCTCCGCCGCATAAGCCGCCCAGACCGCGGAATCGCACAGGCAGGATATCCGCCTACAATCTGTCAATTTCGCACAGATATCCGATAAGTTTATCTCGCAGAATGCGCGTGACGCGGGTCACCCGCACAAGCAGCGAGGGGATTCTGGGTAGCCGCGTAAAAAAAGGTGTGAAATCGGGGGTGACGCGCGTAAATAATCTTCCCGATCGGTCCAGAGATTTGTGTGTAGCGGGAAGTGACACGTTTCCGATCGCGCTGGCCGATACCATTACGGGTCAGGAGATGACAGCAGAATAAAACAGCCCTGAGATTAGTAAACAAAATTCCGCAGTCGGCGCGTCGCGTAGTTACGGCACGCCATCGCCCCGCCACAAATGTGCCCATCTGTCCAGGCAGCCGGTGCCAGGGAAACGGAGCTCGCTTAACCCGTCCGTGTCTGGAGGGGAAGTCCCAAGGACAAAACTAAAGGTGACAAGGAAATCGCAGAGAACAAAGTATGTTACATAACAGACAGAAATAGCCCAAATTTATCATAAATATTATTATAATGCAGGAAAAGTCTGGTGTGTTTTCATCACCTCGTATTTCATGTTAGAGATTTTGTATTACCCATTCGGTGAGGGGGGGGGGGGGGTTTGCCCAAAATGACAACAAAAATTGGGACATTTCATCAAAACGCATTAGAGTCACAGGGAAGGTGAAATTATTATTAGTATTATTATTATTATTATTATTAGTATTATTATTATTATACAGGATTTATATACCGCCAACAGATTGCACAGCGCTTTAAATGTCTCTTGAGGGTCAGATACGATCTGGGGGTGCAATAAAAAAAGAAGTCAGGGGGGTATAATGTCAACAGTGTGACAGAGACGCAAGTTACGACCTGGAGGTGAAGAGGTAGTGCGGGAGTGAACAGGGAACGCTAGTATGTAAGGATGAAAAAACGGAACCCGTGCCCCCCTTATATCAGGTGTCCCCAAAAGAGTCCCTCTTTACATCAGAAGTACTTATTCAAGTCCCTCTTTGCATCAGCTTCCCCACCAGAGTGCCCCCTTACATCAGGTGTCCTCAACAGAGTGCCCCCTTACATCAGGTGTCCTCAACAGAGTGCCCCCTTACATCAGGTATCCCCAACAGAGTGCCCCCTTACATCAGGTGTCCTCAACAGAGTGCCCCCCCTTACATAAGGTGTCCCCATCAGAGTGCCCACTTTTATCAGGTGTCCCCATCAGAGTGCCCCCTTACATCAGGTGTCCTCAACAGAGTGCCCCCTTACATCAGGTGTCCCCATCAGAGTGCCCCCTTACATCAGGTGTCCCCATCAGAGTGCCCCCTTACATCAGGTGTCCCCATCAGAGTGCCCCCTTTTATCAGGTGTCCCCATCAGAGTGCCCACTTTTATCAGGTGTCCCCATCAGAGTGCACCCTTACATCAGGTGTCCCCATCAGAGTGCCCCCTTACATCAGGTGTCCTCAGCAGAGTGCCCCCCTTACATCAGGTGTCCCAATCAGAGTGACCCCTTACATCAGATGCCCCCATCAGAGTGCCCCCTTGCATCAGGTGTCCCCATCAGAGTGCCCCTTACATCAGGTATCCCCATCAGAGTGCCCCCTTACATCAGATGTCCCCATCAGAGTGATCCCTTATATCAGATGCCCCCATCAGAGTGCCCCCTTGCATCAGGTGTCCCCATCAAAGTGCCCCTTACATCAGGTGTCCCCATCAGAGTGCCCCCTTACATCAGGTGTCCCCATCAGAGTGCCCCTTACATCAGGTGTCCCCATCTCTGTGCCCCTTACATCAGGTGTCCCCATCACAGTGCCCCCTTACATCAGGTGTCCCCATCACAGTGCCCCCTTACATCAGGGTCCCCATCAGAGAGCCCCTTACATCAGGTATCCCCATCAGAGTGCCCCCTTGCATCAGGTGTCCCCATCAGAGTGCCCCTTTACATTAGGTGTCCCCATCAGAGTGCCCCCTTACATCAGGTGTCCCCATCAGAGTGCCCCCTTACATCAGATGCCCCCATCAGAGTGCCCCCTTACATCAGGTGTCCCCATCAGAGATCCCCTTACATCAGGTGTCCCCATCAGAGTGCCCCCTTACATCAGGTGTCCCCATCAGAGATCCCCTTACATCAGGTGTCCCCATCAGAGTGCCCCTTACATCAGAGTGCCCTTTTACGTCAGGTGTTTGCACCAGAGTGCCCCTTACATCAAGTTTTCCTATCAGAGTGCCCCCTTTAATCAGGTGTCCCCATTGGAGTGCCCCCTTACATCAAGTGTCCCCACCAGAGTCCCCATCTGAGTGGCCCTTTACATCAATTGTCCCTATCTTGGTGTCCCCTTTCATTAACTATCTCCATTAGTGTTCCCCTTTACATCAACTATCCTCATCAGAGTGTCCCCTCACATCTATTGTTCCCTTCAGACTGCCTCATGGATCAGTGGATACACTCTAAGAGACCTCGGGGGCACAACTAAAATCTGGGCCTAGATCCAGGCCTGCTTTTCACCTATCCTGGACCTGGTCTTGTGCCAAAAGACACCCCTTATTGGCTGAGAAAAAGATGAGAAAGGCTGAGGAACAGAGGAACCCTAATAATAACACTAAATCTAACCCTTTGTTTATCACCCTAGCCATGTGATCAACTCCAAAATCTCCATCCCAGTCCTCCACTGCCAACTCCAAAATCTTCCAAAATCTTTATAGCCATCCTCCAATATTGACTCCAAAATATCCATCGCTGCCTTTCAGTGCCGCTCCAAAAACACCATCACTGCCCCTCGGTGCTGACTCCAAAAACTCCATCGCTGCCCTTCAGTGCCAACTCCAAAAACTCCATCACTGCCCCTCAGTGCTGACTCCAAAAACTCCATCGCTGCCCTTCAGTGCCAACTCCAAAAACTCCATCCCTGCTCTTCAGTGCTGACTCCAATAACTCCATCACTGCCCCTCAGTGCTGACTCCAAAAACTCCATCACTGCCCTTCAGTGCTGACTCCAATAACTCCATCGCTGCCCTTTAGTGCTGACTCCAATAACTCCATCGCTGCCCTTCAGTGCTGACTCCAATAACTCCATCACTGCCCCTCAGTGCTTACTCCAAAAACTCCATCGCTGCCCTTCAGTGCCAACTCCAAAAACTCCATCGCTGCCCTTCAGTGCTGACTCCAATAACTCCATCGCTGCCCTTCAGTGCTGACTCCAAAAACTCCATCGCTGCCCTTCAGTGCCAACTCCAAAAACTCCATCGCTGCCCTTCAGTGCTGACTCCAATAACTCCATCGCTGCCCTTCAGTGCTGACTCCAAAAACTCCATTGCTGCCTTTCAGTGCCGCTCCAAAAACACCATCACTGCCCCTCAGTGCTGACTCCAAAAACTCCATCGCTGCCCTTCAGTGCCAACTCCAAAAACTCCATCCCTGTCCTTCAGTGCTGACTCCAATAACTCCATTACTGCCCTTCAGTGCTGACTCCAATAACTTCATTGCTGCCCTTCAGTGCTGACTCCAATAACTCCATCGCAGCTCTTCAGTGCCGACTCCAATAACTCCATCCCTACCCTTCAGTGCTGACTCCAATAACAACATCACTGCCCTTCAGTACCGACTCCAATAACTCCATTACTGCCCTTCAGTGCCGCTCCGAAAACACCATCACTGCCCCTCAGTTGCTGACTCCAAAAACTCCATCGCTGCCCTTCAGTGCCAACTCCAAAAACTCCATCCCTGTCCTTCAGTGCTGACTCCAATAACTCCATTACTGCCCTTCAGTGCCGACTCCAATAACTCCATCCCTACCCTTCAGTGCTGACTCCAATAACTCCATCCCTACCCTTCAGTGCTGACTCCAATAACTCCATCGCTGCTCTTCAGTGCCGACTCCAATAACTCCATCGCTGCTCTTCAGTGCTGACTCCAATAACTCCATCGCTGCCCTTCAGTGCTGACTCCAATAACTCCATCCCTACCCTTCAGTGCTGACTCCAATAACTCCATCGCTGCTCTTCAGTGCTGACTCCAATAACTCCATCGCTGCCCTTCAGTGCCGACTCCAATAACTCCATCGCTGCCCTTCAGTGCTGACTCCAATAACTCCATCACTGCTCTTCAGTGCTGACTCCAAAAACTCCATTGCTGCTCTTCAGTGCCGACTCCAATAACTCCATCCCTACCCTTCAGGGCCGACTCCAAAAACTCCATCACTGTTGTGATCTGTTGACAAAACATCCATCCGCATCCTCCATGGTAGACTCCCAAATCTCTATCCCTTTCATCCAATGCCAACTCCAAAAATTCCATCCTTGTCCTCCAGTGCCGACTTCAAAAATCGGGAAATTTTGGGAAAATGTTGGCAATTTGGCAACGTGCATTAGAGTTATTGGGTGGTTTTGGGTTGTTTTAATTTAAGGTGGTTTTTGGTCGTTTTTAAGGGTGCAGCAGGCTGTAAGTTTCTCCTGAGGAGTACAGAAGCTTCTTTCACCTCTCCTGAACCGGTTCTTGTGCCAAAACAAATCCCCACGTTATCTGGGAATATCAAGTTGCAGTTTGAGGAGCAGAGGAACCCCAACACTAACCCTTTGGTTATCAGCAAAGCTATGTGATCACCATGTTAGCACTGGCATATCGAACACAACACACTACTTCATTTTTAGAAAACAAAGTTTTTAGAAAACAAAGCCCAGTGATGATCAAATACCTTTTTAAAATGATACAATCCTATATATACAATCCCGTATCCATAGTTGATCCAGAGGAAGGCAATAAAACCCCAATAAAGCTACCTTATCAGTGGGGTCATCATTACTGTCATTTATAGAAAATATCAGCTTTCCTAATGGACGTCCGGAACATCACAGGCTGCATCGTGGGAGACCGAGGACAAGAAGATCACGGCCTGGGTGTATTCTACAGTGCATGTGTCTCCAGTAGTATTCATAAACTGGAGATACATCTCTGCTGGAATAACAAACAGCGCCCAAATCTACATCCCCGTCCTCCAGTGCTGACTCCAGAATCTCCATCTGCTTCCTCCAGTGCCAACTTCAAAATCTCCATCTGCTTCCTCCAGTGCCAACTTCAAAATCTCCATCCTTATCCTCCAGTGCCAGTTCCAGAATTTCCATCCCCATCTTCCAGCGTCAACTCAAGATTCACCATCCTCCAGTGTCAATGTCAAGATCTCCATCCCCGTCTCCCAGTCCAGGTTCCAAAATCTCCATAACCATCTTCCAGTGCTGACTCAAACAAAAAATTCTCCATCACTGTTGTCCATTGTCGACGCCAAACCTCTATCTGCATCCTCCAGTGTGGACTCCCATATCTCCATCCCGATTATCCAGTACCAACTCCAAAATCTCCAAATGCATCCTCCAGTGTAGACTTCATCACTGTCATCCAGTGTCAACTTAAAATTCTCCTCCCACGTTCTTCAGTGCAGACTCCAAAATCTCCATCATCATCCTCCAGTGCAATTCCAAAATCTCCACCCTGGTCTTCCAGTGAAAACTCCAAAATCTTTATAACCATCTTCCAGTGTCAACTCCAAAAATTTCCATCCTCATCATCCAATGCTGATTTCAAACTCTCCATCACCACCCTTCAGTGTCAACTCCAAAATTTTCCATCCTCATCATCCAGTGCTGATTTCAGACTCTCCATCACCACCCTCCAGTGTCAACTCCAAAATTTTCCATCCTCATCATCCAGTGCTGATTTCAGACTCTCCATCACCACCCTCCAGTGTCAACTCCAAAATTTCCATCCTCATCCTCCAGTGTCGACTCCAAAATTTCCATTCTCATCCTCTAGTGACAACTCCAAAATATCTATCACCGCCATCTATTGTCAACTTCAAAACCTTTGCATCCTCCAGTGCCGACTCCAAAATCTCCATTCCCGTCCTCCAGTGCCGACTCCAAAATCTCCATTCCTGTCCTCCAGTGCCAACTCCAAAATCTCCAAATGCATCCTCCAGTGTAGACTCCAAAATCTTCATCACTGTCATCCAGTGTCAACTCCAAATTCTCCTCCCACGTTCTTCAGTGCAGACTCCAAAATCTCCCTCATCATCCTCCAGTGCAACTCCAAAATCTTCATCCTGGTCTTCCAGTGCCAACTCCAAAATCTTTATAACCATCTTCCAGTGCCAACTCCAAAATTCTCCATCCTCATCCTCCAGTGCTGACTTTAGACTCTCTTTCACCACCCTCCAGTGCCAACTCCAAAATCTTTATAACCATCTTCCAGTGTCAACTCCAAAATATCTATCACTGCCATCTATTGTCGACTCCAAAACATTTGCATCCTCCAGTGCCAACTCCAAAATCTCCATTCCCGTCCTCCGGTGCCAACTCCAAAATCTCCATCACTGTCATCTATTGTAGACTCCAGTGCAGACGCCAAAATCTTTATCTGCATTTTCCAGTGCAGACTCCAAAATCTCCATCCATGTCTTTAATGCAGACTCCAAAATCTCCATCCACATCCTCCAGTGTTGAATTCAAATATTCCATCTGCATCCTCCAAGTGGCTACTTTTCCTTGTCGTATATTACAAATATGTGCCTTTTAAGATAGATTGATTGATTGATTGACTGGGTTGGAGGTTATACTTGTGTCTAATAAGACTGTGTCACATAGCACTTAGTCCGGCATGTTTTAGTCACTGAGGATCAATAAGGGAATGATTTTGATGAGGGAAGGAAGCTTAGACTGACCCTCCGCAGTTCTCCATTCATAGCACAGTGGTATGGGGGGGGGGGGCTATACAGGAAGCTTCATAGTGGATAGTGGTGTCACCCTTCTTCACCATGTAGTGCGGCTGGGGGCATGTGAATGACAAGACTCGCTGGACAGAGCTACCATTACTTTGGCAGTTAGGAGAGTCAACATGTATGAATGTCATCTACGCGTTTAGCTGTTTGGTGGAGTAACACTTTAAGGCACAACTGCAGATTTACTGAAATGTGTCCTAAAATCCCCCACCTTTCTCTCTCTCCACTGGAAGCCACTTACCAAAATACTTATCTTTTGTCCTCCACTGTAATGCCCCGTACACACGGTCGGATTTTCCGACGGAAAATGTCCTATCGGACAATGTTGTCGGAAAGTCCGACCGTGTGTGGGCTCCATCTGACTTTTTCCGTCGGATTTTCCGACGGACAAAGTTTTATCTCCTGCTCTCAAATTTTCCGACAACAAAGTCCTATCGGACTTTTTCCGATCGTGTGTATCGAATTCCGACGGACAAAGTGCTACGCATGCTCAGATCACATTACAAGACCAAAGCTATTGGCTACTAGCCTCTACGTACTCCCGTCGTAGGCAACAAACGTCACCACGTTCAGAATGATCGGATTTTCCGACAACTTTGTCCGACCGTGTGTATGCAACACCAGTGTCGGACAAAATCCGTCGGAAAAAATCCGATGGATTTTGTGGTCGGATTTTCCGACCGTGTGTATGGGGCATAAGGCCCTGCAGGAAGGTGTCCTGGCTGTATCCAGTTCCTTCTGCACACAAAACTGTTGCAAACATTACAAAGTTATTGCAAAATATGTGATAGCGTGCCTTTAATTGCCACCTTTTTGCATTTGTTAGACCTGCGTCTTCTACAAAACGCACAGGACATGCGTCCAATCAGCACGCAGCATCTGTGCTAATAACCAATTCCAATTAGGGATTTACTATTAAAGTGGCCTCATTTTTTTTTTTCTTTCAAAGAATAGATGACGCCTTTTAATGGGGGTCCTCCTTTTGTGGACTGGCGCAGCTTCTCCGACAATCCGTACGGTCACGGTATAATGCGAATGTTTGATGTCTGGCTCTGTTATGGATTCTCTGGAATAATTAGCTGTGTTCTCCTTTCATCATCCTCATCGCGGTGATGGCATCTCAAGCAGAGACACTAAAAGTCAATTCTAATTAAGGTCTCTGCGCCTCCATAGTGCCGCACAGCCGGCTCTCGTTTGTAACGTCTTAACAGGTTAAAGGAAGAGATGTTTGAAGTGGGTTATGAAGACTTTTTTTTTTAAGAGCTGTAATACTATTCGTCTTTTCATAATGCTGCGGTACCCGGACCCCTGAAGAGCCAACGCTCTGAATCGTAACCTCGGTATACAGTGGCGGCAAGGCTCCAACCGGCTCTAAGGCTTCCCGCAGCCTTGCCGGTTCAGTGGTTATCTAGATGGTTTAAGGATAATACCAAGCTTCATAAATGAAATTTTTTGGAAAGTGGGTGTTCTTCTTCTGTTCTCCTTTCTCTCTTCTCCTCTCCTCTCCTCACCTCTCCATCCTCTCTTCTCTTCTCCCCTACTCCTCTCAGACTCTCTTCTGCTTCCTCTCCTTTCCTCATTTCTCTCTTCTGCCCTCCTCATCTCAGACTGTTTCCTGCTTCCTCTCCCCTCTTCCTCCCTACTCTTCTCCGCTCCTCTCCTTCTCTTAGACTTTCTCCTGCTTCCTCTCCTTTCCTAATTTCTCTCTTCTCCCCATCTACTCTCAGACTCTTTCCTGCTTCCTCTCCTGTCCTCCTTTCTCTCTTCTTATCTCAGACTCTCCTGCATCCTCTCCTCTACAACTTCATCTTTTCTCCTCTCCTCTTCTACTTTCAGACTCTTTTCTTCTTCCTCCCCCCCCTCCTCCTCTCTTCTCTTTTCCCCATCTCCTCTCAGACTCTCTCCTGCTTCCTCTCCTTTCCTCGTTTCTCTCTTTTCCCCTCCTCATCTCACACTCTTTCCTGCTTCCTCTCCTGTTCTTCTTTCTCTTTTCTCCCCTGCTTCTCTCGGACTCTTTATTGCTTCCTCTCTTGTCCTTTCTCTCTTCTTTTCTCATACTCTCCTGCATCGTCTCCTTTACAACTTCATCTCTTCTCTTCTCCTCTCCTCCCCTCTCCATATTCTCTCCTCTTCACTCCTCCTCTCAGACTCTCTCCTGCTTCCTCTCCTTACCTAATTTCTCTACTCTCCCCTCCTCATCTCAGATTCTTTCCTGATTCCTCTCCTGTCCTCTTCTATTCTCTTCCTCTCCAGTCCTCCTCTATTCTCTTCTCTCCTCCTCTCAGACTCTCTCCTGCTTCCTCTCATATTCTCCCTTCTCTCTTCTCCACTCCAGTGCTCAGACTCTCTTCTGCTTCCTCTCCTCTCCCTTCTCTCTTCTCTTCCCTGTCCTCTCCTGTTCTCTCCTTCCTCCCTTCTCCTCTTCTTCTCTCAGACTCTCTCCTGATTCTCCTTTCTCTCTTCTCCACTCCACTGCTCAGACTTTCTTCTGCTTCCTCTCCTCTCCCTCCTCTCTTCTCTTCCCTGTTCTCTCCTGTTCTCTCCTTCCTCCCTTCTCCTCTCCTTCTCTCAGACTCTTTCCTGCTTCTCCTATCCTTTCTATTTCCTCCTCTCAGACTCTCTCCTGCTTCTTCTACTTTCCTCCTTTCTCACTTCTTCCTTCCTCCTCTCAGACGCTCTCCTGCTTCCTCTCTTGTCTTCCTTTCTCTCATACTTCTGCACCCTCTCATATACTCCTTTGTCTCTCCTCTTCTCCACTCTCCCTCCTTTCTTCTCTTCTCCCTTCTCCTTTCAGACTCTCTGGCATCCTCTCCTCTATTCCTTCATCTTTTCTCATCGCCTCCCCTATCCCTCTTCTTCCACCCTTCTCTCAGACTCTCCTGCATACTCTCCTTCTTATACTCCTTCTTTTCTCTTCTCTCCTCTCCCCTCCCCTCCTCTCCTATCAGACTCTCTCCATCTTCCTCTCCTGTCCTCCTTTCTCTCTTCTCCCCTCCTCCTCTCAGACTCTCCTGCTTCCTTACCCCTGAAGTGCCAACGCTCTAAATCGTAACAGTAGCGGCAAGGCTCCAACCGGCTCTAAGGCCTCCTGCAGCCTCCCTGGTTTGGTGATTATCTAGATGGTTTAAGGATAATACCAAGCTTCATAAATGGAATGTTTTTGGAAAGTGGATGTTCCTCTTCTGTCCTCATTTCTCTCTTCCCTCCTCCTCTCAGACTCTTTCGTGCTTCCTCTCCTGTCCTCCTTTCTCTCTTCTCCTCTCTTCACGCAAAACAGATATTTTCCAGGATGTGGGCAATCCATTATGGCAATCAGTTTGGTTTGATTAAATGCCACCATTCAGTGGAATTTGTAAGTTAACAAGTCCTAGTTGCAATCTCGGAACACCCAATAAGAGGATAGTATGCAACCGGTCTGAACTACGTGGCATGTTCACCAATGCCAGGAGCCTGGCGGACAAGATGGGTGAACTAGAGATACTGTTGTACGAGGAGAATTTGGATTTTGTGGGAACCCAATTGCAGACCATTGTTCAGTCTACTGACTGGAATGGTACCAGCAGATTGGAGAAAAGCCAATGTAGCACCAGTATTTAAAAAGGGCCCAAAATACATCCCTGGGAATTACAGACCAGTTAGCCTAACATCAATAGTATGCAAGCTCTTGGAGGGGATGATAAGGGACTATATACAAGATTTTAGACCTGGTTCAACAGCTCTCATGATTGGCTGGAAACCATTCAAGGGTATACACTTTATCGCAAGGATAGAGAGGGTAAAAAAGGGGGAGGGGTATGCCTATATATCAAAAATAATGTACAGGTGAATGTGAGAGATGCCATCACTAAGGGAGCTAGGGAGGAGGTGGAATCCTTATGGGTAGAGCTCCAAAGGGATGAAGCTAAGGGGAGAATAATACTGGGAGTATGCTATAGGCCCCCTAACCTGAGGGAGGAGGGGGGGGCGGACCTCCTATCACAAATTGGATTAGCAGCAAGGATGGGAAGTGTCATCATAATGGGGGATTTTAATTATCCAGACATAGACTGGGCGGAGGGAACCGCACATTCATCTAAGGCTCGCCAGTTCCTAAATGTCTTGCAGGACAATTTCATGGGTCAGATGGTAGGCGCTAAGGATGGGCCCGGTGCTCGATGCGAACCCACGTTCGCATCGAGCACCGGGCGTTCGCTCGCTCTGCGAGCCCAGAACTATTTTGGCCGCTCGCATCACGTTCGTGTGATGCGAGCGGCCCCGCAATGCATTGCGGCCGGCGCGGCCGACGCAGTGCATTGCTGGCTGATGATTGGCCAAGCATGCACTGTGACCCCGCATGCTTGGCCAATCACAGCCCCGGAAAATCGAAGAGCCATAATTGGCTACAGGCAGGACGCCTGTAGCCAATTACAGCTCAGGGGCTGTAGTACACGCCCCCCCCCTATAAAACGCCGCCACGCCGTCTGCGCCGGTCACATGCTGTTCCGGCGCAGATTGAGCAGGCAGATTCTGTGACACTCTGCTGCATTGAGATAGTTAGATAGATTCACTTACAGAGATTGAGTTAGATAGATTCAGTTACAAAGATTGATTGACAAAGAGGGGCTTGTAGTGTGCTCGTGGCAGGCAGGCAGAGCTCCTATATTTTGTTACCAGAAGCACCTATAGGACTTGTAGTGTGTTCGTGGCAGGCAGGCAGAGCTCCTATATTTTGTTACAGAAGCACCTATAGGACTTGTAGTGTGTTAGTGGCAGGCAGGCAGAGCTCCTATATTTTGTTACCAGAAGCACCTATAGGTCTTGTAGTGTGTTCGTGGCAGGCAGGCAGAGCTCCTATATTTTGTTACCAGAAGCACCTATAGGACTTGTAGTGTGTTAGTGGCAGGCAGGCAGAGCTCCTATATTTTGTTACCAGAAGCACCTATAGGACTTGTAGTGTGCTCGTGGCAGGCAGGCAGAGCTCCTATATTTTGTTACCAGAAGCACCTATAGGACTTGTAGTGTGTTCGTGGCAGGCAGGCAGAGCTCCTATATTTTGTTACCAGAAGCACCTATAGGACTTGTAGTGTGTTAGTGGCAGGCAGGCAGAGCTCCTATATTTTGTTACCAGAAGCACCTATAGGACTTGTAGTGTGTTCGTGGCAGGCAGGCAGAGCTCCTATATTTTGTTACCAGAAGCACCTATAGGACTTGTAGTGTGTTCGTGGCAGGCAGGCAGAGCTCCTATATTTTGTTCCCAGAAGCACCTATAGGACTTGAAGTGTGTTAGTCCCATTACACACACAGAGCTATATTTTGTTCCCAGAAGCACCTATAGGACTTGAAGTGTGTTAGTCCCATTACACACAAAGAGCTATACTTTGTTCCCAGAAGCACCTATAGGACTTGAAGTGTGTTAGTCCCATTACACACACAGAGCTATATTTTGTTCCCAGAAGCACCTATAGGACTTGAAGTGTGTTAGTCCCATTACACACAAAGAGCTATACTTTGTTCCCAGAAGCACCTATAGGACTTGAAGTGTGTTAGTCCCATTACACACACAGAGCTATATTTTGTTCCCAGAAGCACCTATAGGACTTGAAGTGTGTTAGTCCCATTACACACAAAGAGCTATATTTTGTTCCCAGAAGCACCTATAGGACTTGAAGTGTGTTAGTCCCATTACACACACAGAGCTATATTTTGTTCCCAGAAGCACCTATAGGACTTGAAGTGTGTTAGTCCCATTACACACAAAGAGCTATACTTTGTTCCCAGAAGCACCTATAGGACTTGAAGTGTGTTAGTCCCATTACACACACAGAGCTATATTTTGTTCCCAGAAGCACCTATAGGACTTGAAGTGTGTTAGTCCCATTACACACAAAGAGCTATACTTTGTTCCCAGAAGCACCTATAGGACTTGAAGTGTGTTAGTCCCATTACACACACAGAGCTATATTTTGTTCCCAGAAGCACCTATAGGACTTGAAGTGTGTTAGTCCCATTACACACAAAGAGCTATATTTTGTTCCCAGAAGCACCTATAGGACTTGAAGTGTGTTAGTCCCATTACACACACAGAGCTATATTTTGTTCCCAGAAGCACCTATAGGACTTGAAGTGTGTTAGTCCCATTACACACACAGAGCTATATTTTGTTCCCAGAAGCACCTATAGGACTTGAAGTGTGTTAGTCCCATTACACACAAAGAGCTATACTTTGTTCCCAGAAGCACCTATAGGACTTGAAGTGTGTTAGTCCCATTACACACACAGAGCTATATTTTGTTCCCAGAAGCACCTATAGGACTTGAAGTGTTAGTCCCATTACACACAAAGAGCTATATTTTGTTCCCAGAAGCACCTATAGGACTTGAAGTGTGTTAGTCCCATTACACACACAGAGCTATATTTTGTTCCCAGAAGCACCTATAGGACTTGAAGTGTGTTAGTCCCATTACACACACAAAGAGCTATATTTTGTTCCCAGAAGCACCTATAGGACTTGAAGTGTGTTAGTCCCATTACACACACAGAGCTATATTTTGTTCCCAGAAGCACCTATAGGACTTGAAGTGTGTTAGTCCCATTACACACAAAGAGCTATACTTTGTTCCCAGAAGCACCTATAGGACTTGAAGTGTGTTAGTCCCATTACACACACAGAGCTATATTTTGTTCCCAGAAGCACCTATAGGACTTGAAGTGTGTTAGTCCCATTACACACAAAGAGCTATACTTTGTTCCCAGAAGCACCTATAGGACTTGAAGTGTGTTAGTCCCATTACACACACAGAGCTATATTTTGTTCCCAGAAGCACCTATAGGACTTGAAGTGTGTTAGTCCCATTACACACAAAGAGCTATATTTTGTTCCCAGAAGCACCTATAGGACTTGAAGTGTGTTAGTCCCATTACACACACAGAGCTATATTTTGTTCCCAGAAGCACCTATAGGACTTGAAGTGTGTTAGTCCCATTACACACACAGAGCTATATTTTGTTCCCAGAAGCACCTATAGGACTTGAAGTGTGTTAGTCCCATTACACACACAGAGCTATATTTTGTTCCCAGAAGCACCTATAGGACTTGAAGTGTGTTAGTCCCATTACACACAAAGAGCTATATTTTGTTCCCAGAAGCACCTATAGGACTTGAAGTGTGTTAGTCCCATTACACACACAGAGCTATATTTTGTTCCCAGAAGCACCTATAGGACTTGAAGTGTGTTAGTCCCATTACACACAAAGAGCTATACTTTGTTCCCAGAAGCACCTATAGGACTTGAAGTGTGTTAGTCCCATTACACACAAAGAGCTATATTTTGTTCCCAGAAGCACCTATAGGACTTGAAGTGTGTTAGTCCCATTACACACACAGAGCTATATTTTGTTCCCAGAAGCACCTATAGGACTTGAAGTGTGTTAGTCCCATTACACACAAAGAGCTATACTTTGTTCCCAGAAGCACCTATAGGACTTGAAGTGTGTTAGTCCCATTACACACAAAGAGCTATATTTTGTTCCCAGAAGCACCTATAGGACTTGAAGTGTGTTAGTCCCATTACACACACAGAGCTATATTTTGTTCCCAGAAGCACCTATAGGACTTGAAGTGTGTTAGTCCCATCACACAGAGCTCCTCTATTTTCTTTGCATAAGCACCCACAGGACTTCTAGTGTGTTAGTGGCACCACACAGAGCTCCTCTATTTTCTTTGCAGAAGCACCCACAGGACTTCTAGTGTGTTAGTGGCATCACACAGAGCTCCTCTATTTTCTTTGCAGAGGCACCCACAGGACTTCTAGTGTGTTAGTGGCACCACACAGAGCTCCTCTATTTTCTTTGCAGAAGCACCCACAGGACTTCTAGTGTGTTAGTGGCATCACACAGAGCTCCTCTATTTTCTTTGCAGAGGCACCCATAGGACTTCTAGTGTGTTAGTGGCATCACACAGAGCTCCTCTATATTCTTCGCAGCAGCACGCACAGGACTTCTAGTGTGTTAGTGGCATCACACAGAGCTCCTCTATTTTCTTTGCAGAAGCACCCATAGGACTTCTAGTGTGTTAGTGGCATCACACAGAGCTCCTATATATTCTTTGCATAAGCACCCACAGGACTTCTAGTGTGTTAGTGGCACCACACAGAGCTCCTCTATTTTCTTTGCAGAAGCACCCACAGGACTTCTAGTGTGTTAGTGGCATCACACAGAGCTCCTCTATTTTCTTTGCAGAAGCACCCATAGGACTTCTAGTGTGTTAGTGGCATCACACAGAGCTCCTATATATTCTTTGCATAAGCACCCACAGGACTTCTAGTGTGTTAGTGGCACCACACAGAGCTCCTCTATTTTCTTTGCAGAAGCACCCACAGGACTTCTAGTGTGTTAGTGGCATCACACAGAGCTCCTCTATTTTCTTTGCAGAAGCACCCATAGGACTTCTAGTGTGTTAGTGGCATCACACAGAGCTCCTCTATTTTCTTTGCAGAAGCACCCACAGGACTTCTAGTGTGTTAGTGGCATCACACAGAGCTCCTCTATTTTCTTTGCATAAGCACCCACAGGACTTCTAGTGTGTTAGTGGCATCACACAGAGCTCCTCTATTTTCTTTGCATAAGCACCCACAGGACTTCTAGTGTGTTAGTGGCATCACACAGAGCTCCTCTATTTTCTTTGCAGAAGCACCCACAGGACTTCTAGTGTGTTAGTGGCATCACACAGAGCTCCTCTATTTTCTTTGCATAAGCACCCACAGGACTTCTAGTGTGTTAGTGGCATCACACAGAGCTCCTCTATTTTCTTTGCAGAGGCACCCATAGGAATTCTAGTGTGTTAGTGGCATCACACAGAGCTCCTATATATTCTTCTCAGCAGCACCCACAGGACTTCTAGTGTGTTAGTGGCATCACACAGAGCTCCTCTATTTTCTTTGCAGAAGCACCCATAGGACTTCTAGTGTGTTAGTGGCATCACACAGAGCTCCTCTATTTTCTTTGCAGAAGCACCCACAGGACTTCTAGTGTGTTAGTGGCATCACACAGAGCTCCTCTATTTTCTTTGCATAAGCACCCACAGGACTTCTAGTGTGTTAGTGGCATCACACAGAGCTCCTCTATTTTCTTTGCATAAGCACCCACAGGACTTCTAGTGTGTTAGTGGCATCACACAGAGCTCCTCTATTTTCTTTGCAGAAGCACCCACAGGACTTCTAGTGTGTTAGTGGCATCACACAGAGCTCCTCTATTTTCTTTGCATAAGCACCCACAGGACTTCTAGTGTGTTAGTGGCATCACACAGAGCTCCTCTATTTTCTTTGCAGAGGCACCCATAGGAATTCTAGTGTGTTAGTGGCATCACACAGAGCTCCTATATATTCTTCTCAGCAGCACCCACAGGACTTCTAGTGTGTTAGTGGCATCACACAGAGCTCCTCTATTTTCTTTGCAGAAGCACCCATAGGACTTCTAGTGTGTTAGTGGCATCACACAGAGCTCCTATATTTTCTTCTCAGCAGCACCCACAGGACTACCGACTACAATGGCTGGAAGACCGCCAAGGGGAGGCAGAGCGTGCAGAGCCAAGAACACAGGGCAGGCAGGCTCTGTTTCTAGTGGACGTGGCCGTGGACGTGGACGTGGTCGTGCATCGTCATCAGCACGTGGCCATGGGACACGCGCGTCTTTGTTTTCGGCAGCTGGACATGTGGAGCCGCATCATGCTGAAGGCTTGGTAGAATGGATGACCAAGCCCTCCTCATCCTCCTCATCCTCTCTCACCCAGGCTCAGGGTACTGACAGAGCATCATCAGCCACCCCTTCCCTAGACCCACCATGTCCTCCTGAGGAGTCCCCCGAACTCTTTGAGCACAGTGTTGGGTACATGCTCCAGGAGGATGCCCAACGATTCGAAGGCTCGGATGACGATACCCAGCTTGAGGAATCTGGCAGTACAGTTCCACCAGCTGCAGCTTACTGCCAGGTTTGCTCTAGTGGTGAAGAGGGAGGGGATGATGAGGTCACTGACTCCACGTGGGTGCCTCAAGGGAGAGAGGATGAGGAGGAGGACGAGGAGGAGGAGGATGCGGCGTCACATGTCCAACGAGGCAGGATGCCCCCTGGAGGCCAGGTAGAGGCCAGCACAGCAACTGTACAACACCGCAGAGCTCCGCCTGTGCAGGGCGCTGCCTCTGCACGTTATCAGAAAAGTTCTTTGGTGTGGGCCTTTTTTGAGACGAGTGCAGCAGATCGCACCACTGCTATTTGCAATATTTGTCTCAAGCGTATCTCGCGTGGCCAAAACATCAGCCGCTTGGGCACCACAAGCATGACCAGACATATGGCGACCTGCCATGCAGCTCGTTGGCAGGCACACATAAAAGACCCACACCAAAGAACTAAGCGGACCTCTCCTTGCTCCTCCTCAGCTGGGATCTCCATCCCCACTACACCTTCAGTCCTCTCTGAAAGCTGCTCTGAGAGGACTGAAGGTGTAGAATTCGGTGTGTCACAACCAAGTACTTGCAGTACACCGACGTCCGAATGCAGCAGGCAAATTTCCCTGCCCCAGCTGCTGGACCGTAGAAAGAAGTACACTCCCAGCCATCCACATGCCCAGCGGTTGAATGCTAGCCTTGCTAAATTGCTAGCACTTCAACTGCTGCCTTTTCAGTTGGTAGACTCGGCCCCCTTCCGTGAGTTTGTTCAATGTGCGGTTCCTCAGTGGCAGGTTCCCAAACGCCACTTTTTCTCGCGGAAGGCGATTCCGTCTCTCTACCGGCATGTGGAGGGCAATGTCCATGCCTCGCTGGACAGGGCGGTCAGCGGTAAGGTGCATATTACCGCTGACTCATGGTCCAGCAGGCATGGACAGGGACGGTACCTTTCTTTCACGGCCCATTGGGTCACTCTATTGGCAGCTGGGAGGGATGCAGGACAAGGTGCAGTAGTGTTGGAGGTTGTTCCGCCACCACGCCTCCAAAACGCGACTACTGCTACTGGTTGTGACACACCTCTCTCCTCCACCCCCTCCTCTTCTTCTTCCTCCAGTGCTCTGTCCTTGGAACCAGCGGTGCTCCGTAGGCGTACAAGGGGCTACGCAAGTACGCAGGCAAAAAGATGCCATGCCGTGCTTGCGCTGGTGTGTTTGGGGGACAGGAGCCACACTGGGCCAGAGGTTCTGGCAGCTCTGCAGGGGCAGGCCGAGAGGTGGTTGACGCCACGTCAGCTTAAGCCAGGAATGGTCGTTTCTGACAATGGCACCAACCTCCTCTCCGCCCTGCGACAGGGGCAGCTCACCCATGTGCCCTGCATGGCTCACGTCCTCAACCTGGTGGTGCAGCGGTTCTTGGGCAGGTTCCCAGGCTTACAGGATGTCCTGAGGCAGGCCAGGAAAGTCTGTGTGCATTTCCGCCGATCTTATAATGCCAGTGCTCGGCTGACTGAGCTGCAAAAGGAGCTGAACCTGCCCAAGAACCGCCTAATATCTGACATGCCCACCAGGTGGAACTCAACGTTGGCCATGCTGCAGCGACTGCACACGCAGCAGAGGGCCATCAATGAGTACCTTTGCGACTACGGCACCAGGACAGGGTCAGGGGAGCTTGGTTTTTTTTCCCCACGTCAGTGGAGCATGATCAGGGATGCATGCACTGTCCTCTCACCATTTGAGGAGGCCACGAGGATGGTGAGCAGTGACAGTGCATGCATCAGTGACACTGTCCCTCTTGTCCACCTGTTGGAGCATACGCTGCGTGGGATCATGGACAGGGCACTTGAGGCAGAACAGAGGCAGGAAGAGGAGGACTTCCTTGCCTCTCAAGGCCCCCTTTATCCGGACAGTGTTCCTTCTGTCCCACCCATCACACAGGAAGAGGATGAGGAGGAGGAGGAGGAGGAGGAGGAGGAGGATTGTGTGAGCATGGAGGTGGAGCCTGGCACTCAGCATCAGCAGCAGCAGTCTTTTAGGGATGATGTACAGTCCCAACAAGCCAGTGGACTTGTACGTGGCTGGGAGGAGGTGGCTGGCGATCATGTCATCCTCAGTGACCCAGAAGACTCCGGACCGAATGCCTCAGCTAACCTACGCTGCATGGCCTCCCTGATCCTGCAAAGCCTGCGGAAGGATCCTCGTGTTCTTCGGATCAAGGAGAGGGACCATTACTGGCTGGCCACTCTCCTTGATCCGCGGTACAAGGGTAAGGTTGCGGACCTTATCTTGCCGTCGCAGAGGGAGCAGAGGATGAGACATCTCAGGGAGGCCTTGCAGAAAGGTCTGTGCAACGCGTTCCCAGAAACTGGGAGGCTACAAACTCCTGGTCCTGGGCGACGAGTTGCTGAGGCTTCGGTCAGTGGCAGAAGGAGCGGTGGGGAAGGTGGACGTCTGACCGATGCGTTCAGACAATTTTTTAGTCCGCAGCCCCAAGGTATGATCGGTTCCAGCAACCATCGCCAGCGTCTGATATACATGGTGCAGGAATACCTTGGGGCAAGGTCAGACTTGGACACCTTTCCCACCGAAAATCCTCTGGCTTACTGGGTCCTGAGGATGGATCACTGGCCAGAGCTTGCACAGTATGCAATTGAGCTACTGGCCTGTCCTGCCTCCAGCGTTCTTTCCGAACGCACATTCAGTGCTGCTGGAGGATTTGTGACTGATCATAGGGTGCGCCTGTCCACCGCCTCGGTTGATCGACTGACCTTCATCAAAATGAATCAGTCTTGGATCACCACCAGCTACCAGGCACCTGAGGCGGATATAACCGAATAATTTTTAATGTCACATCCCTTCAAGACTGCCTATGCTGATGCTGAGTGACTGTCCTCTTATGTTCACTGACTATCCTCTTCCTCCTCCTCAATGATCCATGCCACCACACCAGTGCCTAAGGCACAATTTTTCAGCCCCTGTTTAACAGGGGCGTGTACTTACAATTTTTAAAAAAAATGCTTCGCAACACGTGTGACTGCTGTGCTCCAAGTACAGTCTCTGTGAGGGCCGTGTTGCAGTGTTGTGGCACCAGCACCAGTGCCTAAGGCACAATTTTTCAGCCCCTGTTTAACAGGGGCGTGTACTTACAATTTTAAAAAAAAATGCTTCGCAACACGTGTGACTGCTGTGCTCCAAGTACAGTCTCTGTGAGGGCCGTGTTGCAGTGTTGTGGCACCAGCACCAGTGCCTAAGGCACAATTTTTCAGCCCCTGTTTAACAGGGGCGTGTACTTACAATTTTTTAAAAAATGCTTCGCAACACGTGTGACTGCTGTGCTCCAAGTACAGTCTCTGTGAGGGCCGTGTTGCAGTGTTGTGGCACCAGTGCCTAAGGCACAATTTTTCAGCCCCTGTTTAACAGGGGCGTGTACTTACAATTTTTTAAAAAAATGCTTCGCAACACGTGTGACTGCTGTGCTCCAAGTACAGTCTCTGTGAGGGCCGTGTTGCAGTGTTGTGGCACCAGTGCCTAAGGCACAATTTTTCAGCCCCTGTTTAACAGGGGCGTGTACTTACAATTTTTTAAAAAAATGCTTCGCAACACGTGTGACTGCTGTGCTCCAAGTACAGTATCTGTGAGGGCCGGGTTGCAGTGTTGTGGCACCAGCACCAGTGCCTAAGGCACAATTTTTCAGCCCCTGTTTAACAGGGGCGTGTACTTACAATTTTTTAAAAAAAATGCTTCGCAACACGTGTGACTGCTGTGCTCCAAGTACAGTATCTGTGAGGGCCGGGTTGCAGTGTTGTGGCACCAGCACCAGTGCCTAAGGCACAATTTTTCAGCCCCTGTTTAACAGGGGCGTGTACTTACAATTTTTTAAAAAAATGCTTCGCAACACGTGTGACTGCTGTGCTCCAAGTACAGTCTCTGTGAGGGGTTGCAGTGTTGTGGCACCAGCACCAGTGCCTAAGGCACAATTTTTCAGCCCCTGTTTAACAGGGGCGGGTAATTACAAATCTTGATCTAATAGTTCACAGCAGGGCCCATTCCTGCGCCCACCAAGAGTAACTATGAGGGCCTGCAGTCTTGTGGCAACACCGTCCACCACCACCGCCAAAGGCCCAATTTTTCTGCCCTGTTCATCAGGTGCTTGCAATTACAAATCTTGATCTAATAACTCACAGCAGGGCCCATTCCTGCGCCCACCAAGAGTAACTATGAGGGCCTACAGTCTTGTGGCAACACCGTCCACCACCACCGCCAAAGGCCCAATTTTTCTGCCCTGTTCAACAGGTGCATGCAATTACAAATCTTGATCTATTAACTCACAGCAGGGCCCATTCCTGTGCCCACCAGTCTTGTGGCTACACCAACATCTAATAGGGCAAATTTCTGCAGAGTATATACGCCAGGCCCCTACTTTCAAACATCCAACTTACAAACGACTCCTACTTGAAAATGGAAAGAGAAAACAGGAAGTGAGAGGAAATCTACCCCTAGGAAGGGAAATTCTATCCTGTTAGATTTAATTTGGGAAAAAGGTATCTCCTCTCTACTGATACTTTATCACCAATCCTTGTTTCAATTAAAACCCCACTTTTTCCAAAAACATTTGTCATTGGGACGGAAAGTGAGGTGACATGTTCTGAACAGATGTGCAAAGACAGCAAATGTTACAGGGGTGATAACCCCTCCCTATGTTCTCCAAAAAGCTTAAAAATAGATTTTTTTGGGATGGAGCTACACTTCATAATGTACCTGTTCAGATTCTACTTAAGATCAAACCTAAAGCCGCAAGTGGTTTTAAATGGCTTCTTTTTTTCCTTTACAAATGTCATTTTGTGCAAGGACAGTTCTAAACACGGGAAACACATGCCACTTCACAGGCATACTTTGGACACCCCCCAGGTACCATATTTAAAGGAAAATGTCACTTTTTTTTTTTCACTTTATGCATCATTAAAATGACTGCTCCCGAAAAAACGTTAGTTTTTAAAAGTTCTTTTTGCATTGATATATGTCCCCTGGGGCAGGACCCGGGTCCCCAAACCTGTTTTATGACATTAACATGCATATTGGCCGTTGTAATTAGCACTTTTGATTTCGAACGTTCGCGTCCATTATAACGTATAGGGTTCGAAAATTCGCGCGAACTTTCGGTCCGTTCGAAGGTTCTGGTTCGAACCGAACCCGGGGGTGTTCGGCTCATCCCTAGTAGGCGCACCAACTAGAAATTAAGCGTTACTAGACCTACTGATTACCAACAATACAGACCTGATCATGGATGTGGAAATACGGGGAAATTTAGGAAACAGCAATCATAGGTCAATTGGCTTCAGTATAAATCACACAAATAGGAAACATAAGGGAAATAAAAAGGCACTGAATTTTCAAAAGAGCCAACTTCCCTAAACTACGAACCTTGCTAGAAGATATAAATTGGGATAAACTCTTAGGAACAAAGAACAGAGGAGAGATGGGTTTGCTTTAAGAGCATATTAACTAAAGGGAATTAGCCAGTGCATCCCATTGGGTAATACATTTAAAAGAGTGAACAAAAGTCCTGGATGGCTTCACGCCAATGTAAAAATGCATATACAAGCAAATGAAAAAAAATACAAGGTTGAGGGATCTTCATCATCATTCAAACGTTATAAAGAATGCAACAAGAAATGTAAGGGTGCAATTAGGGCAGATAGAACACGAAAGACACATAGTGGAGGTGGAGAGCAAAAAAAAATCCCAAGAAATTCTTTAACCACTTCAATATCGGGGGGGCACTTAGACACCTTCCTGCCCAAGCAAATTTTCAGCTTTCAGCGATGTCGCAATTTGAATGACAATTGCGCGGTCATGCTACACTGTACCCAAACACATTTTTTATCATTTTGTTCCCACAAATAGAGCTTTATTTTGGTGGTATTTGATCACCTCTGCGATTTTTATTTTTTGCGCAGCAAATAAGAAAAAAAAGAAAATCTTGAAAAAAAACAAGTTTTTCTTTGTTTCGTTAATTTTGTTAATTTTTTTGGAAATAAGTAAGTTTTCTTCTTCAATGACGGGCACTGATATGGCTGCACTGATGGGCACCGATGAGGTGGCACCAATGAGGTGGTACTGATGAGGTGGCACTGACGGCACTGATGATGGGCACTGATAGGCAGCACTGATGGGCACTGATAGGTGGCACTGGTATGCAGCACTGATGGGCACTCATAGGTGGCACTGATGGGCACTTATGGGTGGCAGTGATAGGTGGCACTGCTGGACACTGATGGGTGGCACTGATGACACTGATAGGTGGCATTGCTGGGCATCACTAATTTTATTTTGGTACATGATGGTGCCAGTCAGTGCCCATTTGTGGGCGCTGACTGGCACAGATTGGGCATCATTTGCACATGTGGATAGCCATGGGGTACATACCTGGCCATCCACATGTTGCCCACTTCCCTGGTGGTCCTGGGGGCTTCCCTGGTGGTCTAGTGTGGTCATCTGAGGGGGGGCTGCGCTGATAAACAATCAGCGCAGACCCCCCTGTCAGGAGAGCCGCCGATCGGCTCTCCTCTACTTGCGTCTGTCAGACGCCAGTGAGGAAAAGCCGATCACCGGCTCTTCCTGTTTACATCGTGATCAGCCGTGATTGGATGCGGCTGATCACATGGGAAAGAGCCTCCGCTGGAGGCTCTTTACCAAGATCGGTGTAGCGGTGTTTCAGACTGACACACCGCTCCAGCGATCGCCGCGATGTACGCCCCCACGGGCGAGCGGCGGCATGTTATCCTGAAGGACATCATATGACGCCCAGTCAGGATAACAGAACCACTTCCCGACGTCAATCTGCTATTGACCGGGCAGGAAGTGGTTAAGTATGTAAACAGTAAAAAAGGGAGGACAGACCATATTGGCCCCATAAAGAATGAGGAAGGACATCTGGTTACAAAGGATGGGGAGATGGTGAAGGTATTGAGTTTATTCTTCTCCTCAGTCTTCACAAAGGAATCGAAGGGCTTCAGTAACCAAAACTGCATTGTTTAACCTCATGACACATCACAGGAAGCACATCCATGGCTAACAAAGGACAGAATTAGAATAAAGCCCCATACACACGCTCGGATTATCCGCGGACCAGGTCCGTCGGATCATGTCCGTTGTACTTTGTCCGATGTTGGTTTTGCGTACACACGGTCGGACAAAGTTGTCGGAAAATCCGATCATTCTGAACGTGGTGACGTTTGTTGCCTACGACGGGACTACGTAGAGGCTAGTAGCCAATAGCTTTGGTCTTGTAATGTGATCTGAGCATGCGTGGCACTTTGTCCGTCGGACAACGCTACACACGATCGGATTTGGTGTGATCGGACCGTGTTGTCAAAAAATCTATCCAGCAGGAGATAGGACTTTGTCCGTCGGACAATCCGACGTACACTGTCCGATGGTGCATAAACACGATCGGATTTTTCAACAACATTGTCCGATCGGACAGAATCCATGCGAAAATCCTACCGTGTGTATGGGGCTTTAGACTTGGGAAACTTAACATTAATAAATCACCGGGATCAGATGGCTTGCACCCGAGGGTACATAGGGAACTTAGTCAAATAATTGCCAGACCATTGTTCAGTCTACTGACTGGAATGGTACCAGCAGATTGGAGAAAAGCCAATGTAGAACCAGTATTTAAAAAGGGCCCAAAATAGATCCCTGGGAATTACAGACCAGTTAGCCTAACATCAATAGTATGTAAACTCTTGGAGGGGATGATAAGGGACTATATACAAGATTTTAGCAAGGAGAACGGTATCATTAGCAGTAATCAGCATTGATTCATGAAGAATCGTTCTTGCCAAACCAATCTACTAACCTTCTATGAGGAGGTGAGTTGCCATCTAGATAAAGGAAGGCCCGTAGACTTGGTGTATCTGGATTTTGCAAAAGTATTTGACACAGTTCCCCATCAACGTTTACTGTTGATGGGGTCCATTGGCATGGACCATAGGGGTGAGCGCATGGATTGAACACTGGCTACAAGGGCGAGTTCAGAGGGTGGTGATAAATGGAAAAATTTAAAATAATGCATTTGGGTGGCAAAAATATGAATGCAATCTATACACTGGGGGGAGAACCTCTGGGGGAATCTAGGATGGAAAAGGACCTGGGGGTCCTAGTAGATGATCGGCTCAGAAATGGCATGCAATGCCAAGCTGCTGCTAACAAAGCAAACAGAATATTGGCATTAAAAAAGGGATTAACTCCAGAGATAAAACGATAATTCTCCTGCTCTACAAGACTCTGGTCCGGCCGCACCTGGAGTATGCTGTCCAGTTCTGGGCACCAGTCCTCAGGAAGGATGTACTGGAAATGGAGCGACTACAAGGAAGGGCAACAAAGCTAATAAAGGGTCTGGAGGATATTAGTTATGAGGAAAGGTTTCGAGCACTGAACTTATTCTCTCTGGAGAAGAGACGCTTGAGAGGGGATATGATTTCAATTTATAAATACCAGACTGGTGACCCCACAATAGGGATAACATTTTTTTTGCGGAAGGGAGTTTAATAAGACACGTGGCCACTCATTAAAATTAGAAGAAAAGAGATTTAACCTTAAACTACGTAGAGGGTTCTTTACTGTAGGAGCGGCAAGGATGTGGAATTCCCTTCCACAGGCGGTGGTCTCAGCGGGGGCCATCGATAGTTTAAAGCTAGCTGTCCAGGATTTTCCGCGACAGTTCCGCATCTTGGTTCTCAGTTCACGGTCAAACAGCCAATGTTTCGCATGTTTCCATTCCTCAACGGGAGTGGATGTCCTGTTCTTACCCAAGCAGAGGGGTCTGGTCGCAGCCAGGATCGACACAAGCACGGAGAGTGTATCAAATGCAAGCGGATGCATAATATTTGGAGCATTTGAAGGATGGCTTCATAACAATTTACACAAATGTCTGACATCTCTCCCGGCCCTGCCTTTTTGGACATGCTTCTTTGGATAAATCTTATGTATGGTATATGCTTTTACCTTATGGAAAGCTCCCTTATTTGGCTGAAATACGTCTGATGTACTCTCGTTCTGGGGCTGCTGCTCTCTTGTCTCTCCTTGTGGCGTCGGGCTGGGCATTCAATGTTTCCCGATTGCAATCTGGTACCAATAGGATCCCCTGAGAAAGCTGTAAGCGAAATGCGTAGCGTCTTGTCTCTCCTTGTGGCGTCGGGCTGGGCATTCAATGTTTCCCGATTGCAATCTGGTACCAATAGGATCCCCTGAGAAAGCTGTAAGCGAAATGCGTAGCGTCTTGTCTCTCCTTGTGGCGTCGGGCTGGGCATTCAATGTTTCCCGATTGCAATCTGGTACCAATAGGATCCCCTGAGAAAGCTGTAAGCGAAATGCGTAGCGATCCCTCGGCACTCCAAATTCCTGTTGGGCCCTGATGTGAAGGACCTTCTCTAAACACCAGCCACAGAGTCCATCATATCTATGGGCACACCTACAGGCTAATGTGTGTTCATACAGGCCACACCTGTATGGGACAATATCATATGTACATATATGAAATTCTTTGATTCAATTATTGATTCTAAATGTTTTTTTATTATGATGTTTAAATAAATTTGGATTTTCATTCAATTGAGTGCTCTCTCTTTAATTTGGGTCTTCTGGTGGCTACCAATTTAAAGTCCATGTTCATCCTTGGTTTAGTAAGTTTCCTTTCCTCAAGGAAAACAGATAGATGCCAGCTGTCCAGGATTTTCCAGGACAGTCCCGCATCTTCGTTCTCAGCCCACAGTCAAACAGCCAATGTTTAGTAAGTTTCCTTTCCTCAAGGAAAACAGATAGATGTCAGCTGTCCAGGATTTTCCAGGACAGTCCCGCATCTTCGTTCTCAGCCCACAGTCAAACAGCCAATGTTTAGTAAGTTTCCTTTCCTCAAGGAAAACAGATAGATGCCAGCTGTCCAGGATTTTCCAGGACAGTCCCGCATCTTCGTTCTCAGCCCACAGTCAAACAGCCAATGTTTAGTAAGTTTCCTTTCCTCAAGGAAAACAGATAGATGTCAGCTGTCCAGAATTTTCCGGGACAGTCCCGCATATTTATTCTCAGCCCACAGTCAAACAGCTAACGTTTCATGGGTTTCTGGTCCTCAAAGCAAACTCATAGATGCCAGCTGGCCAGGATTTTCAGGGCAGCTGTCCAGGATTTTCCAGGACAGTCTTGCATCTTGGATCTCATTCCACAAACAGCCAATGTTGTGTGGATTTCCATTCCTCAAGGCAAACACATAGATGCCAGCTGTCCAGAATTTTCCGGGACAGTTCCGCATCTTCGTTCTCAGCCCACAGTCAAACAGCCAATGTTTCGTAAGTTTCCTTTCCTCAAGGCAAACAGATAGATGTCAGCTGTCCAGAATTTTCCGGGACAGTCCCGCATCTTCATTCTCAGCCCATAGTCAAACAGCCAATGTTTCATGGGATTCTGTTCCTCAAGGCAAACTCATAGATGGCAGCTGTCCAGGATTTTCCAAGACAGTCCTGCATCTTGGATCTCATTCCACAAACAGCCAATGTTGTGTGGGTTTCCATTCCTCAAGGCAAACACATAGATGCCAGCTGTCCAGGATTTTCCAGGACAGTCTCGCATCTTCGTTCTCAGCCCACAGTCAAACAGCCAATGTTTAGTAAGTTTCCTTTGCTCAAGGCAAACAGATAGATGTCAGGTGTCCAGAATTTTCCGGGACTGTCCCGCATATTCATTCTCAGCCCACAGTCAAACAGCTAATGTTTCATGGGTTTCTGTTCCTCAAAGCAAACACATAGATGCCAGCTGTCCAGGATTTTCTGGGACAATCTTGGATCTCATTCCACAAACAGCCAATGTTTTGTGGGTTTCCTTTCCTCAAGTCAAACAGATAGATGTCAGCTGTCCAGAATTTTCCGGGACAGTCCCGCATATTTATTCTCAGCCCACAGTCAAACAGCTAACGTTTCATGGGTTTCTGGTCCTCAAAGCAAACTCATAGATGCCAGCTGGCCAGGACTTTCTGGGACAATCTTGGATCTCATTCCACAAACAGCCAATGTTTTGTGGGTTTCCATTCCTCAAGGCAAACTCATAATAGATGGCAGCTGTCCAGGATTTTCCAGGACAGTCCTGCATCTTCGTTCTCAGCCCACAGTCAAACAGCCAATGTTTCGTAAGTTTTCTTTCCTCAAGGCAAACAGATAGATGTCAGCTGTCCAGAATTTTCCGGGACAGTCCCGCATCTTCATTCTCAGCCCATAGTCAAACAGCCAATGTTTCATGGGATTCTGTTCCTCAAGGCAAACTCATAGATGGCAGCTGTCCAGGATTTTCCAAGACAGTCCTGCATCTTGGATCTCATTCCACAAACAGGCAATGTTTTGTGGATTTCCATTTCTCAAGGCAAACTCATAGATGGCAGCTGTCCAGGATTTTCCAGGACAGTCCCGCATCTTCGTTCTCAGCCCACAGTCAAACAGCCAATGTTTCGTAAGTTTCCTTTCCTTAAGGCAAACAGATAGATGTCAGGTGTCCAGAATTTTCCGGGACTGTCCCGCATATTCATTCTCAGCCCACAGTCAAACAGCTAACGTTTCATGGGTTTCTGGTCCTCAAAGCAAACTCATAGATGCCAGCTGGCCAGGATTTTCTGGGACAATCTTGGATCTCATTCCACAAACAGCCAATGTTTTGTGGGTTTCCATTCCTCAAGGCAAACTCATAATAGATGGCAGCTGTCCAGGATTTTCCAGGACAGTCTTGCATCTTGGATCTCATTCCACAAACAGCCAATGTTGTGTGGATTTTCATTCCTCAAGGCAAACACATAGATGCCAGCTGTCCAGGATTTTCCAGGACAGTCCTGCATCTTCGTTCTCAGCCCACAGTCAAACAGCCAATGTTTCGTAAGTTTCCTTTCCTCAAGGCAAACAGATAGATGTCAGCTGTCCAGAATTTTCCGGGACAGTCCCGCATCTTCATTCTCAGCCCATAGTCAAACAGCCAATGTTTCATGGGATTCTGTTCCTCAAGGCAAACTCATAGATGGCAGCTGTCCAGGATTTTCCAAGACAGTCCTGCATCTTGGATCTCATTCCACAAACAGGCAATGTTTTGTGGATTTCCATTCCTCAAGGCAAACTCATAGATGGCAGCTGTCCAGGATTTTCCAGGACAGTCCCGCATCTTCGTTCTCAGCCCACAGTCAAACAGCCAATGTTTCGTAAGTTTCCTTTCCTTAAGGCAAACAGATAGATGTCAGGTGTCCAGAATTTTCCGGGACAGTCCCGCATATTTATTCTCAGCCCACAGTCAAACAGCCAATATTTCATGGGTTTCTGGTCCTCAAAGCAAACACATAGATGCCAGCTGGCCAGGATTTTCTGGGACAATCTTGCATCTCATTCCACAGACAGCCAATGTTTTGTGGGTTTCCATTCCTCAAGGTAAACACATAGATGGCAGCTGTCCAGGATTTTCTGGGCAGTCCCCCATCTTGGTTCTCAGTCCACAGTCAAACATCCAATATTTTGTGAGTTTCCTTTCCTCAAGGCAAACACATAGATGATGTTAGCTGTCCAGGATTTTCTGGGACAGTCCTGCATCTTGGATCTCAGCCCTAGGATCGGTGTCCCCCTTATTTGAGTTACTGCTCATGCACAGTAACTCAATAAGGCATTCGTTACAGTGGGGCTCTGGGTGGGCCACCCCCACATAATTAGAGGTGGGGTTTTGGCCAGTGTTAATTTTGTCGACTAAAATGACGAAAACATTTTAGTCGACTAAATGAATACTATTTTAGTCTACTAAAATACGACTAAAACAATTGAGATGACTAAAATACGACTAAAAACTAAAATGGCATTTTAGTCAAAAGACTAAACTACGACTAAAACTAAAAGTCATTTTAGTCAAAAGACTAATGCCACGTATACACGCCCGGACTTTCCGGCAGACTAGGTCCAATGGTCTTCCCGACGGACTTTCGGCGGATTTCCGACGGACTTTCGGAATGAACGGACTTGTCTACACACAATCACACCAAAGTCCCACGGATTCGACCGCCATGACGTACGACCGGACTAGAATAAGGAAGTTCATAGCCAGTAGCCAATAGCTGCCCCAGCCTAGGTTTTCGTCCGTCGGACTAGCATACAGACGAACAGATTTTTCGACTCCGTTGGAAAAATTTGAAACATGTTCTAAATCTAAAGTCTGTCTGATTTTTCGACAGCTAAGGTCCGATGAAGCTCACACACGATCGAATTGTCTGACGGATTTGTTCCATCGGACATTTGTTGTCGAAAAGTCCGGCCGTGTGTACACGGCATAAGACTAAAACTAAAACTAAATAGAAATTTGACTTCAAAATGAACACTGGTCTGTAGTGCATGTACATACCTCAATACTATAAATAATAACATATTAGATTTTTCACTCCAGCAGTATATAATGAGTTTGGAAATGGTAGAGAAATGTTTAACTTATTAGACTACTAAAATTAGTTTTAGTCGACTAAAATGTACTGGAGATTTAGTCGACTAAATGCCACTAAAACTAAAACAATTGCAGAAGACTAAAATGGGACTAAAACTAAAATGGCATTTTTGTCCTAAGACAGGAAATTTTCGATGGGAGCTTTTCGTCGGAAATTCCGACCGTGTGTAGGCTCCATCGGACATTTTCCATCGAAAATTTCCGACACACAAAATTTGAGATCTGGATTTCAAATTTTCCGACAACAAAATCCGTTGTCGGAAATTCTGATCGTATGTACACAATTCCAACGCACAAAGTTCTACACATGCTCAGAATCAAGCAGAAGAGCCGCACTGGCTATTGAACTTCGATTTTCTCGGCTCGTCGTACGTCACAGCGCTCTTGACGTTCGGAATTTCCGACAACATTGTGTGACCGTGTGTATGCAAGACAAGTTTGAGCCAACATCCGTTGGGAAAAAAATCCCGTGTACGCGGCACAATGCCCCGATCGGACCATGTTGTCGGAAAATCTGGCCGTGTGTGGGCTCCATCGGACTTTTCTCGTCAGAATTTCCGACGGAAAAAATTTGAGATCCTGCTCTCAAATTTTCCGACAACAAACTCCGATCGGACTATTTCCGATCGTGTGTAGAGAATTCTGACGGACAAAGTGCCACGCATGCTCAGATCAAATTACTAGACCAAAGCTATTGGCTACTAGCCTCTACGTAGTTCTGTCGTACGCAACGAACGTCACCACGTTCGGAATGATCGGATTTTCCGACAACTTTGTCCGACCGTGTGTATGCAACACCAGTGTCGGACAAAATCCGACGGAAATGATCCGACGGATTTGGTCATCGGAATTTCCGACCGTGTGTACGGGGGCTTAGACTAAAACTAAATCGAAATTTGCTGCCAAAATTAACACTGGTTTTGGCAGATGTCAGGGCGGGACCACTGGTCATTCGGCGGGCTTATGCGGCGTACACACGGTCGGAATTTCCGATGGAAACAGTCCGATGGGAGCTTTTCATCGGATTTTCCGACCGTGTGTATGCCCAACGGTCTTTTTCTGTCGGAATTCCCGACGGACTTTGGATTGAGAACCTGTTCTCAATCTTTCCGACGGAAAACCTTTCTATCGGATTTTCCGATCGTGTGTATGCAATTCCGACGCATGCTCGGAAACAATTCGACGCATGCTCGGAAGCATTAAACTTCCCTTTTATAGTGCTGTCGAACGTGTTTTATGCCGCTGTGTTATTGACCGTCGGAATTTGGTGTGATCGTGTGTAGGCAACACAGCTTGAGCGGAATTCCGTCGGAATCCCGTCGGAAAAACCGTCAGAGTTTTTTCCGACGAGAATTCCGATCGTGTGTACGAGGCATTATGGTTGTCCTTGGGACCAGGGCTGAAATGTTTGTAATATGCAAACATAACGATGTGTCTAGGTCGCTATACAAATAAGGTTAGGACAAAATAATACAATCCCAAAAATATATGTTCTATGCCGAAATTATATTTTAATATTTTTCCAAAATATATATATTTACGTATAGGTAATTATGCGGTGTATTCTTATTTCCAGTGAAGATGTGGAGCTATGATCTCTTATTCAAATGTGTACTAGTCTACTTTTAGGTGCTCTGCGGTAGCCTGCGGTTTACAGAGCTCAATAGCTTAAGCTGCAGTTTACACCTACACCTGTATGAGGCAGAACAATGACTCCTTCCCTTCCAAAGCAGTGACTTTTTGGCAGGATCAGCAGATATCTGTTGTCACTTATGGAACAGATGTAACAAAAAGTTTCCAATGGGATATTTAATAAATCAAAAGGGGGCAAATAAGAGAGTTAATAGACAGTTCAGACCCAGCATGGAGGAGCCGGAACATAGAGGGGCCCCGGCACTGGGATGGATATAGGTGGTTCTACGTACGTTTGGGAGATGTGTCACTGCTACGTTATCTGTTACATGGTTGTGATAAATTCTTTATAATATCTGCAATGTTTGTCGGCAGACCACGGTGTGGGTTCTATTTCTGTATATTGTATACAGTCAGGATGATGTCATCCAGGAATAGATACGACTGACATTTACAATGTCCGCAGGTGAGATATTTTTAGACTTTCAGAGAATTTTCAGTGAATTTTCTTCACTTATTTGTGCTTTACTGGGAATATATGACAGCCGATGCCGCCGCTGCATCCTCCGATCCCAAATTAGCTTAACCCTTTCATACCTAGACACCCCCCCCCCCCCCCCCCCCCCCCATAGAGCAGAGCCAGTTTTAAATTTCCACCATTGGTCTAGTTATTGGGCTAGAACTTCGTCATTACATTGATAGATAACAAAGTCCGTGATTTGGCGGCAAGTGGTTAATTTTTTATTTTATATACTTTTTTTTAATATAAAATACATTGATTTAGATGCTTTTTTAATATATATGTTATTTTCAATAACCACTTGAAGACCAGGCCCTTTTCTGACATTTGTTGCTTACAAGCTAAAATCAGTATTCTTTTGCTAGAAAATAACTTAGAACCCGCAAACAATATAAATATATATATATATATATATATATATATATATATATATATATATATTTTATATATTTATTATATTTATATATATATTTATATATTTATATATTTATATTTATATATATATATTTTTTTTTTAGACGAGACCCTAGAGCAGTGATGGCAAACCTCGGCACCCCCAGATGTTTTGGAACTACATTTCCCATGATGCTCATGCACTCTGCAGTGTAGTTGAGCATCATGGCAAATGTAGTTCCAAAACATCTGGGGTGCCAAGGTTCGCCATCACTGCCCTAGAGAATAAAATGGCATTCGTCGCAATATTTTATGTCACACTGTATTTGCGCAGTGGTCTTTCAAACGCAATTTTTTTGAAAAAATAAAAAAATACACTTCAATTAATAAAAAAAAAAAAAAAAGTAAAATTAGCTGAATTTTTTTTTTGTATAATGTGAAAGATGATGTTATGTCGAGTTAATAGATACCTAACATATCACACTTTAAAATTGCGCACGCTCGTGGAATGGCAACAAACTATGGTACTTAAAAATCTCCATAGGCGGCGTTTTAAAAAAATGTAATGGTTACCTGTTTAGAGTTACAGAGGAGGTCTAGGGCTAGAATTATCGCACTCCCTCTAATGATCGCGCCGATACCTCAAATGTGTGGTTTGAACAACGTTTACACTTGCGGGAGCAACCTACGTATGCATTCGCTTCTGCGTGCAAGCACGGAGGGATGGGGCGTTTTACTTTTTTTTTTTCTCACTTATTTATTTATTACACTGTCCCTTTAATTTTTATTTTTTTTATAATATTATTACTTTTATTGCTGTCAGAAGGAATGTAAACATCCCTTGTGACAGTCATAGGCAGTGACAGGTCCTCTTTATGGAGAGATCTGGGGTCTATAATGAATGTAAACATCCCTTGTGACAGTAATAGGCAGTGGCAGGTCCTCTTTATGGAGGGATCTGGGGTCTATAATGAATGTAAACATCCCTTGTGACAGTAATAGGCAGTGACAGGTCCTCTTTATGGAGAGATCTGGGGTCTATAATGAATGTAAACATCCCTTGTGACAGTAATAGGCAGTGGCAGGTCCTCTTTATGGAGGGATCTGGGGTCTATAAAGAATGTAAACATCCCTTGTGACAGTAATAGGCAGTGACAGGTCCTCTTTATGGAGAGATCTGGGGTCTATAATGAATGTAAACATCCCTTGTGACAGTAATAGGCAGTGGCAGGTCCTCTTTATGGAGGGATCTGGGGTCTATAATGAATGTAAACATCCCTTGTGACAGTAATAGGCAGTGGCAGGTCCTCTTTATGGAGAGATCTGGGGTCTATAATGAATGTAAACATCCCTTGTGACAGTAATAGGCAGTGGCAGGTCCTCTTTATGGAGGGATCTGGGGTCTATAATGAATGTAAACATCCCTTGTGACAGTAATAGGCAGTGGCAGGTCCTCTTTAAGGAGAGATCTGGGGTCTATAATGAATGTAAACATCCCTTGTGACAGTAATAGGCAGTGGCAGGTCCTCTTTATGGAGAGATCTGGGTCTATAATGAATGTAAACATCCCTTGTGACAGTAATAGGCAGTGACAGGTCCTCTTTATGGAGAGATCTGGGGTCTATAATGAATGTAAACATCCCTTGTGACAGTAATAGGCAGTGGCAGGTCCTCTTTATGGAGGGATCTGGGGTCTATAATGAATGTAAACATCCCTTGTGACAGTAATAGGCAGTGACAGGTCCTCTTTATGGAGAGATCTGGGGTCTATAATGAATGTAAACATCCCTTGTGACAGTAATAGGCAGTGGCAGGTCCTCTTTATGGAGGGATCTGGGGTCTATAATGAATGTAAACATCCCTTGTGACAGTAATAGGCAGTGGCAGGTCCTCTTTATGGAGGGATCTGGGGTCTATAATGAATGTAAACATCCCTTGTGACAGTAATAGGCAGTGGCAGGTCCTCTTTATGGAGGGATCTGGGGTCTATAATGAATGTAAACATCCCTTGTGACAGTAATAGGCAGTGGCAGGTCCTCTTTATGGAGAGATCTGGGGTCTATAATGAATGTAAACATCCCTTGTGACAGTAATAGGCAGTGGCAGGTCCTCTTTATGGAGGGATCTGGGGTCTATAATGAATGTAAACATCCCTTGTGACAGTAATAGGCAGTGGCAGGTCCTCTTTATGGAGAGATCTGGGGTCTATAATGAATGTAAACATCCCTTGTGACAGTAATAGGCAGTGACAGGTCCTCTTTATGAAGAGATCTGGGGTCTATAATGAATGTAAACATCCCTTGTGACAGTAATAGGCAGTGGCAGGTCCTCTTTATGGAGGGATCTGGGGTCTATAATGAATGTAAACATCCCTTGTGACAGTAATAGGCAGTGACAGGTCCTCTTTATGGAGAGATCTGGGGTCTATAATGAATGTAAACATCCCTTGTGACAGTAATAGGCAGTGACAGGTCCTCTTTATGGAGAGATCTGGGGTCTATAATGAATGTAAACATCCCTTGTGACAGTAATAGGCAGTGACAGGTCCTCTTTATGGAGGGATCTGGGGTCTATAATGAATGTAAACATCCCTTGTGACAGTAATAGGCAGTGGCAGGTCCTCTTTATGGAGGGATCTGGGGTCTATAATGAATGTAAACATCCCTTGTGACAGTAATAGGCAGTGACAGGTCCTCTTTATGGAGGGATATGGGGTCTATAATGAATGTAAACATCCCTTGTGACAGTAATAGGCAGTGGCAGGTCCTCTTTATGGAGAGATCTGGGGTCTATAAGACCCCCAAACCCCTCCTTTGCACTTGAAAGTATTCAAAACGTGTTTTTGAATACTTTAGATTTTTTAAAACTGGGGCCGTTGGCTTCCGACTACACCGGAAGTCATGACATCGCTTCCGGGTTACTACATCCAAGACCCGATTAAAGCCGATTCCGGTACAACCACTTGAAGCCAATGACGTACAGGTATGTGATTTGGCGGCAAGTGGTTCATTGTTTATTTTATATACTTTTTTTTTAATATAAACTACTATGCTCAAGTTTTAGGCAGGTGTATAAAAAATTCTGCAAATGAGGAATGATTTCAGAAATTTAAGTGTTAATAGTTTATTTTTATCAATTAAAAAAATGGAAAGTAAATGAAGAGAAGAGAAACCCAAATCCAATCAATATTTGGTGTGACCGCCCTTCAAACCAGGATCAGTTCTTCTAGGTAGACTTGCACACAGTCGGTGCAGGAACTCGGCGGGTAGGTTGTTCCAAACATCTTGGAGAACTAAGCACAGATCTTCTGTGGATGTCGGCTGCCTCCAACCCTTCTGTCTCTTCATGTCATCCCAGACAGACTAAATAACAGACATGTGCACAACAGAAAAATTTGTTTATTTTCGTTTTGTTTCTTTCGTTTCCGTTGATTCGTAACGATTCGTAAGTCGTCTGTGTTCGTATTCGTAGCGATTCGTATTTTCGTAAGAGTTATTTTTTCGTTGATTCGTTTTTCCGTTAGTTTAATTTTCGTTTATTCGAAATTCGGACGCATTCGTATTTATTCGTACTTTCGTAACATTCGTAGATTCGTAATCGGAGCATAATTCATAATGTTATGTAATGTGTATGCTATTATTAAATTTTAAGAGACACGGAAAATTACGAATAGAAAAAAAAAAGTTACGAATGTACGAATTTTTTCGTTCAATCCATTCGAAGCACGTTAAGCAGCGCCATTGTAAGAGACACGGAAAATTACGAATCGAAAAAAAAAAAAAGTTACGAATTTTTTCGTTCAATCCATTCGAGGCACGTTAAGCAGCGCCATTGTAAGGGACACGGAAAATTACCAATTCAACTAAAAAAAAAAATGTTACGAATGTACGAATTTTTTCGTTCATTTTGATTTTCGTTGTTCCTGTTTTCGTTTTTCAGATTTTCTTCTTTCGTAGATTTGTTGTTTCTAATTAGTTTTTTCGGATTTTCATTGTTTTCGGATTCGTTCGATTCGAACGATTCGTTATTCGTTAAATATTTTAGCGAATCGTTCGTTCATTCGTACGATAACGAATGAACGAATATAACGAAAAAAACGAAAAACGAAAAAAAAACGAAACAAATTGCACATGTCTACTATATAATGGTGAGATCAGGGCTCTGTCTGTGGGGCCCACCCATCACTTCCGGGACTTCCTGTCCTTCTTCACACTGAAGATAGTTCCTAATGACATTGGCTGTATGTTTGGGGGGTTTTCCTGCTGCAGATGGTATGGCATGATGGAGAAGTATCCGCCTGTATTTTTCAGCATTGAGGACACCATTGATCCTGACCTTCCTCAAACTGACTGCTAACTGGTAGGATCTGCTTCTATTATCATCCTCCCCTGAGGAGCCTCAGTGCTGTAATGATAATGTAGCCAGTGTGTCTATCATTTAGACAAGCCTAGGTCATGGGGCTCCTCCACACAGGTTACCAGACGGCTAAAAGCAGGCGATTGAATTGCGGTTTTATCGCCCCCAACCCCCCCCCAACGCCCACTAATTGTTTTAGGGTTAAAACAAATAGTGAGGAATCAACATATGGCAAAAGCCTCTGAAAAGTCATTCAGATTGTTTTTGAGAAGGGCAGCTTGTGAAAGACAAAAGTATCTCAAGTATCTTGCAGGGGATGCCTGCAATTTGGCTCCAAGCTCTGTGCAGACTGCCTTAAATAGCAGTGAGCTAATCATACAAGAAAAAAAAAAAACGTATAACTATATAAATGGTTATGCCATGAACAAAAAAAACATGAATATGATGGTCATGAATATTATGATCATGAATATATTGGTCATGAATATGTTGGTCGTGCATATGATGGTCATGGATAATATGGTCATGAATACGTAGGTAATGAATACAATGGTCATAATTACGATGGTCATGAATGCGATGGTCATGAATACAATGGTCATAAATACCATGGTCATAAATACGATGGTAATCAATATGATGGTCATGAACAAGATGGTCATGAATACAAGGGTCATGAATACAATGGTCATGAATACGTTAGTCATGAATAAAATAGTCATGAATACGTTGGTCATGAACACAAATTACCATGGTCATGAATATGTTGTGTCATGAAAACATTGGTCATGCATATGATGGTCATGAATACGATGGTCATGAACAAGATGGTCATGAATACGATGGTCATGAATACGTTAGTCATTAATAAAATGGTCATGAATACAAAATATGATGGTCATGAAAACGTTGGTGATGAATATGATGGTCATGAATACGTTGGTCATAAATACGATGGTCATAAATATGTTGGTCATGAATACGATGATCATGAATACGATAGTCATGAATACGATGGTCATAAATACGTTGGTAATAAATACGATGGTCATGAACAAGATGGTCATGAATAGAAGGGTCATGAATATGATGGTCATGAATACGATGGTCATGAATATGATGGTCATAGATATATTGGTCATGAATATGATGGTCATAAATATATTGGTCATGAATATGCTGGTCATGTATATGATGGTCATGAATATGTTGGTCATGAATAAGATGGTCATGAATATGTTGGTCATGAATACATTGATCATGAATACCATGGTCATGAATACCATGGTCATAAATACGTTGGTAATAAATATGATGGTCATGAAAAAGATGGTCATGAATATGATGGCCATGAATATGTTGGTCATAAATAAGATGGTCATGAATATGTTGGTCATGAATACGATGATCATGAATACGATGGTCTTGAATACCATGGTCATGAATACCATGGTCATGAATACATTGGTAATAAATATGATGGCTATGAAAAAGATGGTCATGAATATGATGGTCATGAATACATTAGTCATTAATAAAATGGTCATGAATATGTTAATCATGAATACAAAATACGATGGTCATGAAAACGTTGGTGATGAATATGTTGGTCATAAATACGATGGTCATGAATACGTTAGTCATTAATAAAATGGTCTATGAATACGTTAGTCATGAATACAATATATGATGGTCATGAATATGTTGGTCATGAAAACTTTGGTGATGAATATGTTGGTCATAAATACGATGGTCATAAATATGTTGGTCATGAGTAAGATGGCGATGAATATGTTGGTCATAAATAAAATGGTCATGAATATGATGGTCATGAATACAATGATCATGAATACGATGGTCATGAATACGATGGTCATAAATACGTTGGTAATAAATACAATGGTCATGAACAAGATGGTCATGAATATGTTGGTTATGAACATGTTGGTCATAAATATGTTGGTCATGATGAATATGTTGGTCATAAAAATGATGGTCATAAATACGATGATCATGAATACGTTGGTCATGAATATATTGGTCATCAATATGATGGACATGAATACGATGGTCATCAATACGATGGTCATTAAGACATTGGTAATGAATACATATAGTTACATAGTTGTTGAGGTTGAAAAAAGACCATCCAGTTCAACCTGTGTGTGTGAGTGTGTGTTTATGTCAATAGTACATTGTAAATCCCTGTATGTTGTGGTCGTTAACCTCTTCGCGCCCGCGCTATAGCCGAAAGACGGCTGCAGCGCGGACGCTCCCTGCAGGGAGGACGTCCCTGGACGTCCTGTTGTTTACTTCCCTAATGCGCGCTCCTGAGAGCGAGCATCGGGGAAGTTCTGTGCTGGCCGTGTCCGTCGGACACGGCCGGTCACAGATCGCTGTAAACGGCCAATTACAGCGGCCGTTTACAGTGAGATCGGCGTGTCCAATGAGAGATGATCTCATATGGAAACATATGAGATCATCTGTCAGCGCCGCTCTCTCTCCTCACACAGACAGCGTGTGGGGAGAGAGAGAACAACGGCTGCAGCGCCGTAAGTAAGAAAAAAAAAAAAAATAAATAAATGTGCGATCTGTGTCCCCATTCACCTGTCGCCATCCACCTGTCCCCATCCACCTGTCACCATCCACCTGTCACCATCCACCTGTCACCATCCACCTGTCCCCATCCACCTGTCACCATCCACCTGTCACCATCCACCTGCCACCATCCGCCTGCCACCATCCGCCTGTCACCATCCGCCTGTCACCATCCACCTGTCACCATCCGCCTGTCACCATCCACCTGTCACCATCCACTTGTCTCCACCTGTCCCCATCCACCTGTCACCATCCACCTGTCACCATCCACTTGTCTCCACCTGTCCCCATCCACCTGTCCCCATCCACATGTCCCCATCCACCCGTCACCATCCACCTGTCCCCATCCACCTGTCCCCATCCACCCCATCCACCTGTCACCATCCACCTGTCCCCATCCACCCGTCACCATCCACCCCATCCACCTGTCCCCATCCACCTGTCACCATCCACCTGTCACCATCCACCTGTCACCATCCACCTGTCCCCATCCACCCGTCACCATCCACCCGTCACCATCCACCCCATCCACCTGTCCCCATCCACCCCATCCACCTGTCCCCATCCACCTGTACCCATCCACCTGTACCCATCCACCCCATCCACCATCCACCTGTCACCATCCACCTGTCCCCATCCACCCGTCACCATCCACCCGTCACCATCCACCTGTCCCCATCCACCCCATCCACCCGTCCCCATCCACCCGTCCCCATCCAACTGTCCCCATCCACCCGTCCCCATCCACCCGTCACCATCCACCCGTCACCATCCACCTGTCACCATCCACCCCATCCACCTGTCCCCATCCACCTGTCCCCATCCGTGTCCCCAGTGCACCTGTCCCCAGTGCCACGTGTCATCAGTGCCACGTCAGTGCCATCTGTCATCAGTGCCATATTAGTGTCACGTGTCATCAGTGCCACATATTAGTGCCATCTGTCATCAGTGCCGCATATTAGTGCCATCTCTCATCAGTGCCACGTATTAGTGCCACATGATAGTGCCACGTATTAGTGCCATCTGTCATCAGTGCCATCTGTCAGTGTCACATGTCATCAGTGCCCCGTATTAGTGCCATCTGTCATCAGTGTCACGTGTCATCAGTGCCCCATACTAGTGCCATCTGTCACCAGTGCCACATCAGTGTCACATGTCATCAGTGCCACGTATCAGTGCCACCTGTCATCAGTGCCACGTCAGTGTCACGTGTCATTGTCCTGGTGCTCCAGGGCCTTCAAAAGTGTAATAGGTAGTCAACAAGTTAGATGTGTAATTTATGCTCCTAGAACACGTGATGGCGCTCCCTGCATGTTGGGCCTCTCTATGTGGCCAGGCTGTGTAAAAGTCCCACACATGTGGTATCATAATACTCAGGAGGAGTAGCAGAATTTATTTTGGGGTGTCATTTGTGGTATACACATTCCATGTGAGAGAAATAACCTATTACAATGACAATTTTGTGAAAAAAAATAGAAAATAAAAAAATAATTAATTTTGCAAAGAATTGTGGGAAAAAAATGACAACATCAAAAAGCTCACCATGCCTCTTACTAAATACCTTGGAATGTCTACTTTCAAAAAAGGGGTCATTTGGGGGGTATTTGTACTTTCCTGGCTTGTTCGGGTCACAAGAAATGAGATCGGCCACCAGTACATCAGATGTGATCAATTTTGTATAATTCGCACCACAGTTTGTAGAGTCTGTAACTTTCACAAAGACCAAATAATATCCACTAATTTGGGTTATTTTTACCAAAGATATGTGGCAGTATAAATTGCGGCCAAAATTTATGAAGAAAAATTAATAATTTGCCAAATTTTATCACAGAAACAAAGAAAATGCGTTTTTTTTTCTAAATTTTCGGTCTTTTTTCATTTATAGCGCAAAAAATAAAAAACCCAGAGGTGATCAAATACCACCAAAAGAAAGCTCTATTTGTGGGAAAAAAAGGACAAAAAATTCATTTGGGTTCAGTATTGCATGGCTGAGTAATTGTCATTCAAAGTGTGAGAGCACCGAAAGCTGAAAATTGGTCTGGGCAGGAAGGGTGTTTAAGTGCCCAGTAAGCAAGTGGTTAAGGTGCTCATCTAATAGTTTTCTAAATTATCAATGTTTCCTTCTGATACCACTGCTTGTGAAAGAGAATTCCACATCTTTACCGTTCTGACAGTAAAGAACCCTCTAGGCAGTTTAAGGTTCCACTGCTTCTCTTCTAATTTTAGTGAATGGCCACGTGTCTTATTAAATTCCCTTTCACTGAAAAGTTTTTTCCCTATGCTAGGGTTACCAGTATTTCTACATCGATACCATATCCCCTCTCAAGCGTCTCCTCTCCAGAGAGAATAAGTTCAATGTTCTCCATATCTGAGGTCCTCTAGTCCCTTTATTAGCTTTGCAGCCCTTCTCTGGACTCTCTCCAGCTCCAGCACATCCCTCCTGTGGACTGGTGCCCAGAACTGGACGGCATATTCAAGATGCAACTGGACCAGAGTCTTGTAGAGCGGGAGAATTATTGTTTTATCTCTGGAGTTAATCCCCCTTTTAATGCCAATATTCTGTTTGCTTTGCTTGCAGCAGCCTGGCATTGCATGCCATTGCTGAGCCTGTCATCTACTAGGGCCGCCCCAGGTCCTTTTCCACTATAGATTCCCCCAGAGGTTCTCCCCCCAGTCTATAGATTGCATTCATATTTTTGGCACCCAAATGCATTACCTTACATTTTTGAACATTATACCTCATTTGCCATGTAGTTGCCCACCCCATTATTTTGTTTAGGTCTTCTTGCAAGGTTTCCACATTCTGCGGAGAAGCTATTGCCCTGCTTAGCTTTGTATTGTCCGCAAATACAGAGATTGCGCTGTTTATCCCATCCTCCAGGTCGTTTATGAATAAATTAAACAGGATTGGTCCCAGAACAGATCCTTGGAGCACTTTCCAAACCAGACCATTCCGAGTACTCGCCATTAATCACCACCCTTTGCACTCACCCCTGTAGCCAGTTTTCAATCACCCTATGGTCCATGCCTATATACCTTAGTTTGTACAGTAAACATTTATGGGGAACTGTAGTGAATGCTTTTGCAAAATCCAGATACACCACATCTACGGGCCTTCCTTTATCTAGATGGCAGCTCACTTCTTCATAGAAGGTTAATAGATTGGTTTGGCAAGAACGATTCTTCATGAATCCATGCTGATTACTACTAATGATACCATTTTCATTACTAAAACTTGGTATATAATCACTTATCATCCCCTCCAAGAGCTTACATACTATTGATGTTAGGCTAACTGGTCTGTAGTTCCCAGGTCCTTTTTTAAATATTGGTGCCACGTTGGCTTTTCTCCAATCAGCTGGGACCATTCCAGTCAGTAGACTGTCCATAAAAATTAGGAACAATGGTCTGGCTATCACCTGGCTGAGCTCCTCAAGGACCCTCGGGTGTAAGCCATCTGGTGCCGGTGACTTATTTATGTTAAGTTTTTCAAGTCTATGTCTAATTCTGTCATCTGTCAGCCATGAGGGTGAATTCTGTGACATGTTATTGACATTACAGTCTTGGTTACTGTATCCGCCCAGTTCCTTTGTGATGACTGAGGAGAAGAATATATTCAAAACCTTCGCCATCCCACCGTCTTTTGTAACCAAATTCCCTTCATCATCCTTTATGGGGCCAATATTTTCTGGCCCCACTTTCTTACTATTTACTGTATATACTTAAAGAATTTCTTTTTTTTTTTCCTCTGCTATGTGCCTTTTGTGTTCTATCTTAGCCGCCATGATTGCGCTCTTACATTTCTTATTGCCTTCTTTGTAAAGTTGGAATGCTGACAATGACCCCTCAGCCTTTTATTTTTTGAAGGCCTTTTCTTTTGTTTTTATATCCATTTTATTTAGATTTTTTTACGATGACTGTTAATATGATGGTCATAAATACGTTGGTAAACCTCCCCTCTCCATAACACAGAGGGAGCGGTTCTGTATTCCTGTCCTGCTGATCCTCTTTACCAGTGGTCTTCAAACTGCGACCCTGGGGCCGGATGTGGTCCTTTGCTTGCCCCTATCTGGCCCTTGGGGCACTATTCCATCCATAACTGACACTAATGATGGGGCACTAGGATGGGATGCTATTTCTCCCACTGCTATCAACAATTGGGCTCTATTTCTTCCGCTAAAACCAATGATGGGGCATTTTCTACTCCCACTGGCCACAGTCCGGCCCCCCAAAAGTCTGAAGGGCAGTAAACTGGCCCTTTGTTTAGAACAGCCTTTCTCAACCTTTTTACCCCAAGGGGAACCCTTAAAATATTTTTCAGGTCTCGGGGAACCCCTGATAAAACCCATTCATTGGGGGTCAGAGGGAACAATGCCCCTTACTTTGGTGTTCAGTAGACATGTGCAATTCGTTTTGTTTTTTTTCGTTTTTCTTTTTTTTTCGTTATTTTCGTTCATTTGTTATCGTACGAATGAACGAACGATTCGCTAAAAATTTTAACGAATTGTTCGAATCGAACGAATCCGAAAACAACGAAAATCCTAAAAAAACAAGTTAGAAACAACGAATCTACGAAAGAAGAAAATCCGAAAAACGAAAACAGGAACAACGAAAATCAAAATGAATGAAAAAATTCGTACATTCGTAACTTTTTTTTTTGTTGTTGAATTGGTAATTTTCCGTGTCCCTTACAATGGCGCTGCTTAACGTGCTTCGAATGGATTGAACGAAAAAAATCGTACATTCGTAACTTTTTTTTTTTTCGATTCGTAATTTTCCGTGTCTCTTACAATGGCGCTGCTTAACGTGCTTCGAATGGATTGAACGAAAAAATTCTTACATTTGTAACTTTTTTTTTTTTTTTTTTTCGATTCGTAATTTTCCGTGTCTCTTACAATGGCGCTGCTTAACGTGCTTCGAGTGAATTGAACGAAAAAATTCGTACATTCGTAACTTTTTTTTTTTTTTTTTTTCGATTCGTAATTTTCCGTGTCTTTTACAATGGCGCTGCTTAACGTGCTTCGAATGGATTGAACGAAAAAATTTGTACATTCGTAACTTTTTTTTTTTTTCGATTCGTAATTTTCCGTGTCTCTTACAATGGCGCTGCTTAACGTGCTTCGAATCGATTGAACGAAAAAATTCGCACATTCGTAACTTTTTTTTTTTTTGCGATTCGTAATTTTCCGTGTCTCTTACAATGGCGCTGCTTAACGTGCTTCGAATGGATTGAACGAAAAAATTTGTACATTCGTAACTTTTTTTTTTTTTTTTTCGATTCGTAATTTTCCGTGTCTCTTACAATGGCGCTGCTTAACATGCTTCGAATGGATTGAACGAAAAAATTTGTACATTCGTAACTTTTTTTTTTTTTTTTGCGATTCGTAATTTTCCGTGTCTCTTACAATGGCGCTGCTTAACGTGCTTCGAGTGAATTGAACGAAAAAATTCGTACATTCGTAACTTTTTTTTTTTTTCGATTCGTAATTTTCCGTGTCTCTTACAATGGCGCTGCTTAACGTGCTTCGAATGGATTGAACGAAAAAATTCGTACATTCGTAACTTTTTTTTTTTTTTGCGATTCGTAATTTTCCGTGTCTCTTACAATGGCGCTGCTTAACTTGCTTCGAATGGATTGAACGGAAAAATTCGTACATTCGTAACTTTTTTTTTTTCGATTCGTAATTTTCCATGTCTCTTAAAATTTAATAATAGCATACACATTACATAAAATTATGAATTATGCTCCGATTACCAATCTACGAAAACAATTTTCCGAAAGTACGAATAAATACGAATGCGTCTGAATTTCGAATAAACGAAAATTAAACTAGCGGAAAAACGAATCAATGAAAAAATAACTCTTACGAAAATACGAATCGTTGCGAATACGAACACCGACGACGTACGAATTTACGAATCGTTACGAATCAACGGAAACTAAAAAGACGAAACGAAAATAAACAAATTTTTTTGTTGTGCACATGTCTAGTGTTTAGTGAGAAGAATGCCCTTTTTTACAGTGGTGGTAAGAATGGCCCCCCTTACAGAGAGCTATAAAGATCATTGGTGTCATACCGCTGGCTCCTCCAAGTGGCATTGGCTCAGATCTATGTAGGCACCATTAAACAGGGGGTAAAACAGCCACAGCTCAAGGAACCCTGGTTGAGAATGGCTGGTTTAGAAAGTGTGGAGACCTCTGCTCTATACTTAGAGGACTGAGAGGGAGTGTTTTGTCGCCTTAGGATGGGGATTCTGAACATCCCCCTTCTCCTCCTCTGCACGACCCAGAGGGAGGTGTTCTGTAGTTCTCAGAGATAGCAACTGGTGAGAGTGAAGCCCAGGCAGAGAGCACAGAAAGTTCTTGGCAAATTTCTGGCAGGATCAACAGGGATTTTTCTGAACTTATTTAACAGAAATAACGAAACGCTTCCAATGGGATATATAAAAGAACGAATAATAGATCATTGTTGGGGTTCACAGACACGTTAAAGGATAAATAAGGATGACTTTTTTTTTTTTATATATAAAAAGTTACATTGTTACAACCTACAATAAGATTTATAAATCGGGGCTCAGTGTGAACAGCCGGAGGACGGGGAAACGGGATGTAAGATCACCTATATTGTCCCCCCTCCCCCGTCCTCACCAGCACAAAGGAAATACAGTGCGCTAATCTTTCAGCTTTTCCTTCCGATAACAATGAGGCTGAGAGACGGCGCAGCCCTGGAGCCGCCCCCACCGAGTCGCCGGCCCATTGATCACACCAGAGCCATTATTCCTCCTTCCACGCAATCGATACCTCATTACCGGGACGACTTCTTTAGAAGGCGGCCCGGAGTTCCTCCTTTATTTTCTTTCCACCATTGTGTCGGCGACCTTTCCGTCTCATCTGTCCGCAGTTCTACCTCGCCGCCTCCTTATCTGTCCCCTTCAAGCGTCCTCTCCATGGCGGCACATCTTAATCCTCCGTATCTGTCATCGGGGTTACCCGTCTGACGGCTCGGCTGGCGTACAAATTGGCCAACTCCGGCGTAGACGACTTAGATGGGCTATCGGAGACCGCCAAATTCTTATTCTCTGTGTAAAGTGACCGGTGGCGGTTATACCTGAGGATGCCTTTCCCTGACAGAGATACAGGGGGGGGGACTTGCAGAACTCACCAAAATGCTACCCTGTTTCCCCGAAAATAAGACCTAGCGTGATTGTCGGTGATGGCTGCAATATAAGCCCTACCCCCCAAATAAGCCCTACCCTGTTTCCCCAAAAATAAGCCCTACCCTGAAAATAAGACCTACAAGGACTTTAACTAGGGCTTATTTGGGGGGTAGGGTTTATATTGCAGCCATCACCAACACTCACGCTAGGTCTTATTTTCGGGGAAACAGGGTATGTGCCTGGCTGGCTCTGGCTTCAATACTTTGACCCTCCGGCTCGCCACCTTCTGGAGATCTCCCATCACTTCCCGTCCTGTAGACCCAACAGGAACGCGAGGACATTCCTACATTCCCCTTTTAGACATTGGTCACCTGACCCCGTGCCCCCCCCCCCACCCCCATTAAGGGATCTCCCCTCTTTCTCTGTTCTGGTGATTAGACATGCGCACAACAAAAAAATTGGTTTATTTTCGTTTCGTTTTTTTCGTTTCCGTTGATTCGTAACGATTCGTAATTTCGTAAGTCGTCGGTGTTCGTATTCGTAACGATTCGTATTTTCCTAAGAGTTATTTTTTCGTTGATTCGTTTTTCCGTTAGTTTAATTTTTTCGTTTATTCGAAATTCGGACGCATTCGTATTTTCGTAGATTTAGTTACATTCGTACTTTCGTTAGATTGATTTATTCGTACTTTCGTAACATTGTTTTCGTAGATTCGTAATCGGAGCATAATTCATAATGTTATGTAATGTGTATGCTATTATTACATTGTAAGAGACACGGAAAATTACGAGTCGAAAAAAAAAAGTTACGAATGTACGAATTTTTTCGTTCAATCCATTTGAGGCACGTTAAGCAGCGCCATTGTAAGAGACACGGAAAATTACGAAGCGCAAAAAAAAAAGTTCCGAATGTACGAATTTTTTCGTTCAATCCATTCGTAGCACGTTAAGCAGCGCCATTGTAAGAGACACGGAAAATTACGAATCGCAAAAAAAAAAAAAAGTTCCGAATGTACGAATTTTTTCATTCAATCCATTCGAAGCACGTTAAGCAGCGCCATTGTAAGGGACACGGAAAATTACCAATTCAACAAAAAAATAAAAGTTACGAATGTACGAATTTTTTCGTTCATTTTGATTTTCGTTGTTCCTGTTTTCGTTTTTCGGATTTTCTTCTTTCGTAGTTTCGTTGTTTCTAATTTGGTTATTTCGGATTTTCGTTGTTTTTCGTATTCGTTCGATGCAAACGATTCGTTAAAATTTTTTGCGAATCGTTCGTTCGTTCGTACGATAACGAATGAACGAATATAACGAAAAAAAAAACGAAAAACGAAAAAAAAAAAGGAAACGAATTGCACATGTCTACTGGTGACTACTCAAAAAACGGTCACCAGGACCAATAAATTCTATCTAATAGGGAAAACGGGCGGCAATGAAGACTTGATGGGAGTTCTAACCCCTCACCACTAGACATGCGCAGAAGGAAAAAAATAATCATTTTGTTTTGACTCGTTATTTACATCATTTTATGTAGTTAAATTTGCTAAATTCATTTAATTTATTTTCAGAATTTGTTTAGTTTCCTTGATTCATTCTGGAATTTGATTCAAATTTTCCCGAATTTGGTTGAATTTAATTTAATTTGACCGAATGTGCGAAAATTTGAATCAAAATCAAATTTATTCTATTAGAAATTCAAATTCCGGAAGACAGTTGTATTCTTTTTATTCTATTTTATTCTATTGTTTTTTTTTATTCTATTCTAGTCTATTCTTTTATTTTCTATTCTATTCTTTTTTTATTCTATTCTAATTTCGGAAGACAGTTATATTTTTTCTTTTTACCTCTATTCTATTGTTTTTTTTTTTATATTCTATTCTATTCTCTTTTATTTTCTACTCTTTTCTGTTCTATTCTTTTCTATTCTATTTAAATTCAAATTTATTCTATTTGAAATTCTAATTTCGGAAGACAGTTGTATTCTTTCTATTTTATTTTATTCTATTCTATTCTTTTCTATTCTGTTTGGATTTCGTAAAACAGTTATATTCTCTCTTTTATTCTTTTCTATTCTACTTGATTCTATTGTTTTGTTTTTTCTATTCTATTCTTTTTAAATTCAAATGTATTCTATATGAAATTCAAATTTCGCAAGACAGTTTTATTCTTTCTATTTTATTATTTTTATATTCTATTGTTTTTTTCTATTCTATTCTTTTATTTTCTATTCTTTTTTATTCTATTCGAATTTCAGGAGACAGTTATATTTTTTCTATTTTACTCTATTCTATAGTTTTTTTCTATTCTATTCTCTTCTAGTCTTTTCTTTTCTACTCTTTTCTGTTTTATTTAAATGCAAATGTATTCTATCTGAAATTCAAATTTCAGAAGATGGCTTTCGGAAGACCGTTATATTCTTTTTCCTTTTTATTATTTTCTATGCTATTTGATTCTATTGTTTTTTTTCTATTCTATTTGTTCCTATTCTTTTCAAATTCAAATGTATTCTATTTGAAATTCAAATTTCGCAAGACGGTTTTATTCTTTCTATTTTATTATTTTCTATTCTATTCTTTTATTGTCTATTCTATTCTTTTTTTATTCTATTCGAATTTCAGAAGACAGTTATATTTTTTCTATTCTACTCTATTCTATCGTTTTTTTTCTATTCTATTCTCTTCTAGTCTTTTCTTTTCTTTTCTACTCTTTTCTGTTTTTTTCTATTCTATTTAAATGCAAATGTATTCTTTTTGAAATTCAAAATTCAGAAGATGGCTTTCATAAGACCGTTATATTCTTTTTCCTTTTATTCTTTTCTATTCTATTTTATTCTATTGTTTTTTCTATTCTATTTTTTTCTATTCTTTTCAAATTCAAATGTATTCTATTTGAAATTCAAATTTCGCAAGGCGGTTTTATTCTTTCTATTTTATTATTTCCTATTTTATTCTGCTGTTCTTTCTATTCTATTTCATTCTTTTATTTTCTATTCGACTCTATTTTTTCTATTCTATTCTAATCTATTCTATTCGCGTTTACATTTATTCAATTCAAATTTTGGAAGATAATTATAGTCTTTCTATTTTTTTCTATGCTATTATTTTTTTCTATTCTAACCGAGTTCAAATTTATTCTATTAGAAACTTACATTTTGGAAGATGATTATATTCTATTCTAATCTATTCTATTCAAATTTGAAATTATTCTATTCAACGGTTATATTCTTTCCATCCTGTTTTTTTTCTATTCTATTCTTTTCTATTCTATTCTAATCTATTCTATTCTATTCAAGTTCACATTTATTCAATTCAAATCTCGGAAGATGGTTGTATTCTTTCTATTTTATTTTATTCTATTCTGTTGTTTTTATTCTATTCTATTCTTTTCTATTCTGTTTGGATTTCAGAAGACCGTTATATATTTTTTGTTTTATTCTTTTCTATTCTATATGATTCTATTGTTTTTTTTTTTATTCTATTCTTTTCTATTCTCAAATTTGGTTTTATTCTTTCTATTTTATTATTTTCTATTCTATTTCATTCTTTTATTTTATTTTCGAGTTTAAATTTATTCAATTTAAATTTTGAAAGATGGTTATAGTTTTTCTATTTTTTTCTATGCTATTGTTTTTTCCTATTTTACTCGTGTTCAAATTTATTCTATTAGAAACTTACATTTGGGAAGATGGTTAGATTCTATTCCAATCCATTCTATTCAAATTTGAATTTATTCTATTACTATTCTATTAGAAATTCCAATTTTGAAGACGGTTATGTTCTTTCCATTCTAATGTTTTTTTTTTTTTTATTCTATTCTATTCTTTTCTATTCTATTCTGTTCTTTTCTATTCTATATTCCTTTATTTTCTATTCTATTTTATTTTATTCTTGTTTTATAATTTGATTCGAATTTCGTTTGGATTAGTTTTAAATGCGTTACTATTGTAATTCGGAAATTCGGATACATCCGAATCTCCGAATAACCAAAAAATTGTTCAAATTTGGATTCGGAATGAAACGAGCCGCATGCGTCTTCTCACCGCTGCATCCAAAACCAAAAAAAAAGGAAAGTTTTGGCCTTAGAGATTCTGTGAATCTGAAGCCAGAGACAGCCGGGACAGTTTCGGGGGAAGGTCATCAACAGCAGCTCAGTTTAGAGTTTGCTGCCATCGCTATTATGGGATGTATGCCAACCCAGAGCCGCCATAGCATCTGCGAGTTTGTTTATCTTTGTAACCCGGCTGCTGATTGTGTAGTCGATGTAAAGCGGTCGGATCTCTTATGTATGGTAAGCGGGGCTCTTTTTTCAGGAGAAACGCAGTTCTGGCAGTTCCAGTATTAAATGTATGTAATGACAAGGGGTGCTGGGGCGTGCTGGAGGGTCTATTGATGCTGGCTGCTGGGGGATTCATTGTTGCTGGAGGTATCTATTGTTGAGGGAGGGATCTATTGTTGATAATGGTGTGGGGGGGCTTTTGATGCTGGGGGGGCGATTGTTGCTGGGAGGGATCTACTGTTGAGGGAGGAATTTATTGTTTCTGACTGCTCAGAGATCTATTGTTTCTGGGGCGGATCTATTGTTGCTGTCGGGCTTTTGTTGCAGAGGGTCTATTGTTGCTGGGAGGAATCTGCTGTTAAGGGAGAGATCTAATGTTTCTGGTGGGGCTCTATTGTTCCTGAGGTGGATCTATTGTTTCTGTGGAGGTTTTTCTTTCAGGGAGTCTATTGTTGCTGAGGCCATCTACTGTTAAGGGAGGGATCTGTTGTTCCTTGCTGCTGGGTGATCTATTGTTGCTGATGGGGTTTGATTGTCCCTGGGGTGGATCTATTGTTGCTTGGGGGGTTCTGTTGTTGCTGGCTGGCGCTGGTTGCTGGTAACTCTAGGACAATCATTCACAGTTACCTCTACATATGGGCGCTCTCTTCATCCTGCCCTCCATAGGCCCATGTAGCCGCTCTTCACCATGCCTTCTAGGGAATCCATGGGCCCATGTGCCCACTTTCTGCACCATGCCTTCCATGGGCCCATGTGCCCACTCTCTGCACCTTTCCTTCCATGGGCCCATGTGCCCACTCTCTGCACCTTTCCTTCCATGGGCCCATGTGCCCACTCGCTGCATCATGCCTTCCATGTGCCCACTCTCTGCACCTTTCCTTCCATGGGCCCATGGGCCCACTCTCTGCACAATGCCTTCCATGGACCCATGTGCCCACTCTCTGCACCTTTCCTTCCATGGGCCCATGTGCCCACTCGCTGCATCATGCCTTCCATGTGCCCACTCGCTGCATCATGCCTTCCATGTGCCCACTCTTTGCACCTTTCCTTCCATGGGCCCATGGGCCCACTCTCTGCACAATGCCTTCCATGGGCCCACTCGCTGCACCCTTCCTTCCATGGGTCCATGTGCCCACTCTCTGCACCTTGCCTTCCATGGGCTCAAATGCCCACTCTCTGCACCTTGCCTTCTATGGGCCCAAATGCCCACTCTCTGCGATGTGCCTTCCGTGGGCCCATGTGCCCACTCTCTGCACAATGCCTTCCATGGGCCCATGGGCCCACTCGCTGCACCCTTCCTTCCATGGGTCCATGTGCCCACTCTCTGCACCTTTCTTTCCATGGGCCCACTCTCTGCACAATGCCTTCCATGGGCCCACTCTCTATGATGTGCCTTCCATGGGCCCAACTGCCCACTCTCTGCGATGTGCCTTCCCTGGGCCCAAATGCCAACTCTCTTCACATTGCCTTCCGTGGGCTCATCCTTTCTGTCTTATGCTTCTTGGACACTGGTATGTGATGTTAGCAAACAAGATCTCTCCACAGACAGAAATAAAAATCAGACAGAGGTTCTAGTCTTTCCTTACTCTACTGACTCTTACTATAGAATATAATTTCCATGTGTGTTGCTGTTGGAGAGTTTCTTGTCACTTCCTGTCCCCAGGAAAGGAAGTGAGGGGAAATCTCTCTTTTGAATAGCAGTAAAAAAAAAAAAGAAAACATGACAGGAATAGTAACCCACACCAACCAAAATGAGAAAAAAAAAAAAAAGCTTTTGACTTGACATACATTTTAAACATATTATATCTCAAGGTGACTCTGGCGAGGTACCAGCAGACTCCGCCTACAACTGAACTATCACTTTTTCATTTACCTGCAACTGTTTAGGCAGCAGCGGGTATTTCACACTTTCCTGCCCATACCGCGGGCATACCGTGGTTCCTCCCACCAGCTTATGCGTCACAACGGAATATAGAGCAGGCACTACTAAATGGCGGACCACGGCCCGGACCCGAACCAAGTGACCATCCTATCCAGACCATTGGCTCCCGCTGCTGTCAATCAAAAGCTGCGGCATGGGAGCGGCGGTTGGGGCAGAGTCCCGCTGTCTGTGTCAGTGGACGCCTGGAGTGCTGGTGGGGGACCCCAGAAGAAGAGGATCCGGCCTGCTCTGTGCAAAACCATTACACAGAGCAGGTAAGTATAACATGTTAGTTATTTAACCACTTCATTACCCGCGTATTGTCATATGACACCCATAAGGTGGATCTCCCATCCTGGGTGGGCGTTATATGACGTCCTACCATTCCCGACCGCCTAAGGCATCTACAAAATAGGGGATAGATTTATGGCATTTTTTTTTTTTTAACTAGTAATGGCGGTGATCAGAGATTTTTAGCGGGACTGTGACATTGCGACGGACAGATCGGATACTTTCAACACTTTTTTGGGACCATTGACATTTATACAGCGATCAGAGCTAAAAAAAATGCACTGATTACTGTATAAATGACACTGGCAGGGAAGGGGTTAACACTAGGGGGCGATCAAGGGGTTAAATGTTCCCTGCAAGGTGATTCTAACTGTAGGGGGAACGGGGATCTGCTTTGTTTAAACTGGCAGATACCCGTTCTGCCTCCCTGTGGAGCAATCGCAGGTGGCCAGTGGACATCGAGACCGCAAGACCCTCTGATTGGCTCCCCCCGCTAGCAAATGGGCACATGCCCACAGATCACCATACAATGATGGTGGTTCACGCAGGAGAGGCAACCTGCTGCAGTACAACCGTGACGACTGGTCGGGAAGTAGCTATAAAGGAGGTCCAGCCTGGGTGAAAAAAATTTAAAGTCAGAAGCTCCAAATACTGTAGCTGCTGACTTTTAATGTTAGGGCACTTAACTTTCCAGGGAGCCTGCAATGCCGATACCCCAGTTAATCTTTGGATCGGCTCCTGGGTGCTGCCACCGCCATTCCTGGTAAGGGAACCCGGTAGTGAAGCCTTTTGGCTTATATCATGGAGCCAGCATAATATGTCCCGACACGTTTCGTCCACTGAGACGTCTTAGCATATCATGTCATGGTATATCATGCTGGCTCCATGATATTTCGGCTTCACAGCTGCGCTTTATAATTGGCCCGGCGGTAGGGGAAGGAGGAGGGGGGCCAAACGCCTGTCAAAATCAGGTCCTCCGTTCCCCTCTCCCCCTGAAAGGTGCCAAATGGGGGAGAAGTGTATAAGCGAGAGTTTCACTTTTCGGTGGAATTTCGCTTTAAGGGGGCATGGCAGGGGGTGTGTCCTATGTTTAAATACTGTTGCTAATAGGTGTCCCTCATTCTCATCTCAAAAAGTTGGGGCGGTATGGGTAAGTGAAGGTGGGTTTAAAGTGCAGCGCTAAATAAAAATGCAAACAGGTATGAATGCAACACAAATAAATAGCAACATCAATGACAAGTTACTAGCACCTCAAATAATAATATATAAATGCATGTAAAAATGAGTGCACCACAAAATATATAAAAATATGTCACAATGTCCGTCAGAAGTGATGACACAACAAATTAATTCAAACCGAAGTGACTGAAGTGAAAAAACTGAAATGTGGTAAAAAAAAGGGTGAAGAAACCGCCAAGTGGAAAATTCACTGGGCTTCTGTGAAAGGAAACCACCATGGAAAGAGTTGACAATCCAATGTGCAGCCACCACCAGACAGAACGATCGGGTACTCTTACCAAATGGTGTGGGCCCCTTGCCAGCAGCAAACATGCACAGTAACCGGAGAGAATTCAACTTCACAGGAACCAGCATGTAGGATGTACAGAAAAACCAACCCAGTGTCCATAAAGTCTCAGGCTCCACCAAACATAAGGAAGATCATGGAAGGAAGAAATCACCACATAGCATAAAAATCCTGAACCAAATAGTTTATTGAATAAAGTAATGCACTTACATCAAGCGCAATATCATGGAGCCAGCACAACACGTCCCAACAAGTTTCGTCCACTAAGACGTCTCAGTGGACGAAACGCGTCATGGCGTATTGTGCTGGCTCCATGATATTGGGCTTTTTACTACTCCTTGTGATCACATATCACAGATCAGTGCCTGTATCCATCTATATTGATGTAAGAGCATACTAGACATGTGCAATTAGTTTAGTTCCTAATTAGTTTTTTAACTAATTTTGACAAATTCGTTAACTCCAAATTTCCGAATTTTTAAATTTCCGAAAATTTCCGAATTTCAAAATTTGCAAAATGATGAATTTCCGAAATTTCCGAAATTTCAGAATTTCCGGAATTTAGAATTTTCGAATTTAGAATTTTCGAATTTCCGAATTTCCGAATTTTCGAATTTCCGAAATGACGAATTTCCGAAATTACGAATTTCCGAAATTACGAATTTCCGAAATTACGAATTTCCGAAATTACGAAATTTCCGAATTTTTCGGATTTCCGGAATAACGAACTTATTTCAGATAATTTCAGATAAATTTGTACTCGTTAATTTAATAGTTATTAATTAAACTGATTTTCTTTCTTTTTTCAGATTTTCAAATCTTGTGATTTTCAAATCTTTGAATTCCCAAATTCTGAAAATTCAGAAATTCGATAATTCGGAAATTCGATAATTCGGAAATCCGAAAAATTTGAAATTTTCGAAAATTCGTAAATTCGTAAATCCGAAAATTCAAAATTCGTAAATCCGTAAATTCGGAAGTTCGCAAATCCGAAAATCCGAAATTCGGAAATTCGGAAATCCGAAAATTCCAAATTTGGAAATCCGAAAATGCGAAATTCCGTAATTCGAAAATTCGAAAATTCGGAAATTCGAAAATTCGGAAGTTCGGAAATACGAAAATACGAAATTCGGAAATCCGAAAATTTGAAATTCGGTAATTCGGAAATTCGGAAATCCGAAAATTCGAAATTCGGAAATCCGAAAATTCGGAAATTCGGAAATTCGGAAATTCGGAAATTCGGAAATACGAAAATTCGAAATTCGGTAATTCGAAAATTCGAAATTCGGTAATTTGAAAATTCGGAAATTCGGAAATTTGGAAATTCGGAAATCCGAAATTTCGGAAATCCGAAAATTCGGAAATCCGGAAATCCGAAAATTCTAAATTCGGAAATTCTAAATTCGGAAATCCGAAAAATAGAAATGTGAAAATTCCTGAAATTTCCGAATTCCGAATCTGCGAATTTCCGATTTTACGATTTTCCGAATTTCCGAAAAAAGCAAAAAAAAATTATGAAACGAAAACGAAAATGAACACATTTTTTGTCAGTGCACATGTCTAGAGCATACTGAAGGTTTTTTTTTTATCTTCATGCATTGAAGGTAAAAAAAAAAACTTCAGTGTTTACTCCCACTTTAAAGAGGAGTTCCAGTGGTTTTTGTGTTTATTAGAAGTCAGCAGCTCCGAAAACTGTATCTACTGACTTTTATTACACAGACTCCTGTCCCAGGATCCAACAACGTGCCCACCCCAGCCGTTCTTCCCTCCGTCTTCTGTCTCGGGCATCTCAACTGTGGGCATCCGACTGTGACAGCTTGCGGCTTGCTGGAACAGGGACACCCGGCTATCATCAGGATGGAGGTATCTTGTGGGTTTGTCTCATAAGAGACGATGACCAGATGTCCAAAGATGTGGTAAGGGTAGTTAAAAAAAGGAGAACAGAAAGGGCCACATAGCGTAATTCCGTTATGAATACAAATACATTTTAATGAAGTTAGAAAAACTTAAATTTAGCAGGTAAAAATCAGCGCTTATAAAATCAAATGTGGAGTCCTCCTGGCGCGTTTCGTCTCCAAGGACATCGTCTGGGGGGGTCCCTCCACTGCAGCCCTCCCGATATTTATAGAGAATATGACCCCATTCATGAGAGCCAAGCCCCCTGTTGTGTTTCGAGTGTTTACAATGTTACTTCAGTGATGTAAAAGGGACTGTGATGTAAGGCAGGGTGGGGGGACTGCGATGTGAAGGAGCGACTGAAGACACTGATGTAAAAGGGGGGATCATGATGTAATTGGGGAGGACTGTGATGTTAAGAAGGGACTGAAGACACTGCTGAAAAGGGGGAGCTGTGATGTAAAGGGGACTGATGACACTGATGTAAAGAGGGGAGCTATGATTTGATGGTGAACTGTGATGTAAAGGGGGGAGCTGTAATGTAATGGGAGGGGGACTTGTGATGTGAAGGGGAGACTGAGGACACTGATGTAAGGGTGGTCTGTGATGTAAAGGGGGGTTGTTGTGTGAAAGAGGAGCTGTGATGTAAAGGGGAACTGTGATGTAAAGGGGAACTGTGATGTAAAGGGGGAGCTGTGATGTAAAAGGGGAGCTGTGATGTAAAAAGGGAGCTGTAATGTAAAGGGGGCTGTGATGTAAAAGGGGAACTGTGATGTAAAGGGGGGCTGTGATGTAAAAGGGGGGCTGTGATGTAAAGGGGAACTGTGATTTAAAGGGGGCTGTGATGTAAATGGGGGCTGTGATGTAAAAGGGGAGCTGTGATGTAAAGGGGAGCTGTGATGTAAAAGGGGAGCTGTGATGTAAAAGGGGAGCTGTGATGTAAAAGGGGGGCTGTGATATAAAGGGGGGCTGTGATGTAAAGGGGGGCTGTGATGTAAAAGAGGAGCTGTGATGTAAAGGGGGGCTGTGATGTAAAAGAGGAGCTGTGATGTAAAGGGGGGCTGTGATGTAAAGGGGGGCTGTGATGTAAAAGGGGGACTGTGATGTAAAGGGGGAGCTGTGATGTAAAAGAGGAGCTGTGATGTAAAGGGGGGTGTGATGTAAAAGGGGAGCTGTGATGTAAAGGAGGGCTGTGATGTAAAAGGGGAACTGTGAGGTAAAGGGGGACTGTGATGTAAAAGGGGAGCTGTGATGTAAAGGGGGGCTGTGATGTAAAAGGGGAGCTGTGATGTAAAAGTGGAGCTGTGATGTAAAGGGGGGCTGTGACGTAAAGGGGGGCTGTGATGTTAAAGGGGGGCTGTGATGTTAAAGGGGGGCTGTGATGTTAAAGTGGAGCTGTGATGTAAAGGGGGGCTGTGATGTAAAGGGGGGCTGTGATGTAAAAGGGGAGCTGTGATGTAAAAGTGGAGCTGTGACGTAAAAGGGGAGCTGTGACGTAAAGGGGGGCTGTGATGTTAAAGGGGGGCTGTGATGTTAAAGTGGAGCTGTGATGTAAAGGGGGGCTGTGATGTAAAGGGGAGCTGTGATGTAAAGGGGAGCTGTGATGTAAAGGGGGGCTGTGATGTAAAGGGGAACTGTGATGTAAAGGGGGGCTGTGATGTAAAGGGGAACTGTGATGTAAAGGGGGGGGTGTGATATAAAGGGGGGCTGTGATGTAAAGGGGAACTGTGATGTAAAGGGGGGTGTGATATAAAGGGGGGCTGTGATGTAAAGGGGGGCTGTGATGTAAAAGGGGAGCTGCGAGGTAAAGGGGGAGCTGTGATGTAAAAGGGGAGCTGTGATGTAAAGGGGGGGCTGTGATGTAAAGGGGGCTGTGATGTAAGAGGGGAGCTGTGATGTAAGAGGAGAGCTGTGATGTAAAGGGGGGGCTGTGATGTAAAGGGGAACTGTGATGTAAAGGGGGTCTGTGATGTAAAGGGGGTCTGTGATGTAAAGGGGGGCTGTGATGTAAAGGGGGGCTGTGATGTAAAGGGGGCTGTGATATAAAGGGGGGCTGTGATGTAAAGGGGGTCTGTGATGTAAAGGGGGTCTGTGATGTAAAGGGGGGCTGTGATGTAAAGGGGGGCTGTGATATAAAGGGGGGCTGTGATGTAAAGGGGGGCTGTGATGTAAAGGGGGGCTGTGATGTAAAGGGGGGGCTGTGATGTAAAGGGGGGCTGTTATATAAAGGGGGGCTGTGATGTAAAGGGGGGGCTGTGATGTAAAGGGGGGCTGTGATGTAAACTGGCCTTTAACTGACCTTTAATAGAGATCCATCTTCTAAGCGAAAATGAAATGGAACAAAAACAAGGTGATTGGGGGGGGAGCAGAACCTCGGGAACTCACCTGACTTCCTGTTGGCCGGGGTGAGGAATCTGAGGAACGTTTGTCCAAATTTAAAAACATATTTCCCATCACAGAACAGATTCAGAGGGAACATTTGTGTCCAGAGGTCAGGAAACAGGAAATTGTGACTACAAGAATGTGAAAGAATTCGGACACTTCTGGAAACAACATGAACTGAAATCCCTGCACTGAAGCATCGGAATCAGTGCCCGGGGTGGTCAGTACGTGGCATCTCACCCACAGTGGTAGGACACGGCTTATCATCCAAATAATGTTTATTGCTACCATATCGTTGTTTATCGGCTTCATGGGATTGTCATTGCTGTTTGTCATTGCTCGTTAGCAGTACTCAATATACTGCATATCATGTACCAAAGGGTGGTGATAAATGATAAATAAAGTGGTAAGTGGAGTACCACAAGGTTCTGTCTTGGCACCTACATGGCAAATGCACTTGGGGGCTAAGAAAATAAATACAAACTACTCACTGGGGGAGAACCACTCTCCAGAGATGAAACAATAATCCTGCCACTTTATAAAACTCTGGTAAGCCCACATCTGGAGCAGTGGCGGCCGATGGAATTTTTTTTTGGGGGGGGGGGGGGGGGCGCAAACAGTATGCCAACCCCTCCGCCCTGGGTCAGTTGGTAGCACTTACCCATCACCGGCGGTCTCCCATTCTCCTGCTCTCCACCGGTCATCACAGCGGCCGCGGCATCTGTTTTCTCCCTCCTGCTCGGCGGCCAATTGGGAGTCTTCTCTTTTCAGCCAATTGCAAAACAGGTCTCACACCCGCTTCTGATTGGCCGGATTGAGGATCAGTGTTTAACAGTGAAAATTATATAGACATGTGCACTGACAAAAAATTTGTTCATTTTCGTTTCATTCGTTTTTTTGCTTTTTTCGGAAATTCGGAAAATCGAAAATTCGGGAATTCGGAAATTCGCAAATTCTGAATTCGGAAATTTCGGGAATTTTCACATTTCTATTTTTCGAATTTCGAATTTTCGGATTTCCGAATTTTGGATTTCCGGTTTTTCGGAATTTCGAGTTTTCGGTCTTTCGGATTTTCGGAATTCGGGAATTCAAAGATTTGAAAATCCCAAAATTTGAAAACCTGAAAAAAAGAAAGAAAATCAGTTTAATTAATAGCTAACTATTGAATTAACGAGTACGAATTTATCCGAAGTTACGAATTATCTGAAATAACGAATGCCGCATCTAAACAAATGTAACGGAACAAATTAATAATAAATAATTAATAATAATAAAAAGGTTTTATTATTATTATTGTTATTTATTATTATTAATTTGTTCAGTTCCATTTGGTTAGATGCGGCATTCGTTATTTCAGATAATTCGTAACTTCGGATAAATTCGTACTCGTTACGTTCACTAACAGACAAATTCGAAAGGGAATTCCAATACCTATAATTTAATAGTTAGTTATAAAAATTCGGAAATTCGGAAATCTGAAAATGCAAAATTTTGAAATTCGAAAATTCGAAATTCGGAAATCCGAAAGTACGGAAATTCGTCATTTAGGAAATTCGGAAATACGTCATTTCGCTAATTTTGAAATTCGGAAATTTTCGGAAATTGAAAAATTCGGAAATTCGGAAATTCGTCATTTCGGAAATTCGGAAATACGTCATTTCGCTAATTTTGAAATTCGGAAATTTGGAAATTTTCGGAAATTGAAAGATTCGGAAATTCGGAATTAACGAATTTGTCAATATTCGTTAAAAAACTAATTAGGAACTAAAAGAATTGCACATGTCTAAAAATTTATTTGCCTCTGGCTCTGGCTCTGGCTCTAATCAGGTGCTTCAAAAAAAACTTGGCTGCTGTAATTCATGCTCCCGGTGCCCTAATAGACGGGCCAACACTGATCTGGAGTATTCCATCCAGTTCTGGTCACCGGTCCTCAGGAAGGATGTGCTGGAGCTGGAGAGAGTCCAAAGAAGGACCTCAAATACGAGGAGCGACTACGAGCACTAAATTTATTCTGACTGGAGAAAAGACGCTTGGGAGGAGATATTATAGCGATCTACAAATATCTCAATGGTGACCCCAGCATAGGCAAAAAGCTATTCAATCTCAAGGAGTGTAAGAGGACACGGGGGCCACACAATTGGTTTTCACTGTCAGGATGTGGAACCCTCTGCCACAATTTGTCAGTGGGGAGTATAGATATTGTTAAAAGTCTCTTTGACGTGCATCTTTAAGAACACAACATACAGGGACATAGGAAATTATTATAGACACGGACTCATGTACACCTACACAGGTCAAATTGGATGGACTGTTGTCTTTATTCAACCTTACCTAATATGTATCTATGAAAGGGTAAGGGAGGGAGAAGGAAGGAGAGGAGGGGGGAATGGAGAGGATGAGGAAGGGAGAAGGAGAGAGAGAGGAAGGAGAGGAGGGGGAATGGAGAGGATGAGGAAGTGAGAAGGAGAGAGAGAGAGAGAGGAAGGAGAGGAGGGGGAATGGAGAGGATGAGGAAGTGAGAAGGAGAGAGAGAGAGGAAGGAGAGGAGGGGGAATGGAGAGGATGAGGAAGGGAGAAGGAGAGAGAGAGAGGAAGGAGAGGAGGGGGGAATGGAGAGGATGAGGAAGTGAGAAGGAGAGAGAGAGAGAGGAAGGAGAGAAGGGGGGAATGGAGAGGATGAGGAAGTGAGAAGGAGAGAGAGAGAGAGAGGAAGGAGAGGAGGGGGGAATGGAGAGGATGAGGAAGTGAGAAGGAGAGAGAGAGAGAGGAAGGAGAGGAGGGGGGAATGGAGAGGATGAGGAAGTGAGAAGGAGAGAGAGAGAGAGAGGAAGAGAGGAGGAGGGGGGAATGGAGAGGATGAGGAAGTGAGAAGGAGAGAGAGAGAGAGGAAGGAGAGGAGGGGGGAATGGAGAGGATGAGGAAGTGAGAAGGAGAGAGAGAGAGGAAGGAGAGGAGTGGGGAATGGAGAGGATGAGGAAGTGAGAAGGAGAGAGAGAGAGAGGAAGGAGAGGAGGGGGGAATGGAGAGGACGAGGAAGTGAGAAGGATAGAGAGAGAGAGAGAGAGAGGAAGGAGAGGAGGGGGGAATGGAGAGGATGAGGAAGGGAGAAGGAGAGCGAGAGAGAGAGAGAGAGAGAGGAAGGAAAGGAGGGGGGAATGGAGAGGATGAGGAAGGGAGAAGGAGAGAGAGAGAGAGGAAGGAGAGGAGGGGGAATGGAGAGGATGAGGAAGTGAGAAGGAGAGAGAGAGAGAGGAAGGAGAGGAGGGGGGATGGAGAGGATGAGGAAGTGAGAAGGAGAGAGAGAGAGAGAGGGGAAGGAGAGGAGGGGGAATGGAGAGGATAAGGAAGAGAGAAGGAGAGGGAGAGAGAGGAAGGAGAGGAGGGGGAATGGAGAGGATGAGGAAGTGAGAAGGAGAGAGAGAGAGAGGAAGGAGAGGAGGGGGAATGGAGAGGATGAGGAAGTGAGAAGGAGAGAGAGAGAGAGGAAGGAGAGGAGGGGGAATGGAGAGGATGAGGAAGTGAGAAGGAGAGAGAGAGAGAGGAAGGAGAGGAGGGGGGAATGGAGAGGATGAGGAAGTGAGAAGGAGAGAGAGAGAGAGAGGAAGGAGAGGAGGGGGGAATGGAGAGGATGAGGAAGTGAGAAGGAGAGAGAGAGAGTGGAAGGAGAGGAGGGGAAATGGAGAGGACGAGGAAGTGAGAAGGAGAGAGAGAGAGAGAGGAAGGAGAGGAGGGGGAATGGAGAGGATGAGGAAGTGAGAAGGAGAGAGAGAGAGAGAGGAAGGAGAGGAGGGGGGAATGGAGAGGATGAGGAAGTGAGAAGGAGAGAGAGAGAGAGGAAGGAGAGGAGGGGGAATGGAGAGGATGAGGAAGTGAGAAGGAGAGAGAGAGAGAGAGAGGAAGGAGAGGAGGGGGGAATGGAGAGGATGAGGAAGTGAGAAGGAGAGAGAGAGAGAGGAAGGAGAGGAGGGGGGAATGGAGAGGATGAGGAAGTGAGAAGGAGAGAGAGAGAGAGGAAGGAGAGGAGGGGGGAATGGAGAGGATGAGGAAGGGAGAAGGAGAGCGAGAGAGAGAGAGGGAGGAGAGGAGGGGGGAATGGAGAGGACGAGGAAGGGAGAAGGAGAGAGAGAGAGAGGAAGGAGAGGAGGGGGAATGGAGAGGATGAGGAAGTGAGAAGGAGAGAGAGGAAGGAGAGGTGGAGGGAATGGAGAGGATGAGGAAGTGAGAAGGAGAGAGAGAGAGAGGAAGGAGAGGAGGGGGGAATGGAGAGGATGAGGAAGTGAGAAGGAGAGAGAGAGGAAGGAGAGGAGGGGGGAATGGAGAGGATGAGGAAGGGAGAAGGAGAGAGAGAGAGAGAGGAAGGAGAGGAGGGGGGATGGAGAGGATGAGGAAGGGAGAAGGAGAGAGAGAGAGAGAGAGAGAGAGAGGAGGAAGGAGAGGAGGGGGAATGGGAGGATGAGGAAGTGAGAAGGAGAGAGAGAGGAGGAAGGAGAGGAGGGGGAATGGAGAGGATGAGGAAGTGAGAAGGAGAGAGAGAGAGAGGAAGGAGAGGAGGGGGAATGGAGAGGATGAGGAAGTGAGAAGGAGAGAGAGAGAGGGGAAGGAGAGGAGGGGGAATGAAGAGGATGATGAAGTAAGAAGGAGAGAGAGAGAGAGAGAGGAAGGAGAGGAGGGGGAATGGAGAGGATGAGGAAGTGAGAAGGAGAGAGAGAGAGAGAGAGAAAGGAGAGGAGGGGGGAATGGAGAGGATGAGGAAGTGAGAAGGAGAGGGAGAGAGAGGAAGGAGAGGAGGGGGAATGGAGAGGATGAGGAAGTGAGAAGGAGAGAGAGAGAGAGGAAGGAGAGGAGGGGGAATGGAGAGGATGAGGAAGTGAGAAGGAGAGAGAGAGAGAGAGGAAGGAGAGGAGGGAGGAATGGAGAGGATGAGGATGGGAGAAGGAGAGACAGAGGAAGGAGAGGAGGGGGGAATGGAGAGGATGAAGAAGGGAGAAGGAGAGAGAGGAAGGAAAGGGAGAGAGAGGAAGGGAAAGGGATAGAGAAAGGATGAAGAAGGGAGAAGGAGAGAGAGGGAGAGGGGGCGAATGGAGAAGGAGAGAGCAGATGGAAGAAAGAGGGGGAGGAAGGGAGAAGGAGAGAAAGGAAAAGAGGAAAGGAGTAAGCTAGAAATGGGGGGACTGGGAAATGGGGGAATATATAAGTTGGGGGGGGGCACAGAGGAAGGGAGATAAGGGTTGGAGGAGGGGGATAGTATGTGTTTGTGAGTTAAAGAGGGAAAGCAAGGAGAGGGAAAAGAAAAAAACAGGAGATGGGGGAGAGAGAGAAAAGAGTATGATAGAAATGGGGGGAGGGGGTGGATTGGGGAGTAAAGAGTTCTTATTCCACTCTCTTGGCCTCACCCCGCACAGACAATTTCCAGCTCGCAGGACAACAATCTAGGTGCCTTTTAGGGAACAGTAAGTTCAGTTCTTCTCCACACAGTTTGGGGCTCATCAGACCTCACTGGAGTTAAATAGGGAGAGGAGGAAATAGAATGATAGTGAATGGGCCGTAGATAACGGGAAGGAGCGTTGGTCGGGTGGCGGGCACGGAGACGAAGCGTCACATTCCTCCAGATATGGAGCGGCTGAGATACGGCGGAGGAGAGAATGCTGGAAGGAAATTGGATTTGTATCTCGGCGGTGGCGGCGGCGCTGAGTGTGCGGTGGAGCCGTCACGGCGGTGTCTGTTCTGTACAGATAGGATAGAATGTAGAAGTGATCCATGGCGGGGAATTATGTATTATGTATTTCCCGGGACGGGTCACTTTCATTCTGATAACTTTCACTATTTGTATTCATAAATGCAGAATATCATGAATGGCGTCAATATATACAATATACATAGACTGCACACTGGAGGGGGAGGGGGGGAGTACAAGGAAAGTTGTGGTTCTTATTCCGCTAGAAGTACCTGAATCCATCCACTTTACACCGAGTTATTCTATAAGAAATCAGGCTGACAGTGGGAGGGGCTGCTCCTAGCAGGGGGCGGAGGGGCTCTGGTGAGATCACCAGTGGGGAGAGCCCAGAGAGCAGGGAGGGGGCGGGGCTGTGACACAGGTAACATGACTTCAGCTTGTGGAGAGTGGTGTCCTCCTCCTTATAGGGGGGGGGGGTCACAAACTTATGTTTCAATTGTTACATATCCTCTAAATGGCGATTTGGCCCCCGTATGTGGGATTTCGATTTGTATTCGCTGGGATTCTGCGATTTTTAGTGACTTTGTTATATCTCTTCCAGGACGCTCTGCTGACCCTCGGCGCTGTCATCGACCTCTCTCACCTCCGGACGGCCATCAAAGATGCCATCACCGCTGTTATGCCAAAAGTGGTAAGTGACTGCCAACTGCTGATACCACAGGGGGGAAGGGGGGGGGGACACAACAAACTCTGTGCTTCATAGACTACAAAGAAAATTATATTTAAAAAATACATCATGTTGATGCGTTTCGGCCATAGGCCTTCATCAAAAGCATTTTGCTTTTGATGAAGGCCTAAGGCCGAAACGCGTCAGTATTTTTGGATGATGTCATTGCTGTAATGCTTAAATAAATATTTTCTATGGAGAAGCTGTTGAGTTGCCGGCCTGCACTTTCTATGATACAATGTATCACCTTCTCATAATCAATAACATGGAAATGTCTGATACAATGTATGATTAACCCTTCGTCCCCTAGTGGCCAAAAGGAAAAGCGACGTAAGGTAACACAGATTTGCCCAGCCGAGCCAACCTGCCACAGTAAAACTGCGAAGTGTTTAATGGCATCCCAGTCTTAGTCCCTAACTCAAGAAACCTAAAACTTACTGATATTAGTCAAATAAGTAGCATGTGACATAAATGCATAAGTGAAAAATGAAAAATAAAACATATAGCAGCAGCTAAAAAATTGCGAGATATACACAATGGATAAACAGAATAATACAAAAGGCCGCGCTAAAGCGCGGCTTTTTGTATTATTCAATATTGAGTTGGCCCACCCTTTGCAGCTATAACAGCTTCACCTCTTCTGGGAAGGCCGTCCACAAGGTTTAGGAGTGTGTCTATGGGAATGTTTGACCATTCTTCCAGAAGAACATTTGTGAGGTCAGACACTGATGTTGAAGGAGAAGGCCTGGCTCGCAGTCTCCGCCCTAATTCATCCCAAAGGTGTTCTATCGGGTTGAGGTCAGGACTCTGTGCGGGCCAGTCAAGTTCCTCCACCCCAAACTCACTCCTCCATGTCTTTATGGACCTTGCTTTGTGCACTGGTCCAAACCATTTGGTGGAGGGGGGATTATGGTGTGGGGGTTGTTTTTCAGGGGTTGGGTTTGGCCCCTTAGTTCCAGTGAAGGGAACTCTTAAGGCGTCAGCGTACCAAGACATTTTGGACAATTTCATGTTCCCAACTTTGTGGGAACAGTTTGGGGATGTCCCCTTCCTGTTCCAACATGACTGAGTGCACAAAGCAAAGTCCATAAAGACATGGATGAGCGAGTTTGGGGTGGAGGAACTTGACTGTCCTGACCTCAACCCCATAGAACACCTTTGGGGTGAGTTAGAACGGAGACTGCGAGCCAGGCCTTCTCGTGCCTGACCTCACAAATGCGCTTCTGGAAGAATGGTCAAACATTCCCATAGACACACTGCTAAACCTTGTGGACGGCCTTCCCAGTAGAGTTGAAGCTGTTATAGATGAGAAGGCCTGGCTCGCAGTCTCCGCTCTAATTCATCACAAAGGTGTTCTATCGGATTTAGATCAGGACTCTGTGAAGGCCAGTCAAGTTCCTCCACCCAAACTCGCTCATCCATGTCTTTATGGACCTTGCTTTATTGGTGATGGTCAAACATTCCCATAGACACTCTGCTAAACCTTGTGGACGGCCTTCCCAGAAGAGTTGAAGCTGTTATAGATGAGAAGGCCTGGCTCGCAGTCTCCGCTCTAATTCATCACAAAGGTGTTCTATCGGATTTAGATCAGGACTCTGTGAAGGCCAGTCAAGTTCCTCCACCCCAAACTCGCTCATCCATGTCTTTATGGACCTTGCTTTATTGGTGATGGTCAAACATTCCCATAGACACACTGCTAAACCTTGTGGACGGCCTTCCCAGAAGAGTTGAAGCTGTTATAGATGAGAAGGCCTGGCTCGCAGTCTCCGCTCTAATTCATCACAAAGGTGTTCTATCGGATTTAGATCAGGACTCTGTGCAGGCCAGTCAAGTTCCTCCACCACAAACTCGCTCATCCATGTCTTTATGGACCTTGCTTTATTGGTGATGGTCAAACATTCCCATAGACACACTTCTAAACCTTGTGGACGGCCTTCCCAGAAGAGATGAAGCTGTTATAGCTGCAAAGGGCGGGCCAACTCAATATTGAACCCTACAGACTAAGACTGGGAGGCCATTACAGTTCATGTGTGTGTAAAGGCAGGCGTCCCAATACTTTTAGTAATACAGTGTATTTTTTTTCTCTCTAAATTCAACTGTTTGCCCGGAGTTGAGCTTTAACAAAAGTTGAGTTGGCGTTGTGGTAAATGTTTCATCGGTCCCCGGCGGAGCGCTGGTAAATCTTTAATAAAATCACATGAATCAGAAACGTTTTGGTATTCAAATTAGTGTGGAGTGAAGGGCGATAAATTCAGTGGACGGTAAAGAACTTTGATTAATGCGCTCTAAATCTGAACATGTTCACACAGCGGGAGGAGACGGGAGATTCGGCCAGATACAGAGTGCTACAATGTTGGTCCAGAGGAGGGCAAAAAAACTCACAGAATTTCGGTTTTATTTTACAAAGAAAATGTGACTCACTGATGTGTTTGTAATAATTCTTCGGTGATGTATTTCCATGCTATGCAAAAAGAAAAAAAAAATCAGAATTTGCTGCACTCCTTGGTATCTTTATTTTAGCTTAATGACAGTATCACAGGCATGACAGGAACAATAAATGCTAGCCCATACTAATACAACATGCATTAAAGATGATGTTTATTCCGCCTATATTTTTATTTTTTTTATTTTATTTTGTATTTGTATTATATTTATATTTTTTATTATATATACACACATTTTTATTTTATTTTTTATTTTTATTATATTTTTATTATTATTATATTTACTTTATTATATATTATATTTTTTGTATTTATATTTTTTTTTTTTATTTATATTTATATATATATAAATATAATAAAAATAAAAAATATAAATACAATAAACAATTAAATATACTGTAAATATAATAATAATAAAAATATAATAAAAAAAAAATAATATAAAAAAAAAAAATTAATTAAAATATATATATATATATATATATATATATATATATATATATATATATATATATATATATATATATATATATTTATTTATTTATTTATATTTTATTTATTTATTTTTTATATTATTTTATTATATAAATAGATATATTAAATATATCTATTCATATTTTCCTTTCCCTTGTCCCCTCTTCCCCTGTTCATAATGCTAATAAGGTTTTTAAAGCTGAGCTCCACCCAAAAGGGGAAGCTCTGCTTGTTTGGTTCCCCCCCCCCCTCCGCTGCCACATTTGGCACCTTTCCGGGGGAGGGGGGAGCGGGTACCTGGTTTTGACAGGTACCCGCTCCCGTTTCTGGCTGATCTTGCCACAGAAGAGTCATCCAGAAGTTTGGCCCCCTCCTCTTTCCCCCATCGCCAGGCCATTCACAACGTGCAGCACGCTTCGCCGCAAGGCTTCACTGCAAGTTCCCCTCACAAAGAATGGCAGCAGCCGATTGAAGTGGGCGTTCCTAGTCAGGTTGCAGTTGCATGAAGACCACCCTAGGAAACGCCCACATGGGATGCTAAGCCTCCGTGATTGAAAGAATTAAAATCAATTGAATGAAAGGGGCGGGGCCATTGACAGTCAGGCTGGGGAGGAAAGGGCTAGATGATGTTGGAATTCCTCAAGCCAGGAAATGAGGCGGGTACCTATCTTTCTTGCTGTCAGTCTGAAAGAATGGGGCGTTCCTAGGCAGGCAGTATTTGCATGGTAACACCCACATGTGATGCTGAGCCTCCAACTGAAATCCAGCAAATGAAAGGGGCGGGCCAGGGACAGCCAGGCTGGGGAGTAAAGAACTAGATGATGAAGGGTGTCCTCCAGCCAGCTTTGTTCTTGGGCTTATACTTTAACTGCTGATTCTTTGGGGAACCCTTTCCTACAGTGTTGATGAACAGAAACTGTTTGCCTTCGGAATGTCTCTTTCTAATTGAAAGTTTTTTTTAACTGTGAGGCTCATAGAAGGAGAGATGGGGAGGAGTCATGGCTCCCAAGGAGGAGGAGTCACTGCATTATTTCATTTATATCAGCATGACAAAAAAAGAACTCCACCTGCTGGTTATAAACAACAGTCTTTTTCAGCAATGGAGACAAGTAGAATCTGGAAAAACCTGAACAGTAGCTAAGAGCTCCACCTTCTGGTTGTAAACAACAAACTTTTTCAGCAATGGAGACAAGTAGGATCTGGAAAAACGTGAACAGTAGCTGAGAGCTCCACCTGCTGGTTGTAAACAACAGACTTTTCAGCAATGGAGACAAGTAGGATCTGGAAAAACATGAACAGTAACTGAGAGCTCCACCTGCTGGTTGTGAACAACAGTCTTTTTCAGCAATGCAGACAAGTAGGATCTGGAAAAACATGAACAGTAGCTGAGAGCTCCACCTGCTGGTTGTAAACAACAGTCTTTTTCAGCAATGCAGACAAATAGAATATGGAAAAGCGTGAACAGTAGCTGGAGCTCCACCTGCTGGTTGTAAACAACAGTCTTTTTCAGCAATGGAGACAAAATGAATCTGGAAAAATGTGAACAGTAAGGCTGCTTTCACACTGGGGCGGTGCGGGGCGGCGACGGTAAAGCAGCGCTATATTTAGCGCTGCTTTACCATCGTTTTACCCGTGGTATGCGGCCGCTAGCGGGGTGGTTTTAACCCCCGCTAGCGGCCGCAAAAGGGTTAAAAACCTCCGCAAAGCGCCGCTGCAGCGGCGGTTTGCGGGCAGTATCCCCGCGGTTTCCCATTGATTTCAATGGGAAGGAGCGGTAAAGGAGCGGTAAATACACCGCTCCTTCACCGCTCCAAAGATGCTGCTAGCAGGACTTTTTTTACCGTCCTGCTAGCGCACCGCTCCAGTGTGAAAGCCCGCCGGCTTTTACACTGGAGTGAATGGGGCCGTTTTTTTCAGGCGGTGTACAGGCGCTATTTGCAGCGCTGTACCGCCTGAAAACCGCCCCAGTGTGAAAGCAGCCTAACTGAGAGCTCCACCTGCTGGTTGTAAACAACAGTCTTTTTCAGCAATGCAGACAAGTAGGATCTGGAAAAACGTGAACAGTAGCTGAGAGCTCCACCTGCTGGTTGTAAACAACACTCTTTTTCCGCAATGGAAACAAGTAGCATCTGGAAAAACGTAAACAGTAACTGAGAGCTCCACCTGCTGGTTGAAAAACAACAGTCTTTTTCAGCATTGCAGACAAATAGAATCTGGAAAAGCTTGAACAGTAACTGAGAGCTCCACCTTCTGGTTGTAAACAACAGTCTTTTTCAGCATTGCAGACAAATAGAATCTGGAAAAACGTGAACAGTAGCTGAGAGCTCCACCTTCTGGTTGTAAACAACAGCCTTTTTCAGCAATGGAGACAAGTAGGATCTGGAAAAACGTGAACAGTAACTGAGAGCTCCACCAGCTGGTTGTAAACAACAGACTTTTTCAGCAATGGAGACAAGTAGTATCTGGAAAAACGTGAACAGTAGCTGAGAGCTCCACCTGCTGGTTGTAAACAACAGTCTTTTTCAGCAACGGAGACAAGTAGGATCTGGAAAAACGTGAACAGTAACTGAGAGCTCCACCTGCTGGTTGTAAACAAAAGTCGTTTTCAGCAATGGAGACAAGTAGGATCTGGAAAAACATGAACAGTAACTGAGAGCTCCACCTGCTGGTTGTAAACAACAGTCTTTTTCAGCAATGCAGACAAGTAGGATCTGGAAAAACGTGAACAGTAACTGAGAGCTCCACCTGCTGGTTGTAAACAACAGTCTTTTTCAGCAATGCAGACAAATAGAATCTGGAAAAACGTGAACAGTAACTGAAAGCTCCACCTGCTGGTTGTAAACAACAGTCTTTTTTAGCAATGCAGACAAGTAGGATCTGGAAAAACGTGAACAGTAACTGAGAGCTCCACCTGCTGGTTGTAAACAACAGTCTTTTTCAGCAACGGAGACAAGTAGGATCTGGAAAAACGTGAACAGTAACTGAGAGCTCCACCTGCTGGTTGTAAACAACAGTCTTTTTCAGCAATGGAGACAAGTAGGATCTGGAAAAACGTAAACAGTAGCTGAGAGCTCCACCTGCTGGTTGTAAACAACAGTCTTTTTCAGCAATGGAGACAAGTAGGATCTGGAAAAACGTGAACAGTAACTGAGAGCTCCACCTGCTGGTTGTAAACAACAGTCTTGTTCAGCAATGGAAACAAGTAGCATCTGGAAAAACGTAAACAGTAACTGAGAGCTCCACCTGCTGGTTGTAAACAACAGTCTTTTTCAGCATTGCAGATAAATAGAATCTGGAAAAACTTGAACAGTAACTGAGAGCTCCACCTTCTGGTTGTGAACAGTCTTTTTCAGCAATGCAGACAAGTAGGATCTGGAAAAACATGAACAGTAACTGATAGCTCCACCTGCTGGTTGTAAACAACAGTCTTTTTCAGCAATGCAGACAAGTAGGATCTGGAAAAATGTGAACAGTAGCTGAGAGCTCCACCTGTTGGTTTTAAACAACAGTCTTTTTCAGCAATGGAGACAAGTAGGATCTGTAAAAACATGAACAGTAACTGAGAGCTCCACCTGCTGGTTGTAAACAAAAGTCGTTTTCAGCAATGGAGACAAGTAGGATCTGGAAAAACGTGAACAGTAGCTGAGAGCACCACCTGCTGGTTGTAAACAACAGTCTTTTTCAGCAATGCAGACAAGTAGGATCTGGAAAAATGTGAACAGTAGCTGAGAGCTCCACCTGCTGGTTGTAAACAACAGACTTTTCAGCAATGGAGACAAGTAGGATCTGGAAAAACGTGAACAGTAGCTGAGAGCTCCACCTGCTGGTTGTAAACAACACTCTTGTTCAGCAATGGAAACAAGTAGCATCTGGAAAAACGTAAACAGTAACTGAGAGCTCCACCTGCTGGTTGTAAACAACAGTCTTTTTCAGCATTGCAGATAAATAGAATCTGGAAAAACTTGAACAGTAACTGAGAGCTCCACCTTCTGGTTGTGAACAGTCTTTTTCAGCAATGCAGACAAGTAGGATCTGGAAAAACATGAACAGTAACTGATAGCTCCACCTGCAGGTTGTAAACAACAGTCTTTTTCAGCAATGCAGACAAGTAGGATCTGGAAAAATGTGAACAGTAACTGCAAGCTCCACCTGCTGGTTGTAAACAACAGTCTTTTTCAGCAATGCAGACAAGTAGGATCTGGAAAAACATGAACAGTAGCTGAGAGCACCACCTGCTGGTTTGAAATGAGAATGCTAAATATTTCTATATAATATATTTACAAAACCTTAAAAAAAATGAATGGAATGTTTTAATCCTGTTCACAACAAAGACTAAACTAAAAATAAATGACGGCTTCGTATCTTCTAGAAGGGGGGCAGGTCCTCTTCTGTGCCGTCACCCCTGACGGCCAGCTGTGGGTATTGGTAACCCACAATAAACAGCGAGCAGCAACCTTTTCATACTTCAATCCGCGCAGCAAAGGTCAGGAACCGCCGAGGGGCCGATAGATGTCACACGGCAGCAGGATGTTGAGAGATGGTGAGATCTGCGGGTCACGGCTCAACGCATTCATCGATATTCCAGCACAGGAACTCGAATCCTGAGAGCTCAACCATGAATATGTTCTTAAAGGCTTAGTCCACCCAAAACTGATGCTTCCTCTGTGGGTGGATGCCAGTGGGCAAAATCCCCTGCAAAACAAAGCCTACTGTGGATCTGGACGCAGCACATGTATAGACCGTGTTGTGTTAGGGCCCATTCACACAAGCGACCCTTCCAACCGCCCACCTAAGATTATGTTCACACGAACATGCGCAAAATTGTCTACTATCCCGAACGCGCAAAGAAATGCGTTGCCCCTTAGCAGGCGTGCAGTGGTGCCAATCATTATTTGTTAATGGCACGCCCATGCACCATGCGTTTTGGTGCGGCGCAATTTAGAAATGTATTTTCTTGCGTTTCTTGCGCATTGGGCTTCCCTACACGTGACGCCATGTGCTGAAAATACGGAAAAAAAAATGTGGGCCTAAAGGAGGGGAAGCGCAAGGCATCTGCAGTGTAGCGCACCACAATACAGGTAGGGCCCCATTCACACCTGAGCATTTCATAATGTTCATTGTTAATGGCATTCCTGCGACGCACACTTGGAAAACAACAACAAATGAAACGACTATAAAAAACATTTGTAAAATTGAAAACAGTGTTATGTTGGCCACACCTACTTCCAATTTTTTTTATCTCTCTTAATTAACCCATCAATATACGATTACAATTCAAATAGCCATAGAATTCCCTTCCGATCGTATTCGATCCAACTGAGTGGATCGGCCAGGGTGGAATAATATCAATCGCTTTTCTCTTAGGATCCAAAGTTCATTTTCTTCTAGAATTAAATGTTCTCGGGGTATTTCCTCTTAGGATTAAATGTTCTATTTTCCTCTTCTTATCAAATGTTCTCAGGGGATTTCCTCTTCTGATAGAATGTTCTCAGAGTATGTCCTCTTCTGATAGAATGCTCTCAGGGGATTTCCTCTTCTGATAGAATGTTCTCAGGGGATTTCCTCTTCTGATAGAATGTTCTCAGGGTATGTCCTCTTCTGATAGAATGTTCTCAGGGTATGTCCTCTTCTGATAGAATGTTCTCAGTGTATGTTCTCTTCTGATAGAATGTTCTTAGGGGATTTCCTCTTCTGATAGAATGTTCTCAGGGGATGTCCTCTTCTGATAGAATGTTATCAGGGGATGTCCTCTTCTGATAGAATGTTCTCAGGGTATGTCCTCTTCTGATAGAATTTTCTCAGGGTATGTCCTCTTCTGATAGAATGTTCTCAGCGTATGCCCTCTTCTGATAGAATGTTCTCAGGGTATGTCCTCTTCTGATAGAATGTTCTCAGGGTATGTCCTCTTCTGATAGAATGTTCTCAGGGGATGTCCTCTTCTGATAGAATGTTCTCAGGGTATGTCCTCTTCTGATAGAATGTTCTCAGGGTATGTCCTCTTCTGATAGAATGTTCTCAGGGGATTTCCTCTTCTGATAGAATGTTCTCAGGGTATGTCCTCTTCTGATAGAATGTTCTCAGGGTATGTCCTCTTCTGATAGAATGTTCTCAGGGGATTTCCTCTTCTGGTAGAATGTTCTCAGGGTATGTCCTCTTCTGATAGAATTTTCTTAGGGTATTTCCTCTTCTGATAGAATGTTCTCAGGGGATTTCCTCTTCTGATAGAATGTTCTCAGTGTATGTTCTCTATTGATAGAATGTTCTCAGGGTATGTCCTCTTCTGATAGAATGTTCTCAGGGTATGTCCTCTTCTGATAGAATGTTCTCAGGGGATTTCCTCTTCTGATAGAATGTTCTCAGGGGATTTCCTCTTCTGATAGAATGTTCTCAGGGGATTTCCTCTTCTGATAGAATGTTCTCAGGGTATGTTCTCTATTGATAGAATGTTCTCAGGGTATGTCCTCTTCTGATAGAACGTTATCAGGGTATTTCCTCTTCTGATAGAATGTTCTCAGGGGATTTCCTCTTCTGATAGAATGTTCTCAGGGGATTTCCTCTTCTGATAGAATGTTCTCAGGGGATTTCCTCTTCTGATAGAATGTTCTCAGGGTATGTCCTCTTCTGATAGAATGTTCTCAGGGGATTTCCTCTTCTGATAGAATGTTATCAGGGGATTTCCTCTTCTGATAGTATGTTCTCAGGGGATTTCCTCTTCTGATAGAATGTTATCAGGGGATTTCCTCTTCTGATAGAATGTTCTCAGGGGATTTCCTCTTCTGATAGAATGTTCTCAGGGGATTTCCTCTTCTGATAGAATGTTCTCAGGGGATTTCCTCTTCTGATAGAATGTTCTCAGGGGATTTCCTCTTCTGATAGAATGTTCTCAGGGTATGTCCTCTTCTGATAGAATGTTCTCAGGGGATTTCCTCTTCTGATAGAATGTTATCAGGGGATGTCCTCTTCTGATAGAATGTTCTCAGGGGATTTCCTCTTCTGATAGAATGTTCTTAGGATATTTTGACAACATTGGATGAAATGTTCTCAGCAGACGTTCTCTATTGATTGAATGTCCCTGGGGGATTTTCTCTTCTGGTCGATTGTTGTTAGAAAGCGTCTCATCCAGTACTGCTTCTATTCCGCAGAGAAATCGATACAACGTATTGAATATTAGCTAAAACCTTCTAATTACATTCAATTTGACAACTTTGGAATGAAGAGGATTCACCATCTGAATGTTACATTCACCCTGTGAGGGGAAAAGTTTGAGAAAAGAACATTTCACACATATTGGAAACATTAGGAAGGGTATTTGCGACTTTCGTGCGAATGCTGATACACCAAGCAAATGTATCTTTCATTGTCAATGAATTCGTATTGATTGGTTATCCAGTTATGAATTGAATATGTTTTTAGATTGTAGAAGACTCCGTGTACTGCCTCAGGGTATTTCCTCTTCTGATAGAATGTTCTCAGGGGATTTTCTCTTCTGATAGAATTTTCTTAGGGTATGTCCTCTTCTGATAGAATGTTCTCAGGGGATTTAATATTAAATGCGCCCCTTGGTTACTGTAATACTAGACCCGCCCCTTACTTACACGATAGACGCCCCTTGCAGAGTAGCACGAGCATCGGGAGCGTGCGGCATCGCCTCGTACAATTACATGTTAACTGCACCTGCGCGGTGTAGAGTTCACTCAGAGCTGTTTAGGTTCGGCAATTTTCGGAAGCTCCGTAGTCCTTCGTACTGCGCAAGCGCTGCGCCTGCGCAGTACAGGGGGTCCTTATCCGGCGGGGGAACTTTTTCGGCAGGACACCGGAATTACACTACTGCCATCTAGTGGGGGTAACTAAGCCAAAGTAATGGGAACTGAGTTACCATGAGGGGAAAAGTAATCAGTTAGATTACTCGTTACCCTCTAAAGTAACTGCGTTATGTAACTCAGTTTATTTTAACTCAGTTACTTACATCACTGCTGGTGACACTGGGAATGGTGTGACTAGTGATCAGGAACACAGTTGCTGACTATACTGGTCTGGTGACACTTGTGCTGGTCTGGCTAGTGAATGAATGAATGATTTTGAATGAATGATTTGTATAGCGCTGCAAAAGCGAACTGAATCGCCTCAAGGCGCTTGTCTGCTCTTGTTGTCATGCAATATTTAGAAGAGGTGGGTCTTGAGTTTTTTCCTGAAGGCCCGATGGTTTTCTTCCAAGCGGATGTTGTTTGGTAGAGAGTTCCATAGCCGAGGTCCTTGGACTGCGAATCTTCATTCTTCCTTCGATTTGTAGCGGGCTTTGGGGATGAGAAGGCTTTTCTGGTTTGTCGATCGAAGTCTGCGATTCGGTATGTATTTTTCTATTTTCTCACAAAGGTATTGAGGAGCGTTTCCTTGTGTACATTTGTGGGTGAGGCGGAGGGTCTTGAATGTGATTCTATCTTTTACCGTCAGCCAATGGAGGGTCCTCAGGGATGGGGAGATGGATTCCCAGGGTTTCTTTCCGGTGACTAATCTTGCTGCTGCGTTTTGGACGACTTGTAGGCGTGCAATCCGGTAATCCGGTAATCCTATGTAGAGGGAGTTTGCGTAGTCGAGTTGCGAATTGATGATGGTTCCTACTACTACTGCTTTCTCCTTTTCCGGAATGAATCGGATGAGTCTGCGAAGCATGCGGAGGAGATGATGGGATCCGCTGATTACTGATCCTAGTGATCAGGAACACTGTTGCTGACTTACACTGGTCTGGTGACACTGAGACTGCAGTGGCAGCGATCAGGAACACTGTAAAAAATTTTGCTTCCAATCACAGTTAGGAGACACTCGATTAGTGTGTGACCATCCAATCAGTGTGTGCGAGGAAACAGAGCTTTGGTTGCAAACTGTAGCCTTAGTTTGTATTTGTGATCACAAGGTGCAGAGGCAGTTTCATGGGCTCTGTACCCTGCTTTGTGATCTGCCACGTCCAATGGACACCTTAGTCAGTTTATAAGTTTCAAATAGTAGTGTTTTTTTATTAATATATCTACAGCAGATATACTCACCTGTGAATGTGTCTCTATTATTGGTGTAGACCCGCCCCCCAAATTTGTTCATAGCCCTGAAGAAGGAGGGCCTTTGCAGCCCAAAAAATGCGTTGACTTTTCCTGGTGACTAGAAATAAATATTTTGCAGCTCAGAACCCGTAGCGAGTCTCGCATCTCTTGCAACATTTTGCTCTTGCAATTATAAGAAGAGTCGGCATTAGGCAACAACAAGCCGCGCTCTAGTTGGGAATCTAGGGCACGGCAGTCATTTAATCTGGGACGCCAAAGTCGCTGGCTTTGTGTTTCACAAACAAGTTGACAGAAGCTCCTCTATCTCCTGCCAAGGCTCCCGGGGGACCCCCAGAGACGGGCCCGACCATGTGGAAAGCGAGATGGCTGACGCTGCGTTGGGTTCATCTCACCATCTCAGCACTTATCCCCGGCCCAGGATTCCCTCTCCACCAGACACAGGCTCTCGGCAGAGGTACGGCAGGGCACATGGCTAATTACAAATTCAGGATGTGTTGACAGCGCCGCGTTCCTCCGGTGCTCTGCAAAGGATCGCCGTGCGTTTGCACGGTTCTGGTTTCTCAGAACTTTCCCCAGAAGACGTGTAATCCTCGTCAATTGTTCACCCTCCGCGTACATGCCAAGTAAGCAATTATAGCTGCCTGATGCTCCCTCAGCAAGATACGTCCACCAGTGATATCATTGGTTTATAAATCGCCTTCTGAAGAGCTGCCTTGGGGGGCCACACACTGGTGAGGTGGGTGTAAGCGGGGGAACCCTTTGTGTGGTAACATTTTTTAACATCTCATCTCATCTATGGACTGTTAAGCTGCAATAAATTTGATTTTTATCGAACGTTATTAATGAGAACCAATGATGATGAATCTGTGACCAGAAATATCTCTTTTTATAAATGTGCCCTATGGTTGGTTTGGCAGTGCCCTGCCCCCTTATACATACACTGTTCTTCAACATACATTGCCATATACCTCTATAGACCTCCATACACCGGCATAAAGCTCCATACATCTCCATAGACCACCTCTATAGACCTCCATACACTGGCATAGAGCTCCATACATCTCCATAGACCACCTCTATAGACCTCCATACACCGGCATAGAGCTCCATACATCTCCATAGACCACCTCTATACAGCTCCACATGTCAACATACACCTCAATATATTTCAAAACCTATATGCATCAACATACACCACAATATGAATAACAAAATAGATTATAATCACACGTGTAGTGACAAAAGAATGTGTAAAAATATAATCCAGCAGCGCTAAAACAAAAAAGTGCTAAAATGTGTGAATGCCATACACTGTGTAAAAACTATAATAAATGAATGATTCAAATAAATAACACCACGTGAAATGATATTATGCTAAAAAACAGAAAAAAGAGTCCATTTATGATAGTGCTGAAAAATCAAAACAATCTTCAAAGGAAATAAGTCCACCACAGTACGTCCAGTAAATAATTGTTAAATCTTCCACCACACCGACGTGATTTATGAGCCCTCTCCCAGTGAGACCGCACTCACCAGATGGTGTTGCCTCACACTCTCGTGTTCGGCAAATGATCAATTTAACCACCCCTGGGTTGCCGGTACGATCACTCCAAGATATAGCTTGCCATATGTGGAAAAATAAAATAAACAGTGCTGCACATAGCGTAACTCTGTGATAACAAGTTTATTCTAAAATCTCCGCACTCACACTTCAAAAATTACACTCACATGTTAACCAATAAAATTCAGCAAAACCACAGCAGAAATCCACAGCAAACTGGAGTAGAAAGGTGTGCTGGCAAGATACAGGTAGGGTCACCAAGGATGCCCAATTCTTAATGCAATATCTCTCACCACCCTCCCACGAACTGTTCCTGGCGCAGGTTCTCCTCCCACACAGATCACCAGCGACCAAAGACGACAGCAGTGAGCAACGATGGAAACGAGTGTTGCACGCCAGCCAGGTAAGTAATGGATCTTTCAATGTCCGTGTAGCCACGCCCCTGACATGTTTCGTCACTCAGACTTCTTCTTAAGGGATTGGCTACACGGATCACGTAGGCCCCTTAAATTATGCCCCCTAAGTGGTCACCTGACCCCTCAATGACCAATCGCGCACGCTCACCTTAAGTCTCAGAACTTCCCCTCATGTGCGTCAGCATACTCTGCATACAGAGCACGCTGTAGTGTGCACGTATCTCATCGGGGATTAGCGCATGCGCGGTGCGTGTCATCACGTACGGCGCATGACGCGCTCCTGCTCTGCATCATATAACACAGCACTGGTTCGCAACTATGCAAAGAGCACAGCTGATGACTATTGCCTGACAATGACAGAGCGTGCATTTTCACGGGATTAACTGCAATCCCACATCAGGTTGCCCTGCGTGCCCACACTGTATTCGGCCATCACATAGTATCTCATCCAGCAACAATCTTAATCATATTACAATATGGATATATATTATTGCTGATGTGCGGGTTAAGCATTAACACTATGTTGCATTTTAAATAAATCGGTGGAGTGACAAAGCCACTTAAAAACAATAATGAACATTATGATATTATTAGATACTTAATTAAAATATTAACCTCTCTTATAAAAATGTATCATAAGTGTATGCGGCTAGAACACAATCCACCTATGTATACACTTACATGGATCCCCATACATTTGTTATATTAAAAATAAGATTATGTGATACAGATTATACGGTGCATAGTGTATATGAGTACAGGGGTGTAAACTATTTCCTATATGTCTATACAGATATTTAAACTCCATAAGTACCTGATCAATGTATATCAGATAATCTGATCCACAAATAGAGTTTTTTAGACAAAGTTAACCATGATCAGTTAAACTTTGTTATCTCACTAAATAGAACATATTTCACCCCTCATCCTCACTTCAGCAACACTTCTCTATGTTCTGATTCTCTGTAATCCATTATAAAAACTTACACTTACAACAGTGTTTATACCTCTAAAATATATATCAGTCAATGATGCATAATAATACTTCATTCAACTCTATGCAATGACTATCCCTCTCCAATCACCCGTCCTACTATCCCTCTCATGCCTCATGATATTGAGCACAATAAAGCAAGGAAGGGCATATGGCCCATAAAAGGTACCGGAACCAAAACAAGATCAAAATCGTACAATAACTGATATAATGCATGTTGGTCTTTAAAAGTTATTAATAAAACAATTGAGGTCTACCTCATGGCCAGCACCCATCTTGGATTAAGAACATCCCCAAGGGCCAAATACTACGAGTTAGAAGGAACTGCACAAAAATTTCGGATTATCACCATCAAGCGGAATTATTAAAAAACAAGTTCCTACAGAAAGGCTATGCAGATGGATCTTTGAGTCAGATTATCCAGGAGGTATCAGAGGTTTCAAGAGACCAGTGCCTCAAAAAGAAAACCAACCCCAGTATGGGAAGCAATGTCAAAGACAATAATCAACACCAACTAGGGTTCATCTCTAATTTTCACTGTCAGTATAGAGATGTCGAGAATATCTTTAGAAGACACTGGCATATTTTATGCCGGGACAGACATCTAGGAGATGTATTGGATGAATATCCTAGGTTTATTTACAGGCGAGCACTGAGTGTGGGGGACAAGATAGTGAAAAAAATCTTGGACCCCCCAAACCAACAGGGCCTGAAAATAGACCTCAAAGGATTTTTCTCCTGTAGGAAGTGTATTTGTTGCAGGACGGTTGCCATCAGCAATAGAGGCAGACAGCAGTTCTCCAATAGGGATGGTGTTTCTATCTCATGTGGTGTCCGTGTGGACTCTTTTATGTCGGGAGGACTAAAAGATTGCTTAGGGTAAGGATTGCTGAACACTTAGCTAATATCAGAAAGGGTTTCCGTTATCACAGTGTGTCATTACATTTCAGAGAGACACACAACCGTGACCCGTCAGTGTTACAATTTTGTGGGATTGATATGGTTCAACCATCTTGGAGGGGATCCAACAGAGTGAGGGATTTATCTCAAAGAGAAACCCGGTGGATCTTCGCCATGAAATGTCTCACACCGAGGGGGTTAAACATTGAGGTAGACCTCAATTGTTTTATTAATAACTTTTAAAGACCAACATGCATTATATCAGTTATTGTACGATTTTGATCTTGTTTTGGTTCCGGTACCTTTTATGGGCCATATGCCCTTCCTTGCTTTATTGTGCTCAATATCATGAGGCATGAGAGGGATAGTAGGACGGGTGATTGGAGAGGGATAGTCATTGCATAGAGTTGAATGAAGTATTATTATGCATCATTGACTGATATATATTTTAGAGGTATAAACACTGTTGTAAGTGTAAGTTTTTATAATGGATTACAGAGAATCAGAACATAGAGAAGTGTTGCTGAAGTGAGGATGAGGGGTGAAATATGTTCTATTTAGTGAGATAACAAAGTTTAACTGATCATGGTTAACTTTGTCTAAAAAACTCTATTTGTGGATCAGATTATCTGATATACATTGATCAGGTACTTATGGAGTTTAAATATCTGTATAGACATATAGGAAATAGTTTACACCCCTGTACTCATATACACTATGCACCGTATAATCTGTATCACATAATCTTATTTTTAATATAACAAATGTATGGGGATCCATGTAAGTGTATACATAGGTGGATTGTGTTCTAGCCGCATACACTTATGATACATTTTTATAAGAGAGGTTAATATTTTAATTAAGTATCTAATAATATCATAATGTTCATTATTGTTTTAAGTGGCTTTGTCACTCCACCAATTTATTTAAAATGCAACATAGTGTTAATGCTTAACCCGCACATCAGCAATAATATATATCCATATTGTAATATGATTAAGATTGTTGCTGGATGAGATACTATGTGATGGCCGAATACAGTGTGGGCACGCAGGGCAACCTGATGTGGGATTGCAGTTAATCCCGTGAAAATGCACGCTCTGTCATTGTCAGGCAATAGTCATCAGCTGTGCTCTTTGCATAGTTGCGAACCAGCGCTGTGTTATATGATGCAGAGCAGGAGCGCGTCATGCGCTGTACGTGATGACGTAATAGGGGTGCGCGCGCATGGAATGCGCGCGACGAATCAGATGACACGCACCGCGCATGCGCTAATCCCCGATGAGATACGTGCACACTACAGCGTGCTCTGTATGCAGAGTATGCTGACGCACGTGAGGGGAAGTGCTGAGACTTAAGGTGAGCGTGCGCGATTGGTCATTGAGGGGTCAGGTGACCACTTAGGGGGCATGATTTAAGGGGCCTACGTGATCCGTTTAGCCAATCCCTTAAGAAGAAGTCTGAGTGACGAAACATGTCAGGGGCGTGGCTACACGGACATTGAAAGATCCATTACTTACCTGGCTGGCGTGCAACACTCGTTTCCATCGTTGCTCACTGCTGTCGTCTTTGGTCGCTGGTGATCTGTGTGGGAGGAGAACCTGCGCCAGGAACAGTTCGTGGGAGGGTGGTGAGAGATATTGCATTAAGAATTGGGCATCCTTGGCGACCCTACCTGTATCTTGCCAGCACACCTTTCTACTCCAGTTTGCTGTGGATTTCTGCTGTGGTTTTGCTGAATTTTATTGGTTAACATGTGAGTGTAATTTTTGAAGTGTGAGTGCGGAGATTTTAGAATAAATTTGTTATCACAGAGTTACGCTATGTGCAGCACTGTTTATTTTATTTTTCCACATATGGCAAGCTATATCTTGGAGTGATCGTACCGGCAACCCAGGGGTGGTTAAATTGATCATTTGCCGAACACGAGAGTGTGAGGCAACACCATCTGGTGAGTGCGGTCTCACTGGGAGAGGGCTCATAAATCACGTCGGTGTGGTGGAAGATTTAACAATTATTTACTGGACGTACTATGGTGGACTTATTTCCTTTGAAGATTGTTTTGATTTTTCAGCACTATCATAAATGGACTCTTTTTTCTGTTTTTTAGCATAATATCATTTCACGTGGTGTTATTTATTTGAATCATTAATTTATTATGGTTTTTACACAGTGTATGGCATTCACACATTTTTTGTTTTAGCGCTGCTGGATTATATTTTTACACATTCTTTTGTCACTACACGTGTGATTATAATCTATTTTGTTATTCATATTTATTTGTTAGAGTGGCGGCTGATAGTTTTCATTAGTTTAATTGGACATAGGGGTGTGGCGCACTGACACATTCACTTATCCACTCATTGTTGGAGGGATTGGCGCGGTGGGGTTTGATATTTTTTAGGAGCGGCAATTAGAGAATATCAACCAACCAGATACACCACAATACACCAATGTACGCCATCATCCATCTTCATACAACTCAATACATCTCTAAACACCTCCATACATTGTGACATACCTCCATACACCATCACAACTCAGTACACCACCATACACTGCCATTCACCATCGTATACCTCCATACACCACCATACAATGCCATAAACATCCATTCATCACCATATACCTCCATGCAATGCCATAAATGTCCATACACCTCCATACATATTCATATACCTCCAAACTTTATGTACACTTCCATGCACTGTCATACACCTCCATGCACTGCCATTCACTTCCCTACACCTCCATATACCACTATACATCTCCATACATCTCCATACAGCACCATAATATACCACCATACACCTCCATACGCCGCCATACAATGTCATAAACCTCCATACATCACCATACACCTCCATAGACCTCCATACAATGCCATACATCTTCATACACCTTCAAACTTTACATACACTTTCATGTAATGTCATAATCACCATACACATCCATACACCTCCATAAAACACTATACATTGTCATACACTTCCATATACCACCGTACATCTCCATACACGTCCATATACCACCATACATCTCCATACACCTCCATATACCACCATACATCTTTATACACCTCCATTGACCACTATACATCTCAATTCACCTCTATGTACCACCATGCACCCCATATTCCACCATACATCTCCATACACCTCCATATACCACCATACATCTCCACACACCTCCATATACCACCATACATCTTTATACACCTCCATTGACCACCATATATCTCTATACATCACCATATACGACCATACCTCTCCATACACCTCCATACCTCTCCATACACCTCCATATACCACCATACACCTTAATTTATCACCATACCACACCATACACCTCTATGTACCACCATGCACCCCCATATACCACCATACATCTCCATAAACCTCCATATACCACCATACATCTCCATACACCTCCATTTACCACCATACATCTCCATACACCTCCATTTACCACTGTACATCTCTATACACCTCCATATACCACCATACATCTCCATACACCTCCATATACACCATACATCTCCATACACCTTCATATACCACCATACATCTCCATACACCTCCATTTACCACTGTACATCTCTATACACCTCCATATACCACCATACATCTCCATACACCTCCATATACCACCATACATCTCCATATACCACCATACATCTCTATACACCTCCATATACCACCATACATCTCCATACACCTCCATATACCACCATACATCTCTATATGCCTCCATATACCACCATACAAAAGAACCTACATCTGGAGGATAAAGTTTATGAGCCATCACAGCTACTCTATCAGAACTCTCTCCCATAATTCCCTGCTCTTTGCACCTCTCCTGTCTGAGTAATCAGTTCTGATTGGAGCTCACTAGTTCTGCTTATCCCAAACCCAGCGGGAAAACACAAAGACAAGGAAACATGTTAAGTGCTATTCCCAGTGACACCACAGTCTTCTACCAGAGCTTTATTGAACCTACATCTGGAGGATAAAGTTTATGAGCCATCACAGCTACTCTGTCAGAACTCTCTCCCATAATCCCCTGCTCTTTGCACCTCTCCTCTCTGAGTAATCAGTTCTGATTGGAGCTCACTAGTTCTGCTTATCCCAAACCCAGCGGGAAAACACAAAGACAAGGAAACATGTTAAGTGCTATTCCCAGTGACACCACAGTCTTCTACCGGAGCTTTATTGAGCGTGAAATTGGGATCAAATGTGTGTGTGTGTGTCATAGAGGAGACAGGAACATCTGCTGAGACCTACTGCAGTCTATGGATGAAGACTGGGGTCTGGGGGGAGTTCTCTGTACAGCACTGCGGTATATGTCAGAGCTATATAAATAATGTCTAATAATAGTGTGTGACTGTAGGGGGACATTAGAGAGTACATTCTTGTTTATTAATAATCTTACAAACATACAACATAATAAAAACATATTTACATATAAACAGAATAAATACAATTATATATAAACAAACAAAAATAGCTTACTTAACCACTTCCCGCCCGGTCAATAGCAGATTGACGTCCGGGAAGTGGTTTCGTTATCCTAACTGGGCGTCATATGACGTCCTTCAGGATAACAGCCGCCGCGCGCCCGTGGGGGCGTGCATTGCGGTGATCGGTGGAGCGGTGTGTCAGTCTGACACACCGCTACACTGATCTCGATAAAGAGCCTCCGGCGGAGGCTCTTTACCATGTGATCAGCCGTGTCCAATCACGGCTGATCACGATGTACACAGGAAGAGCCGTTGATCGGCTTTTCCTCACTCGCGTCTGATAGACGCAAGTAGATGAGAGCCGATCGGCGGCTCTCCTGACAGGGGGGGTATGCGCTGATTGTTTATCAGCGCAGCCCCCCCTCAGATGCCCACACTAGACCACCAGGGAAGCCCCCAGGACCACCAGGGAAGCCCCCAGCATGTGGATGGCCAGGTACATCCCCCATGGCCATCCACATGTTAAAAAAATGCAAAAAATATGCCAATCAGTGCCCACAGATGGGCACTGATTGGCACATCATATTTATTTAAAAAAATTTTTTTAAAAAGGGATGCCCAGCAATGCCACCCATCAGTGTCATCAGTGCCACTCATCAGCGTCCATCAGTGCCACCTATCAGTGCCCATCCGTGCCCACCCATGCCCACCTATCAGTGCCCATCCATGCCACCTATCAGTGCCACCTATATGTGTGCATCAGTGCCACCCATAAGTACCCGTCAGTGCCACCTATGAGTGCCCATCAGTGCCACCTGAGTGCCCATCAGTGCCGCATACCAGTGCCACCTATCAATGCCCATCAGTGCCACCTATCAGTGCCCATCAGTGCCGCCTATCAGTGCCCATCATCAGTGCCACCTCATCTGTGCCACCTCATTGGTGCCACCTCATCGGTGCCCATCAGTGCCGCCTTATCAGTGCCCATTAGTGCTGCCTTATCAGTGCCCGTCATTGAAGAAGAAAACGCACTTATTTACAAAAAAAATTAACAGTGACAAAGAAAAACTTGTTTTTTTGCTAAATTTTCGGTCTTTTTTTGTTTGTTGCGCAAAAAATAAAAATAGCAGAGGTGATCAAATACCACCAAAAGAAAGCTCTATTTGTTGGAACAAAATGATAAAAAATTTGTTTGGGTACAGTGTAGCGTGACCGCGCAATTGTCATTCAAATTGCGACATCGCTGAAAGCTGAAAATTGGCTTGGGCGGGAAGGTGTCTAAGTGCCTGGTATTGAAGTAGTTAAGCATAAAAAACAAACTGGCTCTTTTGCCAGAAAAAACAAAGGCTGGGTTCACACTAGTGCAAATTGGATGCGGGTATCTAATTCGCATGACAGGAGATTGTGACCGGCTCTCTACGGAGCCGGTTCACTCATCTTCAGAGCGGCTGTGGAGTGGATTGCACAGGGGTCCTGTGCGCATTTGGCTCCATTTCAGGTCCAAATTCAGGCAAAAATTGGGCCTGATTCGTCCCTAAAACATGGAACAGGGACACACCGGACCCCTGCCATCCGTGGCATCTGTTTCAAGTCTGAACCCAGCCTAACAGAACTAAATACTGTATACAAACCAAGATATATGTTAATATTAATATTATTATTATGCACCACAACAAAGCCCTAATCACCACCTAAACACACCCTCGAGCTACGAAATGATTAAACATTGATCCTATGCATGCAGCCTTTTTTCAAAAATCTGATCTTGTAAAAATCTAGGGGACGTGAAAGGACAGAATTAAAAGCCGCACACCCAGAGACCGACAGACAGTAGTTTTGGGGACCTGACATTCCTCCACATTGTCCAGGCCCCCAGCCGCCACCTGTCCTTCTCAAGACCCCGAATCTTCCCAACCTCACCCAAAATGTTGTGCACCACCACCTCGACAGGAAGGACTTTTTTCCAAGTAGAAACCTGTCACCGTGCATTTCATGTGAAGTAACGGACTACTAAGCTAACTAGAATCAAAATCCAAATGCATCTCAAAAGACCCGTACGACCACTCCGCATAACTCAAGCGGGAAAGGAAAGGCGTACTCAGAGCCCCACCCACCCGCCTATAGACTTCTATATTGAAGGGGCACTGAAGCAAGAAATGGTCCGTCGTCTCCTCCACCCCAACACACTCCACTCTTGGACATTTACGGTTCTCCGCAGAGCAATGCTTCAAGTTTCCCCATCATATATAGTCTGCCATGGAACAAGCGCCAAGCCAAATCCCAAAACTTTAAAGGGATTATCTCCAAATTAATCAAACGCAGACCCTCCCTCATAACAGGGCCTGGGCAATCCCCCAAGGCCAGTGGCTTGCTAAAGGCAGATTCAACAACCCTCCTCTCCAGGGTCTTCCTAGGAAGAGACTTCATTTCCTCCGCCGTCACTCGCCACTGCCGAAACATTTTCAGGCACGGGTCTACGTAAGTCGGGAGCTCACCATGTTGGACCCTCAGGCTTTTAACTGGCCCACCATTCTCTCAGCTTCACAGAAAAGGCTTAAACCAGGACTGAAAAATACCAACCTACCTAGACGGCTCCTCTGACAGCATGTTACCAAATTTATGTTTCAAAACCATCAGAGAAAAGAATGCTGCCAGTTTGACCTTACCTATGCCACCCATCGGTAGGTTACAGACCTCTTAATGAGGTTCAGTTTGTTCCCCCATAACAGCTGGAAGAAAAAGCTGTAGCTCTTCACATAGAGAGACACTGGCAAAACACAGACAAAGCTGACATACAGAAATACCGGGATCAGGTTAATCCTTTCCCTTCAAGAGTTTCCAATCCTTCCAGCTGGCAACCTTGGCATCAGCATCATGTAGCCTGCTTACCCAATTTGTTAGGCCATAATCACCAGGACCAAATTTGATGTTTAAAACTTTAATTTCCTGCCAATTGAAATGTGTCCGGAAGCTCAAAGCCATCGCCTGGCTCTCCCATCCAGAAAATGTCACTCTTATCCTGATTGATCTTTGAGCCAGATGCCTCAGCATACTGCTTTATCACGGAGACCACCTCCTCTGTCCTAGAGATGAAAACAGACACATCATCAGCATAGGCCATGACTCTCAGAGGGGGCTCACCAGGAATGCCCAAAGGCACTCTGCACAATGGCCGCTTTCTAACCTCCTGATAAAGGGATCGATTGTCAATGCGTATTGCAGAGGACTCAAAGGACACCCCTGACGCACACTTTGAGCCAACCTCAAAAGGCTGTCCAATCCAACCATTCACAAGCATGAAGCTTTAGCCCCTCTGTACAAGGTCTTCAGACATTAGAGTGTAAGCTCCTCTGGTACAGAGCCAGTCATCAGGACTGGCTCAGTGTTCTCTGTACAGCACTGCAGTATATGTCAGAGCTATATATAATAAATGTATAATAAAAATAGTGTATGACTGTGGCGGGACATTAGAGTGTAATTTTTTTATTTTTTATAAAAAAAAATCATACAAACATACAGCTTATTAATAAAAACATATTTACACAAAAATAAACAACAACTAAATAAAAACAAGCGTGCTTACATCAGCAAGTAAAGAAAACTGTTTCCTGACAAGATAACATATTAAGAAACATATTTTAATGACAACAAAAGAGAGACTACAAACCCTGAACCTCAACTTAAACACAATCCAGGCTAAGAAACCTTTTGAGATTTAATTTCCATCAGGATGTGATTCCAAAACATCCCCATTAACCCCTCCCCCCACATCATTCACCCCAACTTCCACATCATTCACCTTGTATTCTGCACCAGCCACCCTCATTCCCTTCCCATCTCCCCCCACCATCATCCAATCCATCCCTCACTCCACCCCTCGGTGTATGACGATCTCATGCCACACTTTTGCCATGCAGAGGAGGAGGGGTTGGCACCACCATACATTCTGGTCCAGCACCCTCCGCTGTATTCACTACACTAGGAGAAACAATAGGTGCAGACACAGACTTGACAACCACACTTTCTGTCACTGACTGGGAGACCACAGACTGGGGGGACACTTACACCACAGCCGACCTCACAGACACAGAGTCTGAAGTTGCAGAGACACTAGGATTTCCTGGTACAACCTCCACCAACCCAGACTCTTCTTTATCCAAACGGAAGAATTCCTCCATCAGCTCTGGCTTATAGTGCAAAGCCTCAGGGCACTGGCTATAAGGGTGACCAATCTAATCACATAGGTTACATTTAATGATGTTACAGTCCCTTGCCAGATGCCCCAGTTCCTGACACAAAGGGCACTTCTGTTCTGGACAGTTAGAGGAGAAATGTCCCTTGACTCCACATTTATGGCACACCTTAGATTTACCAGGGTAGAAGACAGTAATCCTATCTCTACCAATAAAGGCAGAGGAGGGCAAATGCTGGACCACATTCCCACACACACTCAACCTCATTGACACTGACCACTCACCAGTCCAGATTCCTCTATCATCCACAATCTTTTTTAGGGGACTCAACGTTTCACCAAACCTCCTCAACCAGACCCATAAATGCTCAGGGGGTATAGACTCATTCCTTGTCCGGATAGTCACATTCTTAATCGAGGGCTGTTGTGAAACAACTTTGGGGACAAGCCCCTTCCAGTCCTGCTGCCCCTTATATACATGCCCAAACTGCTCCCAAAACATATCCAGCGATTCTGGATGCACAAATGACAAATCATATTCAAAGGAACGAGCCGGACTGATAAGAGCATAAATATCCTCCGCCTTAAATCCCATGACTAGGATCTTATCCACAACCTCCCTCCTGATAGGTGGAATATCTCATCCTTCCCACCTGAGCTGTACCACATTCCTGCGTTTAATAGAAGATGCTTTAAGTGAAAGTCGCACAACAGGGTCCCTTCCACCACCAGCAGCATTACTTTGTCCCAACACAGCCTTAGCATAATTCCTAACTGGGACAGATGACACATTAACTGGCTGCATAGGAACCTATGAAATATGGTTTGGTAAATTACCCACCACTTGATCCTCCCTCCTCCCCTCCAGCAGAACAGTCCTGCTCACCATAGTCCCAGAAGTACCACAGGTACCAGCAGTCCCGTCATCAAGTAAAGTCTTCTGTTTAGAAAAAACACCAGCTGTTTCAGCGTTCATACGGCCCTCCTGCTCTGCAGTTTCAATGTTCATGCGACATTCCTGCTCTGCACTGTTAGTGTCCATGTGGTACTCCTTGCAGCCAGCTACTCCTGCATTCCCTGCTGATTGCAAGGATCTGTTGGCAGATGCAATCTCGGGAAAGTCCTCCACACATTGAGAGAGATTTTCAGCAAGCACTCCATTATCATGATCCTTATCTGATGGTTCGGTACCGCTCAAGGGAGATTCTATTTCTGTAATGGCCTGCAGCAATCCGCCATTTTCCTAAACCTCCTCCTGAGATGACCCAGGCTGCTGGGGAGGGAGGGGGCAGAAACTGACTCAGACATGACAGATCCTGAGACAGGGGTAGTACTGAGGCCACCATGTGAAGCCACTTCCTTACCCCCCATCCATACTGTCGCCGTTGCTCTTGTAACCACCCTCTGGCTGGTACTGGCACAGGAACTTTCTTTCATCTGTTGGAATCTCTCCTCATTCTCACTCTTTTCTTTGAACACACCGCTGCTCTCCTTCAGAGAGGCGACCAACTTCTCCTGCTTTTTCAATGCCTCTTCAAAATACTTCAGCTTGGAGACTTCCTTCTTACTGTTTCCAGACTTATTGTGCAGGGATTTCTTTTTCCTGATATCCTCTTTCATGACAGCAAGTTTCTGTTCCTCTTTAGCAATGCGGCAAAGTCTGTTCACCACTCTATCCTGGAAGACTGATAAGAATTCCTCTTGCATAGGGACAGGCCCAGGATCCATTGCAGCTTGAGCACATGGAGTAGGCCTCAGTGCCTCCACCTTCGCCTTCCCCAACATGGTCCATGCTTGCCTGGGAAAAGCCTACAGAAGAGGCCCCAGGCTTGCTGCTTCTCTCATCTGAATTCACAGCAGAGTGAGCTAACAGAGCCCTGCATAACAGCACCACCTGGTGGAGAAGCTTCTCTGGTGTAGAGACTGATGTGACTGGCTCAGTGATCTCTGTACAGCACTGTGGTATATGTCAGAGCTATATAAATGTATAATATTAATAGTGTGTGACTGTAGGGGACATTAGGAATAACTGTCACACTGCAGGCAGATGGACTGGACTTGTGGAATCAATAGAGGATTGTGGGTAGGAGATGGGGAGACACAATTCACATTGTATTCACACAAACCTTCGCAGAATAAAATAAATGAAAAACTAAAATACATTTTTTTATCTTCTTACACATTATAAATATGATGATGATAGGAAGAATATGGCGTTATTATAAAACTGTCAGTCAGTTTTTATTCTGTACACAGTCTGACTGGTCTACGCTAAGTGACAGCCACAGAAGATGGATATCCATGCGGATGCATCAATAACACCGGCACAATATTTATTCCTCCCATATATGTCATTATTTCTTTGTATTGTGGAATTATCTTCAAATAACTACCTGGCTTATTTAGACAGAAAGGCTGTAAACAGTTTCTCTACTGTCACACAAAGCAAGCAGGCAGATACAGTGTAGAACTCTCATTTAATTTCAGCATTTGCATTGCTATGCATTGCTTGAGTAATAGGCAATCTTCAGTTTTGCATGCTTTTCTGATTTATCTGATTAATTAATAAATAAAATAAAAAGAAATGTACTATAAGTGGGGGGAGGGTAGCACCTTAGAGAGGGTGGATGCAATGGCTTGGGTATGGATTAGAGAGGAAAGCATGGACTTGGAGGGGGGGCAATGGGATTGGGATAAAAAAGTAAAGGGTTGGCTTTAGAAGCAACGGGTTGGAAATGGAGGCAATGGATTGGAAATGGAGGCAGTGGGTTGGGGATGGAGGCAATGGGTTGGGGTTGGGGGTGGAGGCAATGGGCTGGGAATGGGTTGGAGATGAAAGCAATGGGTTGGAAATAGAGGCAATGGGTTGGAAATGGAGCCAATTGGTTGGAAATGGAGGCAGTGGGTTGGGGATGAAGGCATTGGGTTGGGAATGGAAGCAATGGGTTGGGAAGGGAAGCAATGGACTTGGGGGGGGGGATGGGTTGGGGATGAAAAAAGTAATGGGTTGGAAATAGAAGCAATGTGTCAGAAATGGAGACAATGGGATGGAAATTGAGGAAGTGGGTTGAGGATGGAGGCAATGGGTTGGGGATGGAGGCAATGGGTTGTGAATGGAGGCAGTGGGTTGGGAATGGAGGCAATGGACTTGGGGGAGAAATGGGTTGGAGATAAAAAAAAGTAATGGGTTGGAGATAGAAGCGATGGGTTGGAAATATAGACAAAGGGTTAGACATGGAGGCAGTGGGTTGGGGATGGAGGCAATGGGTTGGAAATGGAAGCAATGGGTTGGAAATGGAAGCAATAGGTTGAGGATGGAGGAAGTGGGTTGAGGAGGTAAGGAATGTGTTAGAGATAGAAGTAATGGGTTGAAGATAACACCTTGAGGGAGTCAGTAGAGTGTGTGTGTTAGAGGGGGATGTCTCAGTGTTGGGGATTGGGGTACTGGGGGTATTCCAGAGGATAGATTGGTAAGGACCAAGAGGGAAAGGGAGAGAAGGGTGGACACTGTGAGGTAGGGGGAGGAAAAAGGGTGGGGTGGAGGGGGTATGTGCCTAGAAGGGATCATTGAAGTGGGGGAGGGAGGGGTAGAAGGGGGGCAGGATGGGTTTGGAAGAGCAGGGGCCATAGTGCAATAAATCTGATGATCTCTTTGGTGCTTATTAAGAAGTTAAAATGTATGTAAAGCCCAAACTTTTTTTTAACTTTGGATAGAGTTTTCTTGAGTGCTAAGAACCCTTGAGGTAGAAACCAAAATTTAGATTTGCTACCAGATCAGAAACAGAGGGGAAATCTTGCAATGGGGACACTTATTCTCGTGGCAACTGGCTAAGAGGTAATTTCCCTCACTTTTATGACATTTTCTCACTTGTTGTGTCAGCAAAGCTGATAGTGAAGTAAAATCCCCCCAAATAAAAAAAAAAAAACACCGTTACAAGGGTAGTAAACGTTCCCTACTCCATCCAAAATTAAGAGACTTTTGACTTTAGTTAAACTTTGAAAAAAAAACAAATATACTCGTGCTGAAAATGATCAGTGAAAAAATCTAATAATAGAATTAATAGTTGCAGCTGCTGTACACCTGTAAACTTTAACTGGAGGTCTAGAACCTTATAGATGCAATTTGTTTGAGATGGGGCAATGGGTTGAGTAAGGAAGAAATGTGTTAGGGATGGAGACAATGGTTTTGGGAAAGAAAAAATGGGTTGGAGATGGAGGCAATGGGCTTGGGAGGGCAGCAATAGATTGGGAATTGATGCAGTGGGTTGGGGAGGAAAGCAATGGATTGGGAATGGAGACAATGGATCAAGAAGCAGGGAGGAAGGCAGTTAGTTTGGGAGGGAAGCTATGGGTTGGAAAAGGAAACAGTGGGTTGGGGATTGTGGGCAATGAGTTGGGCAGAGAAGCAATAGGTTGGACATGTAAACAATGGCTTGGGGAGGGAAGAAATGGGTTTGGAGAAGGAAGCAATGGGTTTGCAATGGAGATCATGGGTTAGGGGAGGAAGCAATGGGTTGGCAGTGGAAGAAATGTGTTGGGAATGGGGGTAATGGGGGTAATGGGGGAGGGAGGCAGTTGGTTTGGGAGGGAAGCTATGGGTTGGAGAAGGAAACTGTGGATTGGGGATAATGGGTTGGAGAGAGAAGCAATGTGTTGGACGGACATGTAAACAATTAGTTGGGGAGGGAATAAATAGGTTGAAGATGGAAGCAATAGATTGGGAATGGTGGGAATGGGTTGGGGAGGTGAAACAATGGGATGGAAGCAAAGGATTGGGAATGAAGGAAATGTGTCAGGGAGGGAGGCAGTTGGTTTGGGAGGGAAGCTTTGAGTTGGAGAAAAAAACAGTGGGTTTGGGAAGGAGGCACAAAATGGGTAGGGGATGGATGCAGTGGGTTAGGGAGGGAAGAGATGGGTTGGGAGTGGAAGCAATGGGTTGGAAATGGAGGTAATGGGTGGGGAGGGAGGCAGTTGGTTTGGGAGAGAAGCTATGGGTTGAAGAAGGAAACAGTGGGTTGGGGATAATGGGTTGGAGAGAGAAGCAATGTGTTGGACATGTAAACAATGGGTTGGGGAGGGAAGAAATGGGTTGGAGATGGAAGCAATGGATTGGGAATGAGGGCAATGGGTTGGGGAGGTGAAACAATGGGTTGGGGTTGGAAGCAAAGGATTGGGAATGAAGGAAATGGGTTGGGTCAGGAGGCAGTTGGTTTGGGAGGGAAACTATGAGTTGGAGAAAGAAACAGTGGGTTTGGTGAAGGAGGGAGGAAATGGTTTTGGGATGGATGCAGTGGGTTAGGGAGGGAAGAGATGGGTTGAGGATAAAGGCAATGTATTGGGGAGGGAAGCAATGGGTTGAGGATGGAGGCTATGGGTACTAGAAGGACAAGAGTGGGCAGAGGGGGTATGAGCAGAGGAAACAGAGGAGGGGTTGTGAAAGTGGGAGTGTAGTATGGGGTGGGATTAGTGGCGATATGGAGGGGACAAGGAGAGGAAGGTGCTAAAAAAAACGGGGGCTGCCCCTAATACTTCGGAAGTCCTGTACTAAGTGAGATATTTCGATTTCTCATGGGTTCTGGTCCAACCAGTAAAACCAGATGGTGCAGATCCTGTCATCGGTTCCCTTGAGGCAGCTGGTGAGGTCTTTCATGTGTTTGATGTCCTTTATTCTATCTGCCATTTAGATCTTCATGATGATTAGCTGTGAAGCAAATGATGGCCAAAAGGCTGGATATGAACCATTAATGACCTTTATGAATATTATTTTAACTCTATTTAGAGGATATTAAAAATAAGGAATGTATGAACAGGAGCTTTGTACTTTCGGGAAATATTAACCATCTCTTTAGAAGCACTACAGATTGTATAATTTTTATACAATAATAGAATAAAAAGATTGAAAATGTACAGTGTATTTGCTTGTGTTGATATGGTATTATGATTGGCACATTTGATACTCCTAAAAAGCCTATATTTTTGTTGTTTTTATTTTATTTTTTAGCCTATGTTTTCTATTGCTTTTAGCCTATATTTTTGTTGTTTTTGTTGTATTTTTTTAGCCTATGTTTTCTACTGCTTTTTGATATAAATGAAGGAATGTGGACACCCTCAATAACTGGCATCCCATTTTTGGAAATATATTGTTGAATATTTTTTTTTTTTTTCAATTTAATTCAAAGTATCAGCACCAGACACAGAGACAGTGAGGGCGGAGGGGCAATTATCGATAAAGTCACACAGCTGTGCTAAACAGGAGCCATGACAAAGACTGAGACCAATGTGTTATAATTAATATGATTAATAAATTCCTCTTTCAGCTCCTCTAAAGTTGCCTTATAAAGGGAATCCAGAGTTGAGGATCCGTGTATACAAAGTCTAATGAGAGAGAAAGAGAGAAACAAAAGGTCAAAGAGTACAAATTCTTTGAATATTGGTATTGATTCACAACATAAAATATCAAATGTGTTTCATGGGCTAAAAACATTTCCCCTCTTCCTCAGGGATACAAAACAGACATAAAAATGGGTATATAAATATAAAATCCTATCTTGGTCCAATCAATATAAAGTCATATATACTGTAACTAAATTAAATACCAAAAATAATAACGGAAATCATTTTACGAAGAAAAAGATTGAAAACCTGTTCAGAGCAACCTGATGAAATCTCTTCTTGAAAAATAATAATCATAAAAATAATCATGGCATAATAATCATGAAATGTATTGCGAATCAACCACTTAAGGGCCGAGCCGCTTTTTGAGATTTGTTGTTTACAAGTTAAAAAATGTTTTTTTTGCTAGAAAATTACTTAGAACCCCCAAACATTTAATTAAATTAAATTAAAAAAAAAATTCTAACACCCTAGAGCAATGATGGCAAACCTTGGCTCCCCAGATGTTTTGGAACTACATTTCCCATGATGCTCATGCACTCTGCAGTGTAGAAGAGCATCATGGGAAATGTAGTTCCAAAACATCTGGGGTGCCAAGGTTTGCCATCACTGCCCTAGAGAATGAAATGGCGGTCGTTGCAATACTTTCTGTCACACTGTATTTGCGCAGCGGTCTTACAAGTGCAATTTTTTTTAATTAAAAAATCAGACAACAGAAAAGTTAGCCCAATTTTTTTTTTATATTGTGAAAGATAATGTTATGCCGAGTAAATTGATACCCAACATGTCACGTTTCAAAATTGCACCCGCTGGTGGAATGGCGACAAACTTTTACCCTTAAAAATCTCCATAGGCGACGTTTAAAAATTCTACAGGTTGCATGTTTTGAGTTACAGAGAAGGACTAGGGCTAGAATTATTGCTCTCGCTCTACCGATCGCAGCGATACCTCACATGTGTGGTTTAAACACTGTTTTCATATGCGGGCGCTACTCATGCACGCGAGCTCAGAGGGACTGGGCGCGTTTAACATTTTTTTTAATTCTTATTTATTTTACCGTTTATTTTTTATTTTTACACTGTTCTTTAAAAAAAAAAAAAAAAATCGGTCACTTTTATTCCTATTACAAGGAATGTAAACATCCCTTGTAATAGAAAAAAAGCATGACAGGTCCTCTTATATATGAGATCTGGGGTGTCAAAAAGACCTCGGATCTCATATTTACACTAAAATGCAATAAAAATAAAAAAATTGTCATTTAAATTTTTTTTTTTTTTTTAAAAGTCCCTTTAAGAGCTATGGGTGGAAGTGACGAGGCACAGATCGGGGGAAGGGTACAGAAAAATTTCTGCAGCATTGAAGGTCCCAATGAGCACAGTGGCCTCCATCATCTGTAAACGGAAGAAATTTGGAACCACCGGGACTCTTCCTAGAGCGGGCTGCTGAGCGATCGGGGGAGAAGGGTCTTAGTCGGGGAGGTGACCAAGAACCCGATGGTCACTCTGATGGAGCTCCAGCTTTTCTCTATGGAGAGAGGAGAACCTTCCAGAAAAACAACCATCTCTGCAGCACTCCACCAATCAGGCCTGTATGGTAGAGTGGCCAGACGGAAGCCACTCCTCAGTAAAAAGCACATGACAGCCCACCTGGAGTTTGCCAAAAGGCACCTGAAGGACTCTCAGACCATGAGAAATAAAATTCTCTGGTCTGATAAAACGAAGATGGAACTCTTTGGCCTGAATGGCAAGCGTCATGTCTGGAGGAAACCAGGCACCGCTCATCACCTGACCAATACCATCCCTACAGTGAAGCATGGTGGTGGCAGCATCATGCTGTGGGGATGTTTTTCAGCGGCAGGAACTGGGAGACTAGTCAGGATCGAGGGAAAGCTGAATGCAGAAATGTACAGAGACATCCTTAACCGCTTCCCGACCGGCGCACGCCGATGTACGTCGGCAGAATGGCACGGACAGGCATAAGGGCGTATATATAAGTCCCTTTTTAAATGCCTCCGTGCCATCGGGACCCCCGTGAGGCCGGTCGCGGGTCCCACGATCATCTCACGGGAAGGCTGAACGGGGAGATGCGGAAATAAACAGCATCTCCCCGTTCTGCCTAGCAACTAGTGACGCCGATCTCTGCTCCCTGTGATTGGAGCAGAGATCAGCATTCATTAGCTGACAGCCACGCCCTCCCACAGTAAGAAACACACCCCTAGGCATACTTAACCCCTACACTGCCCCCTAGTGGTTAACCCCTTCACTGCCAGTGTCATTTATACAGGAATCAATGCATTTAAATAGCACTGATTGCTGTATAAATGACAATGGTCCCAAAAATGTGTAAAAAATGTCCGATGTGTCCGCCATAATGTCGCAGTCACAATAAAAATCGCTGATCGCCGCCATTACTAATAAAAAATAAAATTATTAATAAAAATGCTATAAAAACTATCCCCTATCTTGTAAACGCTATAACTTCTGCGCAAACCAATCAATAATCGCTTATTGCGATTTTTTTTACCAAAAATATGTAGAAGAATACGTATCGGCCGAAACTGAGGAAAAAAAAAAGTTTTTTTATATATTTTTGGGGGATATTTATTATAGCAAAAAATAAAAAAGAATGCGTTTTTTTTCAAAATTGTCGCTCTTTTTTGTTTATAGCGCAAAAAATAAAAACCGCAGGGGCGATCAAATACCACCAAAAGAAAGCTCTATCTGTGGGAAAAAAAGGACGTCAATTTTGTTTGGGAGCCACGTCGCACGACCGCGCAATTGTCAGTTAAATCGACGCAGTGCCGAATCGCAAAAAGGGGCCTGGTCCTTTGGCTGCAAATTGGTCCGGGGCTGAAAGTGGTTAATGAAAACCTGCTCCAGAGCTCTCTGGACCTCAGACTGGGGTGAAGGTTCATCTTCCAACAGGAAACAACCCTAAGCACACAGCCAAGATAACAAAGGAGGGGCTACAGGACAACTCTGTGAAGGTCATTGAGTGGCCCAGCCAGAGCCCAGACTTGAACCCGATTGAACATCTCTGGAGAGATCTGAAAATGGCTGTGCACCGACTCTCCCCGTCCAACCTGATGGAGCTTGAGAGGTCCTGCAAAGAGGAATGGGAGAAACTGCCCAAAAATAGTTGTGCCAAGCTCATAGCATCATACTCAACAAGACTTGAGGCTGTAATTGGTGCCAAAGGAGCTTCACCAAAGTATTGGGCGAAGGCTGTGATACTTCTGTACATGGGATTTTTTTTTCCTTTTTTATTTCTAATAAAGTTGCAAAGATCTCAAACAAACATCTTTCATGTTGTCATTATGGGGTATGGTTTGTAGAATTTTAAGGAAATGAATGAATTTAATCCATTTTGGAATAAGGAATAACAAAATGTGGAAAAAGTGAAGCACTGTGAATACTTTTCGGATACACTGGAAGGATAACAGCTCAAAAAAAAAAAGAAATCTCCCCTTTCTCCAGGTCTACAAAACAAACATAAAAAATAGTACATAAAATCCTGTATTGGTCCAATCATCTCACATAAAAAAATAAAAACACAAAAACCTTGCGCCTCTGTTTGCGGCTCCTCTGCCTTAGAAAGGGAGTCCAGAGTTGAGGATTTACGTATACAAAGTGTAATGAGAGAACGCAAAACAAAAGGTCAAAGAGTCCAAATTCCTTTAACCACTTAACAACCGGCCCATAGCCGAAAAAACGGCTACAGGGCGGTTGCTTAACTCTGGGAGGCCGTTAATTAACGGCCTCACAGAATTCTGCTCTTGCGCGCCCCCTGGTGCGCGCACTCGAGAGCATCCATGATCGCCGGGTCCTGAGGACCCGGCGGATCATGGATCACGGTAAACGGCCGCTCATCGCGGCCGTTTACCACGTGATCGCTCCGTCAAATGACGGAGTGATCAAATGTAAGCAAACCGGCGTCATTTGATGACGCCGGTTCCTCTCTCCTCCTCTCTCTGTACCGATCGGTACAGTGTGAGAGGAGAGGGGGAGGGATCGGTGGCAGCAGTGCTGTGGGCGGGATCTGTAGTGCCCACAGCCTGCTCTGCCACCACCGATCCATCCATCCATGCTCAGCCATCCCTCCATACCCTGCAATACCCAGCAATAGCCTGCAGTGTATTGCTGGGTATTGCAGGGTATGGAGGGATGGCTGAGCATGGATGGATGGATTCTCTGCCATCCCCCCCAATACTGTGCCATACCCCCCAATACTGTGCCATACCCCCCAATACTGTGCCATACCCCCCAATACTGTGCCATACCCCCCAATACTGTGCCATACCCCGCAATACTCTGTCATACCCCGCAATACTCTGCCATACCCCGCAATACCCTGCGATGCCCTGCCATACCCTGCGATGCCCTGCCATACCCTGCGATGCCCTGCCATACCCTGCGATGCCCTGCCATACCCTGCGATGCTCTGCCATACCCTGCGATGCTCTGCCATACCCTGCGATGCCCTGCCATACCCTGCGATGCTCTGCCATACCCTGCGATGCTCTGCCATACCCTGCGATACTCTGCCATACCCTGCGATACTCTGCCATACCCTGCGATACCCTGCCATACCCGGCGATACCCGGCGATACCCGGCGATACTCTACCATACCCTGCGATACTCTGCAATACTCTGCGATACTCTGCAATACCCGGCGATACTCTGCAATACCCTGCGATACTCTGCAATACCCTGCCATACCCTGCGATACTCTGCCATACCCTGCGATACTCTGCCATACCCTGCGATACTCTGCCATACCCTGCGATACCCAACAATACCCTGCGATACTCGCTACGATCAAAGCCAGGATCGTTTTTTTTTTTTTTTATTTCAGGCTTTCCAGCCTAGAGGTGAGATGTGGGGTCTTATTGACCCCATATCTCACTGTAAAGAGGACCTGTAATGCCATATTCCTATTACAAGGGATGTTTACATTCCTTGTAATAGGAATAAAAGTGATCAAAAATTTTTTGGGGGGGAAAAAAGGGTCAAACTAAAATAAATAAAGTAAAATGAACAATAAAATATATATATATTTTTTAAAGGCGTCCCTGTACCCGTGTGCTCGCACGCAGAAGCGAACACATACGCAAGTCCCGCCCACATATGAAAACGGTGTTCAAACCACACATGTGAGGTATCGCTGCGAACGTTAGAGCGAGAACAATAATTTTGGCCCTAGACCTCCTCTGTAACTCAAAACATGTAACCAGTAAACAAAATTAAAGCCTATGGGGATTTTTAAGTAGCGAAGTTTGGCGCCATTTCACGAGTGTGTGCAATTTTGAAGCGTGACATGTTGGGTATCTATTTACTCGGCGTAACTTCATCTTTCACATTATGCAAAAACATTGGGCTACATTTACAGTTTTGTTTTTTGTAAAGCACAAAACATTTTTTTTCCAAATAAAACACGTTCGAAAAATTGCTGCGCAAGTACCGTGCTAGATAAAAAGTTGCAACGACCGCCATTGTATTCTCTAGGGTCTTTGCTAAAAAAACATATATAATATTTTGGGGTTCTATGTAATTTTCTAGCAAATAAATGATGATTTTTACATGTAGGAGAGAAATGTCAGAATTGTCCTGGGTGCTCCAGAACACCTGATGGCGCTCCCTGCATGTTGGGCCTCTGTATGTGGCCACGCTGTGTAAAAGTCTCACACATGTGGTATCGCCGTACTCAGGAGTAATAGCAGAATGTGTTTTGGGGTGTTATTTGTGGTATGCATATGCTGTGTGTGAGAAATAACCTGCTAATATGACAATTTTGTGAAAAAAAAAAAATTAAAAAAAATCTTGATATTGCAAAGAATTGTGGGAAAAAATGACAACTTCAAAAAACTCACCATGCCTCTTTCCAAATACCTTGGAATGTCTTCTTTCCAAAAAGGGGTCATTTGGGGGGTATTTGTACTTTTATGGCATGTTAGGGTCTCAAGAAATGAGATCGGCCGTCAGTACTTCAGGTGTGATCAATTTTCAGATATTGGCACCATAGCTTGTGGACTCTATAACTTTCACAAAGACCAAATAATATACCCCAATTTGTACTTATTTTTACCAAAGATATGTAGCGGTATAAATTTTGGCCAAAATTTATCAAGAAAAATTACAAATTTGCTAAATTTTATAACAAAAACGAAGAAAAATTCATTTTTTTACTGAATTTTCAGTCATTTTTCTTTTATAGCGCAAAAAAAAATAAAAAACCCAGAGGTGATTAAATACCACCAAAAGAAAGCTCTATTTGTGTGAAAAAAAGGACAAAAATTTCATATGGGTACAGTGTTGTATGAATGAGTAATTGTCATTCAAAGTGTGAGAGCACCGAAAGCTGAAAATTGGTCTGGTTATTAAGGGTGTTTAAGTGCCCAGTGGTCAAGTGGTTAATATCAGTATTGGGTCACAACATAAAACATCCAACGTAATTCGGGGGCTTAAAAATAAATGTCCCGTCTTCTTCAGAGCTACAAACAGACATAAAAAATTTGGTATATAACCACATGCCGACCGCGCTATAGTCGAAAGACGGCCACAGCGCGGTCGGCTTGTTCTAAGTGGACGTCCTACGGACGTCCACCCAGAAACTTGCTCCCGCGCGCCCCCCTGGGGCGCGCACTCGGGAACATCCGTGACCGCCGGGTCCCGAGGACCCGGCGCATCACGGATCACGGTAAACATACATCACTGATAGCGGCCGTTTACCACGTGATCGCTCCGTCAAATGACGGAGCGATTACATGTACACAAACCGGCGTCACGTCATGACGCCGGTTCCTCCCTCCCCTCTCTGTACTGATCGGTACAGAGAGGGGAGAAGCGGAGAGGGGGAGAGACGGGACCAGCGCTGTGGGCTGGATGTGTAGTGCCCACAGCGCTGGTCAATACACTGCCACCACTGTGCAATGCTCTGCCACCACTGTGCAATACTCTGTCACCGCTGTGCAATACTCTGCCACCACTGTGCAATGCTCTGCCACCACTGTGCAATAATCTGCCACCACTGTGCAATACTCTGCCACCACTGTGCAATACTCTGCCACCACTGTGCAATGCTCTGCCACCACTGTGCAATACTCTGCAACCACTGTGCAATACTCTGCCACCACTGTGCAATGCTCTGCCACCACTGTGCAATGCTCTGCCACCACTGTGCAATGCTCTGCAACCACTGTGCAATGCTCTGCCACCACTGTGCAATAATCTGCCACCACTGTGCAATACTCTGCCACCACTGTGCAATACTCTGCCACCACTGTGCAATGCTCTGCCACCACTGTGCAATACTCTGCAACCACTGTGCAATGCTCTGCCACCACTGTGCAATGCTCTGCAACCACTGTGCAATGCTCTGCCACCACTGCAATACTCTACCAATACTGTGCAACACTGTAATACTCTGCCAATACTCGCCAATACTCTGCCAATACTCGCCAATACTCTGCCAATACTCTGCAATAATTTTTAATAGAAACAAAGTATTTTTTTTTTTTTTACCAAATTTTTATTTATTTTTTGATTTATAGCGCAAAAAATAAAAAACCCAGCGGTGATTAAATAACACCAAAAGAAAGCTGTATTTGTGTGAAAAAAAGGACACAAAATTAATTTGGGTTCAGTGTTGCATGACGGAGTAATTGTCATTCAAAGTGTGAGAGCACCGAAAGCTGAAAATTGGTCTGGGCAGGAAGGGGGTTTAACTGCCCAGTGGGTAAGTGGTTAAACATAAAATCCTATACAGGTCCAATCAATATCGGCTCACATACAAACACAAAAAGCAAAATTCATAAAAGCATCAAATGTATCTTTTCTTGTAATATTCCGGAAATAATAATGATACAATGTATTCGGATCCATATTCCTTGCCTCTGGTCGTTTTATTGTTCAGTAGCTTGTATTGTAAGGTTCCATTACTCCGCCACTAATTAAGTTGTAGTGGAGATTTGGCGGTTTTTAGAATAATATCTATTGATTTTGTATTGTTAATATCTTTTATATTTTATACAGGTTTTTACTCATTCCCAATACATTTCATGATTGGTTATGTCAGGATTTTTTTCATGATTATTAGATATGTGCATGACGGAAAAATGTGTTTTGTTTCGTTTCAGGCCCGTTTATTAACCCCTTCCCGTCCGCGCTATAGCCGAATGATGGCTACAGCGTGGACCTACTTTTAGTAGGTGTCCTCCCGTGCTCGAATGGCCTGCGTTCCCCTGCGTCTATGAGACTCGGCTGTTCACAAATCGGAAGTAATAGGTCAATCCCGACCCCTTACCATGTGATCAGCTGTCAGCCAATGACAGCTGATCATGTGATGTAAAGAGAGCCGGTAATCGGCTATTTTTTTCTTCTCACGCTGATAGCGTGAGGATAAAAAAAAAGTCGATTACTGGCGGCTGTCAGAGGGACATCGGTCCTGATCAAGGAATACAGCCGCAGAGTCATCTGTGCCCACCAGTGCCACCTGCCAGTGCCACCTACCAGTGCACAACAGTGCCACCTGCCAGTGCCCACAGTGCCACCTATTAGTGCCCACTATCAATGTCACCAATCAGTGCCTCTTCACCAGTGCTGCCTATCAGTGCCACCTACCAGTGCCCATCAGTGTCACCTACCAGTGCCCATCAGTTGCCATCAGTGCCACCTATCAGTGCTTATCAGTGCCCACTATCAGTGCTACCTATCAGTGCCAGTTATCAGTGCTACCTATCAGTGACACCTATCAGGGGCCATCAGTGCCGCCTCATCAGTGCCATCTTATCAGTGCTCATCAGTGCAGCATTATCTGTGCCCATCAGTGCAGCCTATCAGTGCCCATCAGTTTAGCCTATCAGTGCAGCTTCATTAGCACATATCAATAAAGGAGAAAAATTACCTGTATGCAACATTTTATAAAAAAACTATAAAACATGTTTTTTTTCAACATTTTCTGTCTTTTTTTTGTTTGTTTAGCAAAAAATAAAAACCCCAGTAGTGATTTAATACCACCAAAAGAAATCTCTTTCTTTTTTTAAAAAAAGTCATAAAAATTTCATATAGGTACAGTGTTGTATGACTGCGCAATTGTCATTCAAGGTGTGACAGCGCCGAAAGCTGAAAATTGGCCTGGGCAGGAGGGGGGTTTAAGTGCCCAGTAAGAAAGTGGTTAAGTTAATAATTTTGTTTCCTCTTATTCGTTATGTTATAATGATTAGTTTTTTAAATTCGTTTCATATATTCGGAATTTGTTTCGTATATTCGGATTCCGTTAGTATACTCGTAATATTTTCTACGCTATTTGAATTTTGGAAGATGGCTATATTCATTCTATTCTATGCTAGACTATTCTTATTTTTTTCTATTCTATTGGTTTCTATTGTCATCATCTTATTTCACATTTATATTTTACTTTATTTATTACAATATGTTTCCATTTCAAATTCAAATTAACTTTCAAATTTACTTTGGAATTCATTTTCAAATTTTTCGAATTCAAATAGCTTTTTTTTTCTAATTCGTTATTTTGTTTCGTTATATATTTTTTTCGGATTCGTTTTAAATTCGTTACTAATGTTATTTGGAAATTTGGACGCATTTTGATTCGTAACTAAACAAATCTCTCGTGTCTATTGATTATTATTTTTTCAAGAAAGGATGATATCAGCTTGATCTGAATAGGTTTTAAACATGATTTTCTGCTTTTACTATGAATTTTGTTTTTATTTAGTTATATATGAGTAAATATGGACTGGACCAATAAAGGATTTTATATTGATACACCCATGTTTTATGTCTGGTTTATGTCTTCTGAAGAAGAGGGTTGGGATTTTTTTTTTTTTTTTTAAACCCCCGAAACGCTTTGCAGGTTTTTTTTTTTAAAACCCCCGAAATGCTTTGCGGGTTTTTGGTTATCCTGTTGTGAACTAATACCAATGTTTAAAAGAATTTGGACTCTCTGACCTATTATTTGTACATATAAATGGAGCAGCGCTAAATACAGAAAACACCAATAATCATAAATTCTAAATGCAGAAAATGTATACAAAACATATAAAAACTAAAAAAATATTAACCACTTTAAGGACCAGCCTTGTTTTGGATTTTAGGTGTTTACATGTTTAAAAACTGTTTTTTTGCTAGAAAATTACTTAGAACCCCCAAACATTATATATTGTTTTTTTTTTTTCTAACACCCTAGAGAATAAAATGGCAGTCATTGCAATACTTTTTTTCACACCGTATTTGCGCAGCGGTCTTACAAGCGCACTTTTTTTTGAAAAAAAATCACTTTTTTGAATAAAAAAATAAAACAACAGTAAAATTAGCCCAATTTTTTTTTGTATCGTGAAAGATAATGTTACACCGAGTAAATTGATACCCAACATGTCACGCTTCAAAATTGCGCCCGCTCGTGGAATGGCGTCAATCTTTTACCCTCAAAAATCTCCATAAGCGACATTTTAAAAATTCTACAGGTTGCATTTTTTGAGTTACAGAGGAGGTCTAGGGCTAGAATTATTGCTCTCGCTCTACCGATCGCGGCGATACATCACATGTGTGGTTTGACTACCGTTTTCATATGCGGGCGCTACTCACGTATGCGTTCGCTCCTGCGCGTGAGCTCGTCGGGACGGGGTGTTTTAAATTTTTTTTTTTTTGTTTTTCTTATTTATTTTACTTAAATTTATTATTTTTTACACTGTTTAAAAAAAAAAAAAAATGGATCACTTTTATTCCTATTACAAGGAATGTAAACATCCCTTGTAATAGAAAAAAGCATGACAGGTCCTCTTAAATATGAGATCTGGGGTCAAAAAGTCCTCAGATCTCGTATTTGGACTTAAAACGGGACGGTACCTGACAAAAAAAAAAAATTAAAAGCCAGCAGCTACAAATACTGCAGCTGCTGACTTTTAATAAATGGACACTTACCTGTCCCAGGTTCCAGCGATGTGGGCAGCAGAGGCCGATCAACCGATCGGCTCTCTGCTGCTGCCGGCGCCATTCTCAGTGAGGGAATCAGGAAGTGGCTTCACTTCCCAGTTCCCTACTGCGCATGCGCGTGTCGCGCAGCGCAATGAGAATCGTCAGCGCTGTCTGCCGGAACACGTGTGTGTCCCGGCAGACCGCGCGCCGGGACAGGAAGTGGTGTAAACACCCGTGGGAGTTTATGCCCGGAAGTGGGTGTAAATACCTGTCTTAGACAGGTATCTGCACCCTCCTCCCCCCTGAAAGGTGCCAAATGTGACACCGGAGGGGGGGGAGGGTTCCGAAAAGCGGAAGTTCCACTTTAGGGTGGAATCCCGCTTTAAATGCAAAAAAAAAATTTAATTTAAAAAAATGACATTTGAAAATTGTGCCTTTAAGACGTATGGGTGGAAGTGACGTTTTGACGTCGCTTCCGCCCTACTATGGTATAGAGATGAGTGGGGGGCCATCTTAGCCTCACTCGTCTCTATACCCGGCACGTAGAAGGACCCGATCGCCTCCGCCGCTGCCGACGGCTCCGGTAAGCGGCGGAAGGCGCGGGAGAGCGGCGGGAGGGGCACCTCTCCCGCCGCCGATAACGGTGATCTCGCGGCGAACCTGCCGCAGAGACCACCAATATCGGAAACAGAACCGCTCACTGTGAAGAGGGATACCTTGGTTGTGGCAGCAGCTGCTGCCGTTACTGAGATATCCCTCTTCAAAAAAATGACGTATATATACAGTGAGCGGTCGGTAAGTGGTTAAATGATGAAAAAAAAATCTAGTTAAAAGCCCAGTGCAAAAAAAAAAAAAAGTGAATATCATGACTATTGTATAAAAGATGTCCCTACCCATTACTAAACAGCTTAGCCCGTCCCTCCAGCCTACCCTTACCACTTAATTCTAAAATAACTGAGACCACACCAAGCTGGAGAAACATTGGCCGAAGCAGCCATCTTTTATTAATACTATAAACAAACTTAAATAACTGTATAACATTACCCATTATAAACACCCACTCAGTTAGATAACTCCCGTTGGCCTTTTGCAGGAAGAAAACCCCACCCAATCTTGCCACCACTCCACTCTGGCACTGCGGTACCATAAAAACTGGAAAACCGGCCTCAGGCTGACATTCTGGCCCAGAGACAACAAAGAACATTTTTACCGCAATGCCCCCGTTAATGAATTCCAGCTCAAAACGTAATCTGGAATACCACCAAAAAGGGACCCCTCCCACCAATGGGTCCCGAACTCTTCAACATCCGGGGTTTCTTCCTTCATCCGCAAAGGCCAACCCCCGCCTCTGCTACGACATCCAAAGCCCTGTAAAATAAATCGCACCAGTTTAAACGGCATCCCCCCCCCCCAGACTTTACTTACCCATTTTCTTAGGGAGGGAGGGTGGGAAGCTCGTTCCCCCTGGCCGCACTGAGCTGGGGAGGGACAACCACTCCCCCAAAATTTACCACTCGCTACAATGAAGTGCAGTTCTTTTTCAAAGAAAAATGGTGAGCGCTTTGACAAACAAATCCCAGTGTCAGGGATCATACATTCGTGCTGAATCCCAAAGAGGGCAAAATCCGCCACCATGTGCAATGGCCGCTCACCTCAATTCCAAAGGTAATGCGCATCAAACTGCTGAAGCAATCTCTATATGGAATAATTCGTCATTGGTCATCGCACAAGCAAGGAAAACAACTCCTCATGGTGTAGTATAAAGCAATAGTTTTATTAAAACAAAGGTAGACTTATGCCCCGTACACACGAGCGGATTTTCCGTCGGAAAAACCTTGGATGGTTTTTACGACGGAATTCCGCTCAAGCTTGGCTTGCATACACACGGTCACACAAAAGTTCTCTGAACTTTCGACCGTCAAGAACACAGTGACGTACAACACTACGACGAGCCGAGAAAATGAAGTTCAATGCTTCCGAGCATGCGTCCAAATTGTTTCAGAGCATTCGTAGAAATTTTGAGCGTCGGAATTGCTACAGACGATCGGAATTTCCAATCTTCTTTGACCGAAAAATTGAGAAACCTGCTCTCAATCTTTTGCTGGCTGGAATTCGGCCAGCAATAGTCAGATGGAGCAATACACACGGTCGCATTTTCCGACCAAAAGCTCTCATCGGTCTTTTGCTGGCCAAATTTCCGATCGCGTGTACGCAGCATAACACTTAAAATTAAAGATATGCGAGTAGCCACACAATAATGGAGTCACACATCAGCGAGACACTGGAAAAGGAGAAATTCCAGTTCCGGCCGTTACCTGGAAGTCACGTCACCCGGCTTTTCCTGGGAGCTGGGTGACATCGGGAGGAGCCGGGTGACGTCACTTCCAGGTAACGGCTGAAACCAGAAGTTTTCCGCTGAACTGCATGGTCTCTCAGTCAGTGAAGTTGAACCCATGCACTTGGGTTTCACACGTCTCTCTGCGGATAAGAGAGCCCTTAGGAGGAGGGAGAGATTGCGCCTTTATTGTGGCCAGGCAGGTCACTTTTTGAAGTCTTGTCCTACCCGTCCAGGGAACGTCCGAACCTTGAGGTCCTGTGTTGGACAGACCTTAGGTGGCGTTGTTTCGTCCCCAGTTATCCAGAAGGATAAGCCCCTGTTTCCGGTTACCCTTACTTGGTCTGAGTTGTCAGTCGAGATACAGGCTCTAATCAGGCTCTAGATACAGGCACTGCAGCTGCGTGACACTCCACTTGCCATTGAGGCTCTTGACGGGAGACCTCTACAGCCTGACCATGTGTCTCATGAGACTGCTCCATTGTCCATGGCCGTAGGGGCTCTTCACCATGAGATAATCCAATTCCAAGTTATTTCCTCATCTAAGTTTCCGCTGGTTATTGGTTATCCTTGGTTACAGAGGCACAACCCCTCATTTGATTGGCTCCATGCTGAGGTTCTCTCCTGGTCGCTGAAAGCTGAAAAATGGCCTGGGCAGGAAGGGGGTGTAAGTGCCCTGCATTGAAGTAGTTAAACAAGTGTGATTTTAACTGCACTCTGTCTCGGTCTGATTCATATTTTTCTAACAGACAATGACCCCCCAAGGACACAGTAAAAATGACCACATAGTGACTGAAGGAGAAGGCGGTGAATGTCCTTGCATGGCCTAGTCAGAGCCCAAACCTAAACCCCAATGAAAATCTGTGGAATGACTTGAAGACTGCAGTCCACAAATGGCCACCATCAAATATGACTGAACTTGGGCAGTTCTGCAAAGAAGAGCGTCTAGATGTGCAAAGTTAGTAGAGAGAGACAAACCCCAAAAGACTAATGGCTGGAATTAAAGCAAAAGGTGGTTCAACAAAATACTGACATAAGGGGGTGATCCTTTTTCCAACTCAGTGATTATGTTTTTGAATGTTTTTATATTTTCTAACATGTTAGTGTTCTATCTTTCACTTTGGATGCTTCAAGTTGCACTAGTAAAAACAGCTGGATGAAGCAAAAACTGTGTGTCTTCATTTCAGGCTGCAAAGGGGGAGGGTGATTATTTTCTATACCCACTGTATCTGGTGCTTCTGAGGATCGTTGGAGCCATTATCCCTTGAGGGAATCTAGCTTGCTTTGACCTTACTGGTAATGCAGAGGTCCTAGCCATGAGGTGAACGGCTTATTTGCATGGGTGGAGGAACACATTTGGATATCCAGTTCACATTGTCACAGTGGTGGCTGAATTCATGATTGAACTTTTCTTTAAATATATTATTGCAGATTATTATTTTTCACTATATATTTGCAAGTATATTTGGTTAGTTGCGCTGCACTAATTTCTGTTATTTGACTGCAATAATAACTCCCAGCATTGCTGAAGTGTGTGCAATAATAACCCCCAGCATTGGGGGAGTGATGGCAATATAACCCCCAGCATTGCTGAAGTGTGTGCAATAATAACCCCCAGCATTGGGGGAGTGACGGCAATATAACCCCCAGCATTGCTGAAGTGTGTGCAATAATAACCCCCAGCATTGGGGGAGTGACGGCAAAATAAAAGCCCCCAGCATTGCTGAAGTGACTGCAATAATAACCCTCAGCATTGCTAAAGTGACTGCAATAATAACCCCCAGCATTGGTGAAGAGACTACAATAATAAGCATCTGCATTGAGGAAGTGACTGCAATAATTACCTCCCAGCATTGCTGAAGTGACTGCAATAATAACCCCCAGCATTGGTGAAGTGACTACAATAATAACCCCCGGCATTGAGGAAGTGACTGCAATAATAACCCCCAGCATTGGTGAAGTGACTACAATAATAACCCCCAGCATTGGTGAAGTGACTGCAATAATAACCCCCAGCATTGGTGAAGTGACTGCAATAATAACCCCCAGCATTGGTGAAGTGACTGCAATAATAACCCCCAGCATTGGTGAAGTGACTGAAATAATAACCCTCAGCATTGCTGAAGTGCGTGCAATAATAACCCCCAGCATTGGTGAAGTGACTGCAATAATAACCCCCAGCATTGGTGAAGTGACTGCAATAATAACCCCCAGCATTGGTGAAGTGACTGCAATAATAACCCCCAGCATTGGTGAAGTGACTGCAATAATAACCCTCTGCATTGTGGAAGTGACTGCAATAATAACCCTCTGCATTGCTGAAATGACGGCAATAATAACCCCCAGCATTGCTGAAGTGACTGTAATTAATAACACCAGTGGTAGGTGGCAGTATTATTTAACCCCCCACATTGATGGTCAATAACAGAATTATGTGAATATCCCCATTGATGGTCAAGGCTGTAAAATATAATCCCCCAAAGGTGGTGGTCAGTGGTAACCCAGTCGATCATACACTCCTACGCTGCTCTGTCTTTCTCTCCCCATCCAGCCAGGACTATACTTGTACCATTGCGTAGAGATCACTCCATCCGACAGTACCAGCTTTGTTTCAATGCCAGGTGTTGGAGCATAGGGAGTGCTCCAGGAGCCCGGCATCCCATTGCTCCCCAAAAAGCACCTAACAGGTGGTTGACTCCAGCCCGGGACATGACGGTCATACTCAAGCCACATGCAACTGGTGGGCTGCTAATTGGGCACCAAGTTATTTTGCAAAATGCATACAAAAAATACATCTGTCCCCAAATTGCATTAAAAATAAAATAAGTGACAGATTTCCAAACAAAGGTTTTATAAATATCCCCCCGTTCTGTGTCTCCTCCATCCAGTTGGCTCATCTTACTCAGAAATAAATGCCATTTCCGCGAATCCCCTTTGACTCGGCCTTTGCACTATAGATCCGGGCGTACGGCACCCAGCAGGCCGAGTGACACCGAAGGAAGAAGGGTCCCCAGGGGTGGGGAAAACACAGACGGTTTACTTATAATTGGGGTGTTGGAGGTACAGCGATTTGTGATGTTACCATGGTGACCATTTCTAAAACGGGAAAGGATATTTCAGGACATGTAGCGGAGTGAGAATTCTAAAAGAAACATTGGTTGGTGGAACTTGTAACGCAGACCAATGGGGGCCCAATATATAACTAGATAATTAATGAGAAGAAAACTAGGTGAACCGGGTGACCCCTCTTCCGAAGCACGGAGCGCGGATCTCGCTTCAGCTGACATGTTGTACGAAGGGTCGGAAACCGGGTGCAGAAAAGAACGGATGGTTCCACATGAGAACCAAGACAACGTAGAAGAAGAAAATCACATCTTTATTTTACTTGCATTACGCAGTTACGTGATTTAGCAAAGTTGAGTTACTGATTTTTGTAATTTAACAAAACTTTCTAAAAAAAAACTGTGTGTAAAATATCTCCATATATGCCTAGGAGCCTAGGAGCAGTTAGCTTGAAAAAAAAAATGTGATTTATTCTTTAACCACTTCAGCCCCGGACCAATTGGCAGCCAAAGGACCAGGCCCCTTTTTGCGATTCGGCACTGCGTCGCTTTAACTGACAATTGCGCGGTCGTGCGACGTGGCTCCCAAACAAAATTGGCGTCCTTTTTTTCCCACAAATAGAGCTTTCTTTTGGTGGTATTTGATCACCTCTGCGGTTTTTATTTTTTGCGCTATAAACAAAAGAAGAGCGACAATTTTGAAAAAAAAAACACAATATTTTTTACTTTTTGCTATAATAAATATCCCATTTTTTTAAAAAAAATATATTTTTTTACTCAGTTTAGGTCGATACGTATTCTTCTACATATTTTTGGTAAAAAAAATCGCAATAAGCGTATATTGATCGGTTTGCGCAAAAGTTATAGCGTCTACAAAATAGGGGATAGATTTATTGAATTTTTTTTTTTTTTTTTACTAGTAATGGCGGCGATCTGCGATTTTTTTTTCGTGACTGCGACATTGCGGCGGACACTTCGGACACTTTTGACACATTTTTGGAACCATTCACATTTACACAGCGATCGTTGCTATAAAATTGCATTGATTACTGTGTAAATGTGACTGGCAGGGAAGGGGTTAACACTAGGGGGCGCTGCAGGGGTTAATGTGTTCCCTATAGAAGTGATTCTAACTGTGGGGGGAGGGGACTCACAAGGGGAGGAGACCGATCAGTGTTCCTCCATACTGGGATCACATGATCGGTCTCCTCTCCCGCTGACAGGACGTGGAGCTGTGTGTTTACACACACAGCTCCTCGGTCCCGTTGTTTTAACGGGCAATCGCGGGTGCCCGGCGGACATCGCGGCCGCCGGGCACTCGCACCGGGTCCCGAGCGATGCTGCGGCCGGGAATGCGAGGACGTCATATGACGCCCACCCAGGATGGGAGATCCACCTTGTGGCCGTCATATGACTATACGCCGCTATTGAAGTGGTTAATAAAGCCATATCATGGTGATCTGAGGCTTTGCTAATAAACATAGCCAACTTTAAAACTAACTCCAACCCTAAAGTGAGTTTTAACTCTAACTAGACATGTGCAATTCGTTTAGTTACGAATTAGTTTTCCGTTCAAATTCGTTATATTCGCTCATTCGTTATCGTACGAATGAACGAATGGTTTACTAAAAATTCTAACGAATAACGAACTATCGAAAAGAACGAATATGAAAAACAACGAAAATACGAAATAATTAAATTAGAAACAACGAAACTACGAAAGAATGAAAAAACGAAAACAGAAACAACGAAAATACCGAACAAAGATTAAAAAAAAAAACGAAAATCAAAATGAACGAAAAAAAATCGAAATTACGAATATTTGGAAAAAGGAAATCAAAACAACGAAAATACGAAAATAACAAAAATTCTGCTGATCGAGAATTCGAAAGAACGAATGTTAGTTCTGATTCTGAAATATTCCATCCAGAGTCCAGATAGGGTGGGGTTGGGTCAGAGGCTCTGTGTTTTGGTGGATTTTTGACTTGTGAGAGAGAAATTCTTTGTTTCTTAAACATGTAAATAGCATACACATTACATAAAATTATGAATTATGCTCCGATTACGAATCTACGAAATCAATCTTACGAAAGTACGAATGTAACTAAATCTACAAAAATACGAATTTCGAATCAACGAAAATTAGATTAACAGAAATACGAATCTTTTTAAATCAACGAAAATATAGCTCTTCCGAAAATACGAATGCGTCCGAATACGAAATATAACGAAAATACGAATCAAGTAAAAAATAACTCTTACAAAAATACGAACGAGTCCGAATACGAACACCGACGACTTACGAAATTACGAATCGTTACGAATCAACGGAAACTAACAAAAAACGAAACTAAACTAAACAAATTTTTCTATTGTGCACATGTCTAACTCTAAAGCCTCATACACACGATCGGACCGTGGACCAACTTTCCTGTGGATTTTTGTCCAAAGGGCGTTGGCCCCAAGTTGGTATTGCATACACACGGCAGGACTTTTTCAGCCAACTTTTACCAAATCACTTGGTTTTTCTGCTCTTTACCGCCACCTTTGGTCAACTTCTGTATTGTTGTCTGATCTTTTGCATTGGTTCTGCATTGGTTTGTACAAAAGTCCGTTGGTTTTGTGTACACACGGTCAGACTTTGGTCCATCGGACTTTTGTTGGCAGAAAGTTGGTCCGTTCGCACGGCCAACAAAAGTCTGATGAAACCTGGAAAAAGTTGGTCCGATGGAGCGTACACACGGTCGGATGTTGGTCCAAAACAGCTAATTTGCATGTTGGTTGTCAAAAAGTCTGATCGTGTGTATGGGCCTTAACCCTAACCCTTTGTTTATAAACCAAGTCATGTGATCAACATGCCACTGCTGACATGGTGACCACATGACTTTATTTATAAACAAAGGGTTAGCATTAGGTTTGGGGTTAGAGTTAATGTTGGGGTTAGCAGGGCTGTCTTTAACACAGGGCAAAAGGGGCAGCTGCCCCGGGCCCAGTCATTTTTTTTGCGGGGGCCCAAGGCAGCTTCCCCTTGAGCCCACACTGCCCGCAAATACCCTGGGGCACGCTCCTGCAAACACCCATGAATGCCGGGCCTGGAAGACCCAGCACATAATGGATCGTGGTAAACGGCCGCTGACATCGGCCGTTTACCACGTGATTGCTCCGTCAAAATGATGGAGCGATCACTTGTAAACAAACCGGTGTCATGCCATGACGCCGGTTCCTCCCTCCCCTCTTTGTATCTCTGCCAATACTCTGCAACACTGTGCAATACTCTGCCAATACTCTGCAACACTGTGCAATACTCTGCAATACTCTGCCAATACTCTGCAACACTGCAATACTCTGCAATACTCTGCAATACTCAAATACTCTGCCAATACTTTGCCAATACTCGCCAATACTCTGCCAATACTCTGCCAATACTCTGCCAATACTTGCCAATACTCTGCCAATACTCGCCAATACTCTGCAATAAATTTTAATAGAAGCAAAGAATTTTTATTTATTTTTTACCGAATTTTCAGTCTTTTTTAAATTATAGCGCAAAAAAAAAAACCCATCGGTGATTAAATACCACCAAAAGAAAGCTCTATTTGTGTGAAAAAAAGGACAAAAATTTCATATGTGTTGCATGACTGAGTAATTGTCATTCAAAGTGTGAGAGCACCGAAAGCTGAAAATTGGTCTGGTTAGGAAGGGGGTTTAAGTGTCCAGTGGTCAAGTGGTTAATATCCCCATCACAGTCATTCTACGGAACTTTAAAAAAGTTTAATCAGGGAGTGACAATATAAATGGGGTAAAAATAATAATTTCCCAACTGTGAGTATACCTTATAACAGTGATGGGGAACCTTGGCACCCCAGATGTTTTGGAACTACATTTCCCATGAAGCTCAACTACACTGCAGAGTGCATGAGCATCATGGGAAATGTAGTTCAAAAACATCTGGGGTGCCAAGGTTCACAATCATTGCCTTATACCATGAGAACATCCGATATTGTCCATCATACGTACAGGTGTAGCAATGGCTTTTACTCAGAGTCTCTTGTGTTCTGGTTTCAGGACAATGCCTTCATTTATCTGCTGGACTCGGAAGGACGGCTGGTGTGCGATGACCCCTACCATGAGCTGCCTCAAGAAGGAAAACTCAGGTACAAACCTCTTACTTTAATTTTGTTAACTTCTCCTCTGAATCCAGATCCCACTGTCCCTCGATCGTCTACCATTTTTCCTTCTCTAGACCCAAATCTCTCTGTCACTCTATTGCCCATAATGGTCCCCATACCCAGATCCCTCTGTTTCTATATTGTCCACCATTGTCCCTTCTCTAGGTCCAAGTACCTCAGTCCCTCCATCGTCCACAATGATGACTTTTATACCCAACCCCCTCTGTTCCTCTATCGTCCACCATTGTTCCTCCTTAGATACTCAAAGCGCTCTGTTCCTCTATCATCCACCATTGTTCCTCCTTAGATACCCAAATCGCTCTGTCCCTCTATCCTCCACCATTGTTCCTCCTTAGATACCCAAATCGCTCTGTCCCTCTATCCTCCCCCATTGTTCCTCCTTAGATACCCAAAGCGCTCTGTTCCTCTATCATCCACCATTGTTCCTCCTTAGATACCCAAATCGCTCTGTCCCTCTATCATCCACCATTGTTCCTCCTTAGATACCCAAATCGCTCTGTCCCTCTATCCTCCCCCATTGTTCCTCCTTAGATACCCAAAGCGCTCTGTTCCTCTATCATCCACCATTGTTCCTCCTTGGATACCCAAATCGCTCTGTCCCTCTATCCTCCACCATTGTTCCTCTTTAGATACCCAAAGCGCTCTGTCCCTCTATCCTCCGCCATTGTTCCTCCTTAGATACCCAAAGCGCTCTGTCCCTCTATCCTCCACCATTGTTCCTCCTTAGATACCCAAATCGCTCTGTCCCTCTATCCTCCGCCATTGTTCCTCCTTAGATACCCAAATCGCTCTGTCCCTCTATCCTCCACCATTGTTCCTCCTTAGATACCCAAATCGCTCTGTCCCTCTATCCTCCACCATTGTTCCTCCACTGTACACTCATCTCTTTGTTCTTCTATTATCCACGATTCCTCCTCTTGGCCCAAACCTCTCTGTTCCTGTATAATCCACAATAGTTCCTCATCTGGTCCCAAACTCCTCTGTCCCTCTCTATCTTTTACTGCTGTCGCTTCTCTGTACCCAAATCCCTCTATCATTCACAATGTTTTGACCCAAATCTCCCCTGTTCCTCTTATCATCCACAATGTATCCACAATGTATCCATATAGCTCAGTCCCTCTATCATCCACCATTGTCTGTCTTCTAAACTGAAATCCCTCTGCCCCTCAATTATTCACAATGGTTCCTCATCTGTCCCCGAATACTCTCTGTCCCTCTGTCATCCACCACTGTCCCTCCTTTGAACTCAAATCCTCCTGTCCCTCTATTATCAACAGTAGTTACTCATCTGGACCCAATTCCCTCTGTTACTCTATTGGCCACCATTTTCTCTCCTATAGACTTAAATCCCTCTGTCCCTCTTTTGTCCACAATGGTCCCCAGAGAGAGATGTT
>CM053027.1:620361438-620456438 GCA_028564925.1 Lithobates sylvaticus | reverse complement strand
CTCTTGGAGAAGGGAACCCATGCCATTTTTTTATTTAAAATTTTGCGTGGAGTTCCCCCTCAAGATTCATACCAAACACATTTCCTGGTATTGGTGGAGATCCAAGTCGAATCCCTCTTCATTGAATTTGGGTGGATGTAGGACAAATGTAGGAACAATGTAGGGCCAATGTAGGACTGATGTCGCAGAGGGGGACTGAGTACCCCATACTCATTCACATAGGGTGGGGGGGCCTGGATCTGGGGGATTACTTAGGGTGGGGGGCCTAGATCTGGGGGATTACATAGGGTGGGGGGCCTGGATCTGGGGGATTACATAGGGTGGGGGGCCTGGATCTGGGGGATTACATAGGGTGGGGGGCCTGGATCCCAGATTCGCAGACCCCGACAACCAATGGCCAGGGTTGTCGGGAAGGGCCCAAGGGCCTGGTATGCCTGGCATGCTCTTGGAGGGGGAACCCATGCCGTTTTTTTATTTAAAATTTTGCGTGGAGTTCCCTCTCAAGATTCATACCAAACACATTTCCTGGTATTGGTGGGGATCCAAGTTGGATCTCTCTTCATTGAAGTCGGATGGATGTAGGACAAATGTAGGACAATGTAGGGCCAATGTAGGACTGATGTCACAGAGGAGGACTGAGTACCCCATACTCATTCACATAGGGTGGGGGGCCTGGATCTGGGGGATTACATAGGGTGGGGGGCCTGGATCCCGGATTCGCAGACCCCGACAACCAATGGCCAGGGTTGTCGGGAAGGGCCCAGGGGCCTGGTATGCCTGGTATGCTCTTGGAGAAGGGAACCCATGCCATTTTTTTATTTAAAATTTTGTGTGGAGTTCCCCCTCAAGATTCATACCAAACACATTTCCTGGTATTGGTGGGGATCCAAGTTGGATCCCTCTTCATTGAAGTCGGGTGGATGTAGGACAAATGTAGGAACAACATAGGGCCAATGTAGGACTGATGTCACCGAGGAGGACTGAGTACCCCATACTCATTCACATAGGGTGGGGGGGCCTGTATCTGGAGGATTACATAGGGTGGGGGGCCTGGATCCCGGATTCGCAGACCCCGACAACCAACGGCCAGGGTTGTCGGGAAGGGCCTGGTATGCCTGGTATGCTCTTGGAGAAGGGAACCCATGCCATTTTTTTATTTAAAATTTTGCGTGGAGTTCCCCCTCAAGATTCATACCAAACACATTTCCTGGTATTGGTGGGGATCCAAGTCGGATCCCTGTTCATTGAAGTCGGATGGATGTAGGACAAATGTAGGAACAATGTAGGGCCAATGTAGGACTGATGTCACAGAGCAAAGTAAGATGAAAGTCGTACTACCATCGTGTAGTATAGTGTAAACCCAGCCTGAGAGCTTTAAGCCCACCATCTCCGTCAATCGGGGTGGCGGTAAATAAAAGTCTGCTCTTCTAGTGAGGAGCTTTGAATCAGCTGTCTCCGTCAATCGGAGTGACGATGGATCGCAATCACCAATCTCTCTAATCACCAAGATGTAAACCGGCAGAAGATAGTCACCTACTTGTATGACTAAGTTCACATAGCCCTTAGTTAGATTGTCTCTCTCACAATGTTGTTCCGTTACCACGGCCAAGGCTCACAGAGGCTCGTACTCCGGCAATCGTAGCACTACCCACTCAGACAGCGTCATGGGACAGGGCAGCGTTGTTGATGACATCAATGCGTTTTGCTCGGTCTAATGGCGTAGCTTCATCTCGGACGTGTGTTGGATTGGCGGCCATACTCCCTTTTATATGTATTGTTTCCGTATCTTTGCCGCCAGCAGGTGTTTTAAATTTAAGGGGACAGGTATCTCATTCGTAAGAAAAAGATTTATCTTGCCAATTCTCCTATGCTTATTACTTAAAGGGGTTGTAAAGCTAAAACTTTTTTCACCTTAATGCATAGAATGCATTAAGGTGAAAAAACGTTTACCTTTACAAAAAAAGAAAAAAACATCTGACAATGCCGGCCCCCCCAGCCCCCCGTTTTACTTACCTGACCCCTCGAAAGTCCCGTGCTCGCCCCCGACATCCTCTTCGCCGCTTAGCCTGGCCGTTGATTGGTTACACTGGATGGATTGAATGCAGCGCAGCCATTGGCTCGCGCTGCTGTCAATGACATCCAATGACGCGGCACGCTGAGGGGCGGGGCCGAGTGATACAGCGAGCGGCTATAGCCGCCGGCTGTATCACGGGAGTGTGCTCCCGCAAGTACTCCACACCATGCGAGGGTATCACCTCTGTAGTCACCAGGTTCGGGGCCACTCTGTGCAAAACGAGCTGCACAGTGGAGGTAAGTATAACATGTTTGTTATTTAACTACCTGATTACTTTGCACTTAAACCCCCCTCGTGACCAGACCAATTTTCAGCTTTTGGCGCTGACGCACTTGGAATGACAATTGCGCGGTCATACGACACTGTACCCAAATGAAATTGTTATCATTTTTTCCCCACAAATAGAGCTTTCTTTTGGTGGTATTTGATCACCTCTGCGTTTTTTATTTTTTGCGCAATAAACGAAAGAAGAGCGACAAATTTAAAAAAAAAAAACAATATTTTTTACTTTTTGCTATAATAAATATCCCCAAAAAATATATAAAAAAATTTTTTTTTTCCTCAGTTTAGGCCGAAACGTATTCTTCTACATATTTTTGGTAAAAAAAAAATCGCAATTAGCGATTATTGATTAGTTTGCGCAAAAGTTATAGCATTTACAAAATAGGGGATAGTTTTATAGCATTTTTATTAATATTTTTTTTTTACTAGTAATGGCGGCAATCAGCGATTTTTATTGTGACTGCGACATTATGGCGGACACGTCGGACATTTTTGACACATTTTTGGCACCATTGTCATTTATACAGCAATCAATGCTATTTAAATGCATTGATTGCTGTATAAATGACACTGGCAGTGAAGGGGTTAACCACTAGGGGGCGGGGAGGGGTTAATTATGTTCCCTGTTAGTGATTCTTACTGTGGGGGGAGGGGACTCACAAGGGGAGGAGACCGATCGGTGTTTCTCTGTACAGAGAACACACCATCGGCTCCTCTCCTCTGACAGGACCGTTGATCTGTGTGTTTACACACACAGATCCACGGTCCCGCTGTGTTACCGGGCAATCGCGGGTGCCCAGCGGACATCGCGGCCGCTGGGCACGCGCATCGGGTGCCCAGTGACACGACGAGAGCGCGCGCGCGCCCCCGGCGGTGCGCGCGCGCTCCCTGGAGTGCACAGAAGGGGAGGACGTCATATGACGTGCTCCCGGCACAACATATCCGCGCTGTAGCCGTCATTTGGCTATAGCGCGGATCTCAGCTAGTTAAAAAATTTTTTTAAAAAAAATCCTTTACAATCCCTTACGCTCGCTCGTCCACACCCTTTTCGTTTTTTCGGCATAGGGATTCCCCTTTAATCCACACCAGATGACGGGGCTAGCAAGGTGTCAATCTCGCCGATGGAGGCGACATTGACTTCCTTCGCTAGTCCCGTCTACCTGGAGTCACGTTCAAAATGAACGGACTTTACTCCGTACTATGGGCATAGCAGGTGTACAGACCTGGGAACTCAGCACCGGGATGGTGGGAACCCCTCATAATGGGCACAGCAGGTGTACAGACCTGGGAACTCAGCACCGGTATGGTGGGAACCCCTCATAATGGGCACAGCAGGTGTACAGACCTGGGAACTCAGCACAGGGATGGTGGGAACCCCTCATAATGGGCACAGCAGGTGTACAGACCCGGGAACTCAGCACAGGGATGGTGGGAACCCCTCATAATGGGCACATCAGGTGTACAGACCCGGGAACTCAGCACATGGATGGTGGAAACCCCTCATAATGGGCACATCAGGTGTACAGACCCGGGAACTCGGCACAGGGATTGTGGGAACCCCTCATAATGGGCACATCAGGTGTACAGACCCGGGAACTCAGCACCAGGATGGTGGGAACCCCTCATAATGGGCACAGCAGGTGTACAGACCTGGGAACTCAGCACCGGGATGGTGGGAACCCCTCATAATGGGCACAGCAGGTGTACAGACCTGGGAACTCAGCACAGGGATGGTGGGTACCCCTTCATAATGGACACAGCAGGTGTACAGACCAGGGAACTAAGCACAGGGATGGTGGGAACCCCTCATAATGATAAATTCATCATAACAAACATTCGTAATTGTTACGAAAAGTTAACAAACCTAAAAGTTAAAAACCCAGGAAGTCAGCACAGCACACGGATGGTGGGAGCCTCTCATAATGATAAATTCATCATAACGAACTTTCGTTATTTTAATTTTTACAATTCGTATTTCATACGAATCCGAATTGAATTTCGTACACGAATTACGAAATACTAATTTTTTTCATACGAAACGAAAACGGAACAAAACTAATTTTTTGACGGCGCCCATGTCTAATGCTAGGAGACTTTCACGTCCTCTACTTGCTGCTTTCTTTCTGGCTCTCTTGATCTGTCTATGTGAATAGCCGCGTTTGCGGAATCTCATATACAGATCAAGACTTTCACATCTGTAGTCACTTGCCTTTGTACAGTTCCTCTTGATGTGTAAGAACTGCCCCACTGGTATTCCATTTTTCAACCAGTGGGGATGATGACTTGTGGCGCATAGAAGAGTATTCGCAGCTGTTTCCTTTTGGAACTTACAGGTAAAAAGCTGTCCATTTACCAGTGTTATCTGTGGAACTAGAAAGGGTAAAATCGTCTGGTCAAAAGAATATGTCAGAGGTATATTACGCCCGTTCACATTTAATTATTTCATGAACAAATGTAAATCGTCTGTAGTGCCCTTCCAAATCATAAGGGTATAATTGATGTACCGTGACCAAGTGTGTACGTGGTCACGGTACATCGATGAAGGATAAACATCCTCCTCTTCCCAGAATCCTAGATGGAGGCAGGCATAGGCCGGTGCCCATGCCGCCCCCCATCGAGGTACCACGTACCTGTTGATAGTAAGTGTTGAAGAAGTTGTTGAGTAATGTGAACTCCAGCAACTCTAATGCCGCGTACACACGGTCGGAATTTCCGATGCAAACAGTCCGCGGGGAGCTTTTCATCGGATTTTCCGACCGTGTGTATGCCCATCGGTCTTTTTCTGTCGGCATTTCCGACGGACTTTGGATTGAGAGCCTGTTCTTAATTTTTCTGATCAGATTTTCCGATCGTGTGTATGCAATTCCGACACACAAAATTTCGACGCATGCTCGGAAACAATTCGACGTATGCTCAGAAACAATTTGACGCATGCTCGGAAGCATTAAACTTCCCTTTTATAGTGCCGTCGAACGTGTTGTATGCCGTGGTGTTATTGACCGTTGGAATTTGGTGTGACCGTGTGTAGGCAAGACAGTTTGAGCGAATTCCGACGGGAAAACCATCAGAGCTTTTTCCGATGAGAATTCCGATCGTGTGTACGCGGCATTACATGAATTCATTTTGTGGACCCGATTCTGGGTAAGAGGAGTTTAAAAAAGTCTCAATGGCCTGTATACCACACGTCTGGGGTATCGAGGTATGAAGGGACTCAACATCGATACCCACTAGCCACACTTTCTCTAGCTGTTGTAGTTTGTCCAGTTCGGAGATCTTAGCCAATACGTGTCTAGTGTACGTATGATTTTAGATTGCCAACCATATCTTTCAAGAGGGAGTCCATGTACCTACCGATTTTTTTTTTTTATATTTTTTGATACACGTAATAAATGTAATCATTTAATAAGCTACAGTTTGATCTAATTATTGTTGCTGAAATTAACCTCTTACCCGGTACACACTGTAATAGTGTACCACCCTTCTCCCCTTTTTCTTTTTCAAAATTGGCCATGTATTGTATTTGACCGGTAAGCTTGCCACACTCCCTTCCATTTCCCTTTTCCACATTTTTTTCCCCTTCCTTACTATTGTTTATATTATATTGCACCAAGCTGGACCAATGCAACCGTAAAATACTAATAATTCAACTTTTAATTGATAACTCCCAGTATGTTCTCACTGGCTGACACTTTGATTTCTCATTAATGAGCAATTTGTTTCAAGTGAAGTTCCTCGGGGACTTTGTCTGCAGAGCCGGTGTTGTGTATATATAGAGGGAGCAGGATAAGCTCTATAGGCATCCCGCTGATGTGACACTCTGCTGACACCGTGAGATGTGAGTGATGTTCTACCTTTACTGTGAATGGTACATTGTGGTACAAGGTTATTGTGGCCCCTCTTCCTTTTTTTTTGCCAAAGCTAAATTGAACAAGCTGAAGTTAGAAGCTGATTGGCTACCATACACAGCTGCAAGATATTTGGCACTCTCCAGTCTTAGTAAATCTCGGTTCTCGTCACCCTGTGCCCCTAATAGACACAGGGATACTTACACATAGGAGGTCCAGAGGGGAGCTGGACAAGGAGCTTCCAGAGCTCTCCAAGGCAAGCTGGGTTCCACAAGCCCCCAGCCCAAAGCGACTCCCGTCACAGGAGCAATGGAGCAATGGAAGAAGGTGGCCTCTCCAGTCTTAGTAAATCAATACCACAGGGAGCTGTCCTCTTTAATCGTGTCTCTCAAATGTAAACCTATCAGGAATATCTTGTTACATCTGATGATTGGTGGTATATATTAGACAGCAAGGGAACATGTTGTCCATGAAGTTGATGTGGTGAAAGCAGAAAAAAATGGGTATCGCCGTTTGTTGTGTATGGGGCTGTGAAGCCCATGGTGACCCATGTCCACAGCCAAAAGCTTCTACAGAAGCAGAACACCAGAACTGAACTACAGTTTATGAGACCAAGCTCATACAATATTCCAGCAGTTGGAAAGGTGGAATTCATTTATCTTCATATATTTCTCGAGGGATATTGTTCAGAAATATTTTTGTCCCAAGTGAAAGAGCCCTTTTATTCTTTCAACACAAACCACACATATAAGACCCAGGATAACAGGGGTAACGTGGAATGCTGAGTCCGGTGTGGTTGTACGGGGAGTCTGGGTAGTGCAGACCTGAATGGGGTTCTCGTCACCCTGTGCCCCTAATAGACACAGGGATACTTACACATAGGAGGGCCAGAGGGGAGCTGGACAAGGAGCTTCCAGAGCTCTCCAAGGTAAGCTGGGTTCCACAAGCCCCCAGCCCAAAGCGACTCCCGTCACAGGAGCAATGGAAGAAGGTGGCCTCTCCAGTCTTAGTAAATCAATACCACAGGGAGCTGTCCTCTTTAATCGTGTCTCTCAAATGTAAACCTATCAGGAATATCTTGTTACATCTGATGATTGGTGGGATATATTAGGAAGCAAGGCAACATGTTGTCCATGAAGTTGATGTGGTGAAAGCAGAAAAAATGGGTATTGTAGTTTGTTGTGTATGGGGCTGTGAAGCCCAAGGTTGACCCATGTTCACAGCCAAAAGCTTCTACAGAAGCAGAACACCAGAACTGGACTACAGTTTATGAGACCAAGCTCATACAATATTCCAGCAGTTGGAAATGTGGAATTCATTTATCTTCATATATTTCTTGAGGGATATTGTTCAGAAATATTTCTGTCCCAAGTGAAAGAGCTCCTTCATTCTTTCAACACAAACCACACATATAAGACCCAGGATAACAGGGGTAACACGAAATGCTGAGTCCGGTGTGGTTGTACGGGGAGTCTGGGTAGTGCAGACCTGAATGGGGTTCTCGGTCACCCTGTGCCCCTAATAGACACACGGATACTTTCACATAGGAGGGCCAGAGGGGAGCTAGACAAGGAGCTTCCAGAGCTCTCCAAGGTAAGCTGGGTTCCACAAGCCCCCAGCCCAAAGCGACTCCCGTCACAGGAGCAATGGAAGAAGGTGGCCTCTCCAGTCTTAGTAAATCAATACCACAGGGAGCTGTCCTCTTTAATCCTGTCTCTCAAATGTACACCTATCAGGAATATCTTGTTACATCTGATGATTGGTGGGGTATATTAGGCAGCAAGGGAACATGTTGTCCATGAAGTTGATGTGGTAAAAGCAGAAAAAAATGGGTATCGCCGTTTGTTGTGTATGGGGCTGTGAAGCCCATGGTGACCCATGTCCACAGCCAAAAGCTTCTACAGAAGAAGAACATCAGAACTGGACTACAGTTTATGAGACCAAGCTCATACATTATTCCAGCAGTTGGAAAGGTGGAATTCATTTATCTTCATATATTTCTTGAGGGATATTGTTCAGAAATATTTCTGTCCCAAGTGAAAGAGCTCCTTCATTCTTTCAACACAAACCACACATATAAGACCCAGGATAACAGGGGTAACATGGAATGCTGAGTCCGGTGTGGTTGTACGGTGAGACTGGGTAGTGCAGAGCTGAATGGGGTTCTCGGTCACCCTGTGCCCCTAATAGACACAGGGATACTTACACATAGGAGGGCCAGAGGGGAGCTGAACAAGGAGCTTCCAGAGTTCTCCAAGGTAAGCTGGGTTTCACAAGCCCCCAGCCCAAAGTGACTCCCGTCGCAGGAGCAATGGAAGAAGGTGGCCTGGTCTGATGAATCACGTTTTCTTTTACATCATGTGGATGGCCGGGTGCATGTGCATCACTTACCTGGGGGAGAGATGGCACCAGGATGCAGTATGGTAAGAAGGCAAGTCGGCAGTGTGATGCTTTGGGCCATGTTCTGCCGGGAAACCTTGGGTCCTGCCATTTATGTAAATGCTAATTTGGTGTCCATGCCTCAATGGGTGAGGGCTGTTTTAGCAAAAGAGGGCCATACTCAATATTAGGTGGGTGGTCAAAATGTTATGGCTGATCGGTGTATGTGTGCATATCTTAAAGATAACCTCAATGTAACACTTACAGGTTTTTAGGTTGTTTTTTTTTTGGACAATATTGTTCGACAAAATTAATGTATCTTCTATGTAGTCTTTAGACATGAAGATACACTATATTATCAAAAGTATTGGGATGCCTTCCTTTACACACACATGAACTTTAAGTCCGTAGGGTTCAATATTGAGTTGGTCCACCATTTGCAGCTATAACAGCTTCAACTCTTCTGGGAAGGCCGTCCACAAGGTTTAGCAGTGTGTCTATGGGAATGTTTGACCATTCTTCCAGAAGCACAGGTCAGGTACTGATGTTCGATGAGAAGGCCTGGCTCGCAGTCTCCGCTCTAATTCATCCAAAAGGATTAATTGGGTTGAGGTCAAGACCCTGTGAAGGCCAGTCAAGTTCCTCCACCCCAAACTCGCTCATCCATGTCTTTATGGATCTTGCTTTGTGCACTGTTCCAAATCATTTGGTGGAGGGAGGATTATGGTGTGGTGTTGTTTTTTAGGGGTTGGGCTTGGCCCCTTAGTTCCAGTGAAGTAAACTCTTAATGCATCAGCATACCAAGATATTTTGGACAATTTCATGCACCCAACTTTGTGGGAACAGTTTGGGGATGACCCCAAACTGTTCCAACATAACTGTGCAGCACTGCACAAAGCAAGGCCCATAAAGACATGGATGAGCGTGTTTAGGGTGGAGGAACTTGACTCGCCTATCCTCAACCCGATCGAACACCTTTGGGATGAATTAGAGTGGAGACTGCAAGCCAGGCCTTCTCGTCCACATCAGTGCCTGACCTCACAAATGCGCTTCTGGAAGAATGGTCAAACATTCCCATAGACACACTCCTAAACCTTGTGGACGGCCTTCCCAGAAGAGTTGAAGCTGTTATAGCTGCAAAGGGTGGGCCAACTCAATATAGAACCCTACAGACTAAGACTGGGATGCCATTAAAGTTCATGTGTGTGTAAAGGCAGGTGTACCAATACTTTTGGTAATATAATGTATAAAAAAAAATGTAAAATGTGTGTTTCCGGCTTTGAATAGTATTAGTTAACTGTAAATTAACGGTATACAATTTATGCCATAATAAATCCATCAAAAAGTGCAGCGCAAGATATACCATAGTCTGTAGATGCTATTAATTTTACACAAACGATGTAGCAGAATACATTTTGGCCCCAAATTTTATAAAGAAATTAGATTTTATTGGATATGATTTATAACAGAAAGTAGAAAATATCTTTTTTTTCTCAAAATTGTTGGTCCTTTTTTCATTTATAGAATAAAAAAATCCAGTGGTGATCAAATACCACCAAAAGAAAGCTTTATTTGTTTTAAAAATTGATATAAATATCATTTGGGTACAGTGTTGCATGACTGCACAATCACCAGTTAAAATAGAAAATGGCCTGGTCATGAAGGGGGGGGGGGGGGTAAAACCTTCCGGAGGTTAAGTGGTTAACGTGATTATTTAAAATATCACATGGATGGTGGTATATATAGCGCCTGTGAACAGCAATTTTCAAGTCTTGCCACAGATTCTCAATGGGATTTAGGTCTGGACTGTGACTGGGCCATTCTAACACATGAATATGCTTTGATCTAAACCATTCCATTGTAGCTCTGGCTGTATGTTCCGGGTCGTTGTCCTGCTGGAAGGTGAACCCCCCCCCCACCCCCAGTCTCAAGACTTTTGCAGACTCTAACAGGTTTTCTTCTAAGATTGTCCTGTATTTGGCTCCATCCATCTTCCCATCAACTCTGACCAGCTTCCCTGTCCCTGCTGAAGAAAAGCATCCCCACCACATGATGCTGCCACCACCATGTCTCACAGTGGGGATGGTGTGTTCAGGGTGATGTACAGTGTTAGTTTTCCCCACACATAGTGTTTTACTTTTAGGCCAAAAAGTTCAATTTTGGTCTCATCTGAGCAGATCACCTTCTTCCACATGTTTGCTCCCCTCCCCCACATGGCTTCTCACAAACTACAAACAGGACTTCTTATGACTTTCTTTCTCCAATGTCTTTCTTCTTGTCACTCTTCCATAAAGGGCAGATTTGTGGAGAACACGACTAATAGTTGTCCTGTGGACAGATTCTCCCCCCTGAGCTGTGGATCTCTGCAGCTCCTCCAGAGTTACCATGGGCCTCTTGGCTCTTCTCTGATGAATGCTCTCCTTGCCCGGCCCGGTCAGTTTAGGCGGACGGCCATGTCTTGGTAGGTTTGCAGTTGTACCATACTCTTTCCATTTTCCGATGATGGATTGAACAGAGCTCCGTGAGATGATCAAAGCTTGGGAGATTTTTTTTATAACCTAACCCTGCTTTATACTTCTCCACAACTTTATCTCTGACCTGTCTGGTGTGTTCCTTGGCCTTCATGATGCTGTTTTATTCACTAAGGTTCTCTAACAAACCTCTGAGGGCTTCATAGAACAGCTGTATTTATACTGAGATTAAATTACACATTACATTTTATTTACCAATTAGGTGACTTCTGAAGGCAATTGGTTCCGCTAGATTTTAGTTAGGGGTATTGGAGGAAAGCTGGAGACACACTATACAATTTTCAGTAGATTTTTTTCCTTCGGATTTACCAAAAGCATATAATATGAGGTCTAACCTTAAAGGCCCGTACACACGATACGAAAATCGGATGGAAAAATTCATACGACGAGCTGTCTGACGATTTTCGGATCGTTAGTACGGTGTTTTCGACAGGCGATTTTGCTTTTTCGTCAGACAAAAGCTGGATGTCTAGACTATAAAATTTTTGTCAGATGTGAACTCCGATTTTCATTTTATTAGTATGAAAAAAAATCGTAATAGCGAGACTACGCATGCTCAGAAACTAAAGAACACATACAAAACTAGTCAACACATTACTTCACTTCCGACGTTGTGTTCTGTCATCTGAAAATTTTCGTATTGTGAGTAACCTCTTCACTTTCGACATGAGACTAGCATGCCACAAAAAAACGGACGTTCGGTCGTCCGAAAATCTAAGCGTGCGTAAGAGGCTTTAGAGTTTCAATTTGTATGCAATCAGGCAGGCCCTTGCACTACATGGTTTTGGTAAATCTGAAGGAAATCTGACAACAAAAGTTGGATAGTGTGTATGGGGTTTATAGGGGGCTGAATACAAATGCACACCACACTTTTCACATATATTTTATTTTAATTTGAAAACCATTTATCATTTTCCTTCCACTTCACAATTATGTGCCACTTTGTGTTGGTCTATCACATAAAATCCCAATAAAATACATTTACGTTTTTGGTTGTAACATGACAAAATGTGGAACATTTCCAGGGGTATGAATACTTTTTTAAGGTAAATGAAAAAAGACTGAACATTTTGAAAAAAAAAAAGTTTTTCTTAGTTTCTGTTATAAAATTTTGTAAATAAGCAATTTTTCTCCTTCACTAATGTATACTGATGAAGCTGCACTGATGGGCACTGATAGGCAGTACTGATATCAGTGGCGGCTGGTGTTTTTTTTTTGGGGGGGGGGGCAAACAACCACCCATCAACACCCCCCCCAGCGGCACCCACTCCCCTGAGCGGCACCCACCGCTGCACCAGACTGTCTGCTGCTTGCCACCCGCCGCCGCGGCTGATGGGGTAAGTGCCAGACCGACCGCTGTTTGCCGGTTAGTCTGGCACTAACACCATCAGTGGCGGCGGCGGGCGGCAGGCATCGGATAGCGTGGTGCAACGGCTCCATGTCCTCTCCTCCATGGCAGCTTCCAGCTCCTCCCCTCCTCCTCCTAGGCATCCAATAGGATCAGTAGTAAGAAGAGCCGGCAAAACTGTACTCTTGAAAGTGTCGTTTATTGGTACATCAGAGTGACAATAAAACAATAAGCTGACGCGTTTCGGCAATAGCCTTATTCGTAGCTAGTTTGAAACAGATATGGAAAATATATATATATATATATATATATATATATATATATATATATATATATATATATATATATACATTATATATATATATATATATATATATATATATATATATATATATATACTCACTCACATACACATATGCAAACTACATCTCTACATATACAAAGAATTACCGCTTCAAGGTAATGATTTCTCCCAAAACAGCTGTCTTCACAGTCCCACAGGGTGTCGGCTCTGTTTGCAACAGGAACTGAAGCAGAAAAGATGTAGCTGGATAGCCGCACTCCAAATTATTCAACTTTATTTCAAAAAATATAATTAAAATCATAGCATCTAGGCTTGTATACAGACTAACTGCACAGCCACTGACATGTAGCTATGACTAAGCAACGTGTTTGGTGTGAAACATGTCAGCGGCTGTGCAGTTGGTCTGTATACAAGCCTAGATGCTATGATTTTAATTATATTTTTTGAAATAAAGTTGAATAATTTGGAGTGCGGCTATCCAGCTACATCTTTTCTACTACATCTCTACATAATTGGCCTATCAGGTTAGTGTCAGGTTAATTGATACCACCAATAGGATCGCCTGTCCCTCCAGCCAATTGAGCGATGTCAAAACCGGCTTCCTGATTGGCTGGGAGGAGAATCAGTGTTACAACAGCGAGTATTAATTTGCTGTTTTAACACACCTGGGTGGGATCAGAGCGCACTCTCTGTGACCTGAGCCCACCCTATATTTAAGCCTATTGGAGCCTCTGGCTCCAATCAGTGCTTCAAAAAAACAGCCCCTTTGCATTGGAATCCATGCGCTGGTCTCCTGAAAGGGGCCGAACGCATGGATGGGGGTGGGGCGGCAAAGGACAGGGGGGGGGGCGATGCCCGTGCACCCTTAATGGATGTGCCACCCCTGACTGATAGGCAGCACTGATGGGTACCGATAAGTGGCACTGATGGGCACTGATAGGTGACAATAGACATGTGCAATTCGCTTTTATTTTTTTTTTAGTTTTCCGTTAAGATTTGTTATATTCGTTCATTCGTTATCGTACGAATGAACGAATGATTCGCTAAAAATGTTAACGAATAACGAATTATCGAATCAAACGAATATGAAAATCCGAAATAACCAAATTAGAAACTACGAAAGAAGAAAATCCGAAAAACGAAAACAGAAACAACGAAAATCAAAATGAACGAAAAAATTCGTACATTCGTAACTTTTTTTTTTTGTTGAATTTGTAATTTTCCGTGTCCCTTACAATGGCGCTGCTTAACGTGCTTCGAATGGATTGAACGAAAAAATTCGTACATTCATAACTTTTTTTTTTTTTCGATTCGTAATTTTCCGTGTCTTTTACAATGGCGCTGCTTAACGTGCTTTGAATGGATTGAACGAAAAAATTTGTACATTCGTACCTTTTTTTTTTTTTTCGATTCGTAATTTTCCGTGTCTCTTAAAATGGCGCTGCTTAACGTGCTTCGAATGGATTGAACGAAAAAATTCGTACATTCGTAACTATTTTTTCGATTCGTAATTTTCCGTGTCTCTTACAATGTAATAATAGCATAAACATTACATAAAATTATGAATTATGCTCCGATTACGAATCTACGAAAACAATGTTACGAAAGTACGAATAAATCAATCTAACGAAAGTACGAATGTAACTAAATGTACGAAAATACGAATGCGTCCGAATTTCGAATAAACGAAAATTGAACTAACGGAAAAACGAATCAACGAAAAAATAGCTCTTACGAAAATACGAATCGTTACGAATACGAACACCGACGACTTACGAAATTACGAATCAACGGAAACGAACAGAAACGAAACGAAACTAAACAAATTTTTCTATTGTGCACATGTCTAGGCGACAATAATGGGCACTGATAGGCGGCACTGATGGGCAGCACTGATGGCCGGCACTGATAGGCGGCACTGATGAGCACTGATTGGCATCACTGGTGATCACTTGCAATACAGGCATTAATCTCTTATGAACAGGACATTTCGTTCAACTTGCGTAAAAATTATTTTGCCATTCGTGCAACAAATGTTTTATAAATAGACCCCATTGGGATGTTACTGGTAGCATCTCCAGGTAAGAACTTTGAAAGAAAACTGCTTCCAGTGATGCACAATGCCAAACATAGTTACATAGTTAGTCAGCTTAAAAAAAGTCAGTCTAATTCAACCAAACATAGATAAAAAATAGAAATGTTGGCTTTGTATAATCTTGAAGTACTTTATAGAACTGGAATTAGTGATTTATTTTTGCCGTCTTACACTTTTCTTCCATAGATTTGTCTATGGAAGATTTCCATCAGCTCAATGGGCAATCAAACTGACGTCTACGAGTTCATTCTTCTTGGATTCCCGGGTCTCACTGAGAGGTATAATGCCGCTGTGTCGGCGGTGTTCTTCCTCATCTATAACGTGTCTCTTTTCTCCAATGCCACTGTAATAGGGTTGATCATTCTAAAAGAACACCTATACCAGCCAATGTACATGGTGATTGCGAACTTGGCCCTCTCTGACTTCATCATGGACACGGCGACCTTGCCAAAAATAATTTCCAAGTACTGGTTCGGACATGAATCCCTGTCCTTCTTTGCCTGTTTTCTCCAGATGTTTTTTGTCCACAGTCTCGGTTCCCTGGATTCGTTCATCATCATGTTAATGGCCGTCGATCGGTTTGTTGCAATTTGCAGGCCCCTACATTACTGTTCCTCTATTACCAACAAACTTCTGTTGCTCATTTGCCTTATCTTTTGGTTGATTTCAGCCATGATTGGACTAAGCATTGCAATTATGGGGGCCCAGTTACCCTACTGTGGGCCAAACAAAATCAAAAACTGCTTCTGTTCCCTGACGCCAGTCTCCATTTTGTCCTGTGTGGACTCATTGATGACCAGGAGGATCGTATTTATCATTGCCTTGGTCGTTCACCTGCTCCCGCTTTCTTTTATTATCTTTTCCTACGTAATCATAGTTTGGAAGATCCGATTGATGGCCGGCTCTGAGAATTGGCAAAAATTGTTTTACACGTGCACCACGCATGGCTTCGTCATCTTCTTCTACTTTGTCCCCAGGCTGGCTGTTTACACCTATAATCAATTCCAGTTGATCTCCAACGTAGACTTCAATGTTTTTCTCATTTGCCTTTATACATTTGTGCCTCATGTTGCCAGTCCTATTATATATTGCCTTAGAACTGAGGAAATAAAAAACACTTTGGTAAAAGTTGTTAGGAAGGTGTTTAGTTCATCGTAACAACGTTTTTTCTGACATAAGCATAAATGATGCACAAATAATAGGTGAATGATCAAATGTGGGGTGGTTTGGGTGCCTGTGTTCTGGTACAAGAATTAAAAGGCCTATATGATAATGCAGTGTAAAATTGGCCAGCACAGGACAGTTTTAATAGGGGGAGAAGAGGCCTAACCAGTGTATGCCTAACTTTTATTATTACTATGAGGATAGAGGAGTGCCCTGAGTAGGTAGTAGGGATGCATCAATATATTTTTTTTTACGAGTATTGATACTTTTTTTTAGTACTCGCCGATAACAGTTATTGATACCTACCACAACTGTTTTGTGTACACTTCAGCTATCAGCAATGGTACAAAGAATTGAAAAATTATTTACAATTGAAATAAATATATATTTTTTAAAATTGTGTGCTTTTTTGTGAAATGTGTAAATATATGTTAAATATGTAAAAATATGTTAAAGGTGTAAAAATATTAGCGAACAAAGTAAACAAAAAAAAAAAGTTTTAATTATTAATGGTTTATAAGATAGAAGTGAACAATAATGAATAGAAGTGATAATAATGGGGGATTTAAACTACTCAGAAATTGACTGGAGCAATGGCGCTGCTGGGACAGTTAAAGGACAAAAATGTATAAACCTATTACAAGACAATTTTATGGTCTATTTTATTGAGGCCCGACCAGGAATGACGCTCTGCTGGACCTAATAATCTCAAACCAAGAAGAGTTTGTTACCAATATTCATATAAAAGAACATTTGGGTAGCAGTGACCATAACATGATTTCATTTAATGTTAGCTTTAAGCAGCAAACACATACGGGAAAGATAAAAACACTTAACTTTAATGCCCCGTACACACGGTCGGAAATTCCGACCACAAAATCCGTCAAAATCCGCAACACCACAAAATATGGTGTTGCATACACACGGTCGGACAAAGTTGTCGGAAAATCCGATCATTCTGAACGTGGTGACGTTTGTTGCCTACGACGGGACTACGTAGAGGCTAGTAGCCAATAGCTTTGGTCTTGTAATGTGATCTGAGCATGCGTGGCACTTTGTCCGTCGGAATTCGCTACAAACGATCGGAATTGGTGTGATCGTACTTTGTTGTCGGAAAATTTTTAGAGCAGGAGATACAACTTTGTCCATCGGACAATCCGATGGAAAATGTCCGATGGTGCCTACACATGGTCGGAATTTCCGACAACATTGTCCGATAGGACAGAACCCATCGGAAAATCCGACCGTGTGTATGGGGCTTTAGACTGGGAGGGAATATTGACATCAATGGACACAGAACAGAAATGGGAATACTTCAAAAAGACTGTATGCAAACTCACTGCAAAGTATATTACCATGGGCAAAAAGTTTAAGCCCCCGTTCACACCTATGCGAATTAGATGCGGCTTACACCGCATCCAATTTGCAGGACATTTCAAAATACATTCATTTTAATGAGGCTGGTTCACATATCTGCTGTGCATTCGCACTCCGCATTGCACAAAAAACCTGTGCGTTTAATAGGCAGTGCGGTCCGGCTCAGGTGCGAATTCAGGCCCATTATATTCTATGGGATTCGCAGATACATTCCGTTCTGAACTCAAATTCTCTCCTTCTCCTCACTACACCTCCTCCTCTCCCCCCCTCTCCCTGCTCACTGATCCACAGCTAAAACACAGGAACCTCTGAACAACTGATTTTTATCTTCGAAGTCAAACCGGAGCTTCAATTCGCACCGCACATGTGTGAACCCGGGATCAAAGGCTAAAAATAAAACCTATGTGGCACACGGCCAAAGTTAAAATCGCTTTTAATAATGAGAAAATAACTTTTAAAAAAATATAAAAGTGAAGGAACACTATCATCGTTTAAATGCTACAAAGAATATAACAGAATATGTAAAAAGGAAATCAAGGATGCAAAAATTGAAAATGAACGGCGGATTGCAAAAGATAGTAGGACAAACCTCCCAAAAATCTTCAAATATATTAATAGTAAAAAAGGTCAGGTGTGAGCATGTAGGCCCTTTATAAAATAATCTAGAGTGGGTGACTGGGGACAAAGAGAAGGCAAATTTATTAACCACTAGCCGACCTGCCGTCGTCATTATACTGCGGCAGGTTGGCTCTCCTGGGAAAATTGCTGTAGCTGTACATCTGGCCTCTAAATAGACTTATCAATGCCCAGCGGATCTGTCCATTGCAATGTTGCAGTCCCGCTAAAAATTGCAGATCACCGCCATTACTAGTAAAAAAATAATAATAATAAAAATACCATAAATCTATCCCCTATTTTGTTGCTGTATAACTTTTGCGCAAACCAATCAATATACGCTTATTGCAATTTTTTTTAGCAAATATGTAGAAGAATACATATTGGCCTAAACTGAATAAATTCGTTTTTTTAAAACTTTTTGGGGGATATTTATTATAGCAAAAACTAAAAAATATATATTTTTTCAAAATTGTTGCTCTTTTTTTGTTTATAGCGCAAAAAATCAAAAACGCAAATGTGATAAAATACCACCAAAAGAAAGCTCTATTTATGGGAAAAAAAGGAAGTCAATTTTGTTTGGGTCAGTTAAAGTGACGCAGTGCCGTAGCGCAGAAAATGGCCTGGTCATTAAGGTGGCAAATCATTTCCGAGGCTGAAGCGGTAAAATACTTTCTTCAGCTTTCTTCAGCTCTGTGTATACAAAGGAGCATGTATACAATGGCTCAAAAGTGATATGGTGCAGAAATATTTATACAGAATAAAGGTGAATAAAGCACCTGGACCAGATGGCATCCACCCACAGATCCTAAAGGTCTTTCATTTCAAAGCCATAGTTTCTAATTTTTAGGGACTCATTAATGACTGAAATGGTACCACTGGAATGGCGTAAGGCCAATGTGGTGCCCATATTTAAAAAGGGATCAAAGTCTTTACCAAGTATCTATAGACCTGTTAGTATTACTTCTATAATCGGGAAGATACTGGAGAGTTTAATAAAAGACCACATAGACGAGTTCTTGCTTGAAAACAATATTTTAAGCATGGATTCATGAAAGACAGAAGTTGTCAAACAAACCTGATTTATTTTTATGAGGAGTAGGGATGAGCCGAAACACCCCCGGGTTCGGTTTGCACCAGAACCTGCGAACGGACCGAAAGTTTGCGCGAACGTTAGAACCTGTGGTGGAGAGTTTGAATGTTTAAAATGGAATTGGATTGCCATGCCCCATCGGATGTGTATGGATGTGCGTGTATGTATATATATATATATATGTATGTATATATATATATGTATATATATATATATATATATATATATATATATGTGCACGCATGTGTATATATGTTTATATATATTTATGGAGAGATATGTGCGGGAGGTGTATATGATTTTTAGCTGGTAGGTTGTTTCTGTTAAGGGTTAATTTAGCTAAGGGACTTTTGTCAGTTGGAATATGTAATCCAATTGACAGCTCCTTTTGTGTACAGGTCGGTGGAAGGTGTGTTGTAAAACCGCCCGGGATTGTTTACCTAGACTTAATGTTCAAAGGAGCAGGGGTAGTCGTTGCGGGGCCGAATTAATTGGCTAACAAAGGCTTTTGTCCTCTCCCAGGTTAACCAACTGGTTATTCTTTTCAAAGGGTGTTTGATATGCATCAGGACGGACACTGTAACCCAGCTATGATTGCGCATACTTAAGTCCCCTATTCATGAGAAGATCTCCTGTTTAGTTAAGTTACCTTCAAACGAATTAACTAAAGGGGAGGTGCTATTGATGGGAAATTTGGGCCCCTTTCACACTGGGGCGTTTTTCAGGCGGTACAGCGCTAAAAATAGCGCCTGTTCACCGCCTGAAAAAATCCGGCCCCTTTAACTCCAGTGTGAAAGCCGGCGTGCTTTCACACTGGAGCGGTGCGCTAGCGGGACGGCAAAAAAAGTCCTGCTAGCAGCATCTTTGGAGCGGTATAGGAGCGGTGTGTTCACCGCTCCTATACCGCTCCTACCCATTGATTTGAATGGGAAACCGCGGTAAAACCGCGGCAATACCGCCGCAAAGCACCGCTACGGCGGCGCTCTGCGGGGTCTTTAACCCTTTTTCGGACGCTCGCGGGGGTAAAACCGCACCGCGAGCGGCCGAATACCGCGGTTAAAACGACGGTAAAGCAGCGCTAAATATAGCGCTGCTTTACCGTCACCGCGGCTCCTCACCCCAGTGTGAAAGGGGCCTAAGTTGAGTTACCCCCGGGAACCAATGAACATTGATACTAGGGAGGGGGCATTTTTGGCATATAAATATGTGTAGGGCTGGATGCTTCAGTCTCTCTTTGCCTGATGATTTTGGAGATGTAGCTGCCGGGGTAATGTACTCTCTTTCTCTTTCTCTCCCCCCCCCCCCCCCTTCTCTCTCTGTATCTCTAATCTTTACTCTTTCTCCTAGGACTTTTAATATGTTTTTGATAACCTTGTTGATCAGTGTATACCTGTTGTGTACTCTGTGGCCTTAAATATCTCTTAAAGCCTAGATAACCCTGTACATGTACCAACACCTAAGTTTATGATAAGTTCTAAATTATTCTGACGTTTCTTTCCTGTATTAATAAAGGTGATTGTTTAACTTTTCGCACTGTTATCGTACGTTTATATCCTTATACAGACAAAGGTTTAATCGCGTTATTCGCTTGTATCTATATTCATTTAACTAAGCTAGAAATTCAGCTTTAACAGATGTTGCCCGTGTGTGAGGAGGCTTAACGTTTTGAGCGGTTTGGCGATTTTATATGTGGGGAACTACAAAAAAGGTAAGCCTTGTTTATATATCTGCCTACCCTTTCTTTCACATTCAAAACTAGCAAGCTTCTTTGAACACTGTTTATAGGTATATAACATTTTTGTCTGCACTAATACTGTGATGAGACTGATTTTGAATAATGGGTATATAAGTGAAATAAATTGTACGTGCGAATAGAAGGGCTCCATTTGAAATCTTGGAGACAGTGGAAAAGGATATGCGCCTTTGGCAAAAAAAAAAGGTAGGCCTAGAGCTGCGTTTCCACTTGTGCAACTCCAAAGTCACCTGATTTGCAGTATGACTTGCGGTGCGGCTTTGGTGTGGCTTTGAATGCAACTTTGATCCAAATTTACACTCTGGGTCGGAGTCGCATCCGGGGTGGTGCAGGTACCTTTTCATAGTCATTGCAGCTTTGTGTCGCATAGATTGGGACTGGTGATATTGAAATCAATGGGCTGTGACTTGTAGTGCTACTGTGTCCAAAGTCGCATGGCAAATTGCATTCGTGGAAACGGAGCCTAGGTCGCACAGAATGATCTTGTGTATGAATTGGGGCTGCAACTGACGATTGTGTTATTAATCGGTTGATAGCCTTGGGGAGAAAGCGTGGTGTATAATTTTTTTTAATATGTGGGAAATGAACTATGATTTTGACCTTTATAACCAAGATAAGTCCCCATAAGTGTAAAAATATTTCTTTAAAGGGTTTGGTTTTTAAGTCAAAAAACCTGTTTCTTAGCCAGTAGACCATGTATTGTTGGGACACACTAGAAGTTGTCACACCCTAACTTTCTCCCTTAATTTTTATTAGTCCACATGTTGGACCTCTGTTGTTCTCTCAACAGATCATATTTGAACTCGGATTCACTATTATGTATTTCTGATATTTTTTAATAGTATTTCTGTTATTAGTATTTGTACTTTGGATCATACATATATTACACTTGTCACAAAGTGTACATAATTTAGATAGCTTCAAAAGTTTTTTTAAATCATACACTAAGGCAGTTTAAATGTATTAGCCTACACAATAGGAGTGTTTATTGATTTCTATTATTTCAGCGCAGCCAGTTTTTCCTTTTCTTGTGTTTTTGTGTGTATCTCACATAAGGTTGCAGCAGGAATCCATTATATATTTTTTTTTCACAAAAGACATAAAATAATGTTTTCACATTAACTACTTAAATAGTATATGTGTTAATTTTTCACTAGTTTAGACAGCGCTGTTACTCCAATAATTATGTTTCGTTGAATATGCCTATATTTTAGGATAGACCCTAATTGTGTTTGTCTAGGGATAAGTGGTAATATTGGTGTCTCAATTGTATGGTCAGTGTTTGTAGGGAGGAAAAAAGTTTGTGTGTTGGTTTTCATTTGTTAATGTCGGCCATTTTTCTGTAGTCCGGATCTCATCCACCATTTTGCCGTTGACCGATTTGCGATTACTGCAACTATTTTTTTTTTGTTTCTGATAATTTTAGCCCCGAGTTGAATCTTGTACTGAATTAATGGCGCCATTTTTCACCATGGACCAGGTCTTGATTTTCGTTTGGCCCGGCTGCCATTTTGTGTCCGCTGTGTTTGGATGGAATTGCTATTTGTGTTTATAGAGGCGCACTTTTAAAATGGCGTGTGTTGTTTTTGATTGTTTGTGGCCTACAGTGGAAGGGAAGGGCTTTGATTGACCTTTTCCAGCCGTCTTTTTGCAGGAGTTTTGTTGCACTGTTGTGTGGTATTCTGGTTTTAAAACTGGTGGTTTAACTTCCCAGGGGATATATGAGTCAAGGGGGTTAATGGGTTAATTGCAACATGGGGGTTAATTCCACCCACTCCAGGAAAAAAGTTATTTTTTTTATTTGCTGATGCTAGCCATAGATTTTTTTTCTAATGTCTTGATAGACAAAATATGACGCTATTCAAGACTCCCCCTCCCTCTTCCTGTTCAGGTGTGCAACAGGAAGTTGATGGGAGGGGCCTGGGGTCTTTTGAATTAGGACAAATCTTTTTGATTTTTAAAGTAAATTAAGGTTTATATTGTAATACTGTTTTGGGGAGGCATTAAAATTATTGTAATATCAAGGTACAGAGAGAAGCCATAATATTTGTTTTGAATAGTGGAGGATTTCATGGTGTTTTGTAGTTTGTCTGACAACACATTTAACCGGTAGTAGAGTAAATGTGAGGATTAGTACGCTAGCATACTAGTAGGCCGTGTAAAATAATCGGAAAACGCTGGGTGCCAGTACTGTAAAAATAAGTCACTAGCAGTACTGATCGGATTAGTGCATGGGTGCCCTGGGTGAGGCCCCAAACCAGTCAGACAGCTGCCTTACACATGAGATCTGGGTTTGGGGCTCCGGACATGAGACCCCTTAAAGCTGTGGAGGGTATTTTTGATGTCTGGTGGTAGACCCCAGAATAAAAAAAATCTTGGAAGTAGTTCAGTTGTGGCTTCAGAAATCTGTAATGATGAGTGGGATGATGGATGTGTAGTACATGCTTTTGTGATTCTCAGAGGAGGAACTGTGCTTAAAATCCAGATGCCCATTCCAGAACTTGGTGTGGCTGGTCCATACAATATTCTGAGATGTTCTCATGTCTGTCCCATTGTATGTAGTTTTTTTATTGCTAAGAGTGAAGGCAGAATTCCATCTGGTTGGTTTTAATTAAAATTTTTGATTTAGGAACTATGAAATATCTCCCCCACATTTGTATCAAAATGTGTGTCTAAAGTTTTAGTTGTGTCATGTTCTATGTGGTAACAAGAATAAGTCTGAACCTACCGCGACAGTCGTGTTGTGGGTGTTGTATTTTAGTAAAAAAAAAAAAGTATTATCGGTTATGAGGAATGTCATTGACAATTTACGAATGTTGTATTGTTTATGAATGACACATTAATAGCTTGTGTGTATAAGTATCTTTTCAGGTCCAAGGAGTTTCTGAGGCTCTGCACCATTCTAAATCCTGTATGTTTTCCTCCACTTTGTAAAGATGAGGAAAAGGGGGGGAAGAGGATGGGCTGAGTGACAATTTTCCAAACCAATGATACTAACCACTCTAATTCTAGCCAAGTTTGTGACAGGTGACAGGTGACAGGTGACAAGTGACTCGGACGTTGCAGAGAAGATTGATGAACAAGACAACACGGAAGAGAAGTATCTTTATTTATATTTTTAAAGTGTATTTTCCAACTAGCTAAGAAAGTGAACAGGACACATGGTTGGGTCTACTCTGAGTCTCCACGGAGCTCTAGTGATGACAGCGGTGTATGATATTTAGGCATATTGGATGAGGAGTTGTGACAAATTAGTAAAGACTCTAAACAGACATTTCTAAATGGAATTTATCGATACATTTCAAGAGGGTAATTTGGGGAGCAGATAGTCACTACTGTATGGGGTTCAGTTTTGCTGTAGAGCTGTGGAAGCTATAGTTTACATTTGTGATTGTTGTTGTTTTTTTTTTGTACAATAGAGGGCTCATTTTGTTTTTTTAATCCCATTGTGTTACCGGCCGATCAATTGTGAAGGTAGTAGTCAATTGATTTTATGGTGGAGTAGTTGTTTCAGCCCTAGTATGAATCTTTCTCTTTATAAACTGCTAACTGTGAATCGTAAGTTTTGTAATTAGATCTGTAAACACTGGCGATGTTGTAACTACTATAAATCATATTGCAATTAGGTGTGCATCAGATAACTACCTCCTTTAACCACTTTCAGACCTGACCAATTTGCAGCCAAAGGACCAGGCCCCTTTTTGCGATTCGGCACTGCGTCGCTTTAACTGACAATTGTGCGGTCGTGCGACGTGGCTCCCAAACAAAATTGACGTCCTTTTTTTTCCCACAAATAGAGCTTTCTTTTGGTGGTATTTGATCGCCCCTGCGGTTTTTATTTTTTGCGCTATAAACAAAAATAGAGCGACAATTTTGAAAAAAATGCATTATTTTTTATTTTTTGCTATAATAAATATCCCAAAAAATATATAAAAAAACATTTTTTTCCTCAGTTTAGGCCGATACGTATTCTTCTACATATTTTTGGTAAAAAAAATCGCAATAAGCGATTATTGATCGGTTTGCGCAGAAGTTATAGCGTTTACAAGATAGGGGATAGTTTTATAGCATTTTTATTAATAATTTTTTTTATTATTAATGGCGGAGATCTGCGATTTTTTTTGTGACTGCGACATTATGGCGGACACATCGGACATTTTTGACACATTTTTGGGACCATTGTCATTTATACAGCAATTAATGCATTTAAATGCATTGATTTCTGTATAAATGACACTGGCAGTTTAGGGGTTAACCACAAGGGGGCAGTGAAAGAGTTAAGTATGCCTAGGGGTGTGTTTTTTACTGTGGGGGGGCGTGGCTGTCAGCTAGTGAATGCTGATCTCTGCTCCAATCACAGGGAGCAGAGATCGGCGTCACTAGTTGCTAGGCAGAACGGGGAGATGCTGTTTATCTCGGCATCTCCCCGTTCAGCCGCTCCGTGAGACGATCGCGGGAGTCCCCGCGGCGATCGAGTCTGCGGGGACCGCGGCCGGACTCACGGGGGTCCCGACCGGCGCGGGAGCGCGCCGCTCCCGGCTCGCTCCCGATGGCACGGACAGGCTAAAGGAGGGACGTATATATACGCCCTCCTGCCTGTACGTGCCATTCTGTCGACGTATATCGTCGTGCGCCGGTCGGCAAGTGGTTAATAATACGCATAGGGTCCGGATTATCCAAGTTTGTGCTAAACATTCTTGAAATAACAGAAGTAATAAACTTTTGTTAAGCATTTCTTTTGGAATATTTCTGAAAAGTCCACGGAAGGGATTGGACTATTATTTGGTTCAGGAAATCTCTAGGCTAATTTTTTGAAGGACTATAGCCGGGCAGAGAATATTGCTCTGGCAAGTAGTGAAAAAAAGGCAGCAACGTTGATAGGGGAGGGGCCTATCTACCCACTTCTTGTCCAGAGGGTCGCTACCTCTGAAGTAGGCAACCTCTAAAGAGGTTGGGGGATCAGTTCAAGGTCCATTGTCCGTAAAGGATGGGTAATCGAATCGCTTTAAAGAGGGTGTCTAACCGTGGGGAACCATACCACTTGACCCCGAAGGAAGAAATGATAGATAAATATGGGCCTTGGACTGTGAAATATGCAAGAGTGGGATTGCTGGACTGACAGAATTTATTCTAAAAAAGGTACTTTTAAACCAAAAGCTTAGGAAGCCCGTTGGTACAATAAAGAGATGCATGGAACGCATGGATGGTAGAATCCATGCATAGAACTGATGAGGTGAATATTTTTATGGTGGGAGGTAAGGAGAAAGCGCACCAAATGCTGAGAAGTAGGGACAAACAGGGCCAATAGAACCACATCCCCAGAGTAGTGGCGGTGATGATCAGGGGAACAGCCTCCACACCTAAGGTATGTACCAATAATGCTACTAATCCAGTTGTCACCAACAATGTTTCATTCCTGGTGTTTTTGCAAGGATAAATCCCTGGAAGGTGGGCGTTTTTATTATAGAAAATATGAAATATGTGTGATGTCTAGAGGTCATCTTTGACCCAGCTAATCGTGCGAGGGTGTGGAATATGCCATATATATTTTGTGTCCTGTGTCTGTTGCAGCTGCTGACAGCCAACCCAAATGACCCCCCCCTTGTTTCCGACCAGATCTGTGAGTATGCAAAAAGAACTGTATTGACATGCAAATGACCTGAGATCTGTACTAATGAATTGAAAGATGCATCTACTAAAATGTTTGTTTTCCAGAAGACAGTTCGGCAAGAGATTTTCTGGTGAAGTATGATTTGTTGAGAAATGAAAAAAAAAAACGTTTTATTGCGAGTTGCTAATTTTTTTTATCACCATGGTGAATATTTTTTTTTGGGGAATTATTGGTATACCATAAAACAAATCCACGTGGTATTAATATGTATTAAGTAATACATATTAATAATAAGTTGAGCTCAACAATTTTTGCTATTTTAAAATAAGGTGCACTGTTTATGTAATGTAAATGTATATTTGTGTCATATGCTAATGTCTTGTTACAGATATATAACCATTATTTTTTTTCAGGCGAAAAATTGAATGTTTATTACTAAATTTTATTGATGTTTTTCAGATGATAATTGGGTTGCACGGCGTGCAGAACCAGAAGGAAATCGTAGACAATTTTTTTATTATTTTCCCTGGGTTCAGCACCATTATGTGGTTTGTGCTCCTATTTGTCAGCCCATTCAGCTGTGTTTTGGACTACCTAAGTGGGTGTGGTATTTTCTAATCCAACCTGTATAAAGAACGAGTTTCTGTGCTCCACTGATTACTTGTGGGGGGAAAAAAATACTGTTTAGGACTGTTTCACCCCCCCCTGCGGTTATGGTAATTAGTTACCTAGCTGTTCCAGCTCTGCTCATTGCCTCAGGCTAAGGTATGTTAATGTCCCTTAAGCAACCTTTGTCCCCAAGTAAAGATTCAACCCACATCCTGTCCAGTGTCACTATATTTACGTGACGATGTGTTATGAATTGTCCAATGTGTCTGTGGCATATCTGTCGCTAATATCTGGGGGGTTTCAAAGTACACAGGTTGGCTCGAATTGTACCCCCGACTGTTCAGCGGTCTCAGTGCTGCAAGGGATTTTTTTTTCTTTGCCCTTTGGCCAGTGGTGTTTGGTAACAGGAGTTTCTCGAGCTGGATACACATTATGCAATTTTTATCTTATTTTTTTTCAATTTTGTTTAGATTTATCTGCAGAGGTGAAGTATGAGGGCCTGCCGGATTGCATACAAGTTGAAAGTGTATAGGTCTGGCCTCGTATTGGATAGTTTTGGTTGAGTCTGGAGAAAAAGTTGTGCAGGATGTATAGGCATGTCGTATTCTCCTCAGTTTGTCATGCAGGCCAGGAAGCCCAGTGCCCCAGTGACGCTATGCCCCTGTCATTAATTTTGTATGGGTGAAGGATAACATGGTCTGATTACCGAATTGATAAAGGAGGGAGAAGGTGTGCAGCCTCTATAAAGAATCGAGTGTACCTGTTGGCAGGTGGTTTTCAATACGGGTTTTCAGACTATTTCCCATACTTAGGATAAAGAGAGGCTTAATGGAGACTGCCGTTGGAGCTGGAGGGGGGGCACCGGGTAGGTGAGGGTAGTATCCAGGTTGCCTATGAATCATAATGGATTGGTAGACTCAGTTCCAGGATCATCAAAATCTAACTTACACTGGTCTTATCCCTAATGACAGGGTTGGAGCATTGTGCAGATATCTCGGTCAATCTGGGTACTAGCCTTTAACAGACTCTACTGGGTTACACCCTGCAGTCCATCTTGTTCTGATGGTTTGAGTCCGGACAGCCTCAGATGACTGGTACGAATGAGTGCTGGAGAAAGGAAGGAAGAGGAGGCCGTGGTGGTGGTGGGGAAGGGTTGGGACTTCTGGGCTGTTGTGGGTGGGTACAAAATCATTGAAGGACTACTTAAGTTCAAGAATGAACTTCAGGGGGAACTGTGGTGGAGAGTTTGAATGTTTAAAATGGAATTGGATTGCCATGCCCCATCGGATGTGTATGGATGTGCGTGTATGTATGTAAATATATATATATGTATGTATATATATATATGTATATATATATATATATATGTGCACGCATGTGTATATATGTTTATATATATTTATGGAGAGATATGTGCGGGAGGTGTATATGATTTTTAGCTGGTAGGTTGTTTCTGTTAAGGGTTAATTTAGCTAAGGGACTTTTGTCAGTTGGAATATGTAATCCAATTGACAGCTCCTTTTGTGTACAGGTCGGTGGAAGGTGTGTTGTAAAACCGCCCGGGATTGTTTACCTAGACTTAATGTTCAAAGGAGCAGGGGTAGTCGTTGCGGGGCTGAATTAATTGGCTAACAAAGGCTTTTGTCCTCTCCCAGGTTAACCAACTGGTTATTCTTTTCAAAGGGTGTTTGATATGCATCAGGACGGACACTGTAACCCAGCTATGATTGCGCATACTTAAGTCCCCTATTCATGAGAAGATCTCCTGTTTAGTTAAGTTACCTTCAAACGAATTAACTAAAGGGGAGGTGCTATTGATGGGAAATTAAGTTGAGTTACCCCCGGGAACCAATGAACATTGATACTAGGGAGGGGGCATTTTTGGCATATAAATATGTGTAGGGCTGGATGCTTCAGTCTCTCTTTGCCTGATGATTTTGGAGATGTAGCTGCCGGGGTAATGTACTCTCTTTCTCTTTCTCCCCCCCCCCCCTTCTCTCTCTGTATCTCTAATCTTTACTCTTTCTCCTAGGACTTTTAATATGTTTTTGATAACCTTGTTGATCAGTGTATACCTGGTGTGAACCATGTGGCCTTAAATATCTCTTAAAGCCTAGATAACCCTGTACATGTACCAACACCTAAGTTTATGATAAGTTCTAAATTATTCTGACGTTTCTTTCCTGTATTAATAAAGGTGATTGTTTAACTTTTCGCACTGTTATCGTACGTTTATATCCTTATACAGACAAAGGTTTAATCGCGTTATTCGCTTGTATCTATATTCATTTAACTAAGCTAGAAATTCAGCTTTAACAAACCCTATTAGTTACAATGGACGCGAACGTTCGAAATCTAAAGTGCTAATTATAACGGCCAATATGCATGTTATTGTCATAAAAGAGGTTTGGGGACCCGAGTCCTGCCCCAGGGGACATGTATCAATGCAAAAAGAAGTTTTAAAAACGGACGTTTTTTTGGGAGCAGTCATTTTAATGATGCATAAAGTGAAAAAAAAAGTGAAATATTCCTTTAAATATGGTACCGGGGGGGTGTCTAAAGTATGCCTGTGAAGTGGCATGTGTTTCCCATGTTAAAAACTGTCCCTGCAAAAAAATAACATTTGTAAAAGAAAAAAAGAAGCCATTTAAAACTGCTTGCGGCTTGTCCTGGCAATATGGATGAAAATCTTTGAGAAAAATGGCTACCCCATCATCCCCCCCACCACCCCAGGCCATTACCAGCCCCTTTGGGTCTTGTATGGATATTAAGGGGAACCCCCCACCCAAAATAAAACCCTATACCTACAACCCTATATACTCTGAACAGCAGTATACAGGCGGTGCAAACAAGACAGGGACTGTAGGTTTGTTCTTAAGCAGAATCTGTTTGTAATTTTGAACAGGTAAATTTGCCCCTGTAATATTTGTTTTGCTGTCTGTGCACCTGTTCAGAACATTTCACCTCACTTTCCATCCCAATGACAAATGTTTTTGGAAAAGTGGGGTTTTTATTGAAACAAGGATTGGTGATAAAGCATCAGTAGAGAGGAGATACCTTTTTCCAAAATGAAATCTAACAGGATAGAATTTTCCTTCCTAGGGGTAGATTTCCTCTCACTTCCTGTTTTCTCCTTCCGTTTGCAAGTAGGAGTCGTTTCTAAGTTGGATGTTTGAAAGTAGGGGCCTGCCGTATATAATCTGCAGAAATTTGCCCCATTAGATGTTGGTGTTGCCACAACACTGTAAGCCCTCACAGCTACTCTTGGTGGGCACAGAAATGGGCCCTGCTGTGAATTATTAGATCAAGAATTGTAATTGCATGCACCTGTTGAACAGGGGCAGAAAAATTGGACCTTTGGTGGTGGACAGTGTTGCCATAACACTGTAAGCCCTCACAGTTACTCTTGGTGGGCACAAGAATGGGCCCTGCTGTGAATTATAAGATCAATATTTGTAATTACACGCCCCTGTTCAACAGGGGCTGAAAAATTGGGCCTTTGGTGGTGGTGGTGGACGGTGTTGCCACAACACTGTAAGCCCTCACAGTTACTCTTGGTGGGCGTAGGAATGGGCCCTGCTGTGAATTATTAGATCAAGATTTGAAATTACACGCCCCTGTTCGACAGGGGCTGAAAAATTGGGCCTTTGGTGGTGGTGGTGGACGGTGTTGCCACAACACTGTAAGCCCTCACAGTTACTCTTGGTGGGCACAGGAATGGGGCCTGCTGTGAATTATTAGATCAAGATTTGTAATTACACGCCCCTGTTAAACAGGGGCTGAAAAATTGGGCCTTAGGCACTGGTGCCACAACACTGCAACCCCTCACAGATACTGTACTTGGAGCAAAGCAATCAGACCTGTTGCAAAGCATTGCATAAAAAAATTTTTAATTACACGCCCCTGTTGAACAGGGGCTGAAAAATTGGGCCTTAGGCACTGGTGCTAGTGCCACAACACTGCAACCCCTCACAGATACTGTACTTGGGGCACAGCAATCAGACCTGTTGCAAAGCATTGCATAAAAAAATTGTAATTACACGCCCCTGTTAAACAGGGGCTGAAAAATTGGGCATTAGCCACTGGTGGTGGCACCCAGAAACAAAAATGTTTTTCCAAGCTATCATCAGGATCATTGAGGAGGAAGAGGATAGTCAGTCAACATAACAGGACAGACACTATGCATCAGCATAGGCAGTCTTGAAGGGATGTGACATTTCAAAATAAATTATTCTGTTATATCAGCTTCAGGTGCCTGGTAGCTGGTGGTGATCCAAGACTAATTCATCTTTATGAAGGTCAGTCGATCAACCAAGTCGGTGGACAGGCGCACCCTGTGATCTGTGAAAAAGCAGCACTGAATGTGCGTTCGGAAAGAACGCTGGATGCAGGACAGGCCAGTAGCTCAATCGTATACTGTGCAAGCTCTGGCCAGTGATCCATCTTCAAGACCCAGTAAGCCAGAGGATTTTCGGTGGGAAAGGTGTCCAAGTCTGACCTTGCCCTTAGGTATTCCTGCACCATGTATATCAGACGCTGGCGATGGTTGCTGGAACCGATCATACCTTGGGGCTGCGGACTAAAAAATTGTCTGAACGCATCGGTCAGACATCCACCTTTCCCACCGCTCCTTCTGCTACTGACCGAAGCCTCAGCAACTCGTCGTCCAGGACCAGGAGTTTGTAACCTCCCAGTCTCTGGGAATGCGTTGCACAGACCTTTCTGCAAGGCCTCCCGGAGATGTCTTATCCTCTGCTCCCTCTGCGACGGCAAGATAAGGTCCGCAACCTTACCCTTGTACCGTGGATCAAGGAGAGGGGCCAGCCAGTAATGGTCCCTCTCCTTGATCCGAAGAATACGAGGATCCTTCCGCAGGCTTTGCAGGATCAGGGAGGCCATACAACGTAGGTTAGCTGAGGCATTCGGTCCGGAGTCTTCTGGGTCACTGAGGACGACATGATCCGCAGCCACCTCCTCCCAGCCACATACAAGTCCACTGGTTTCTTGGGACTGTAAATCATCCCTAAAAGACTGCTGCTGCTGCTGCTGATGCTGAGTGCCAGGCTCCACCTCCATGCTGACACAATCCTCCTCCCCCTCCTCCTCATCCTCTTCTTGTGTGATGGGTGGGAGAGAAGGAACACTGTCTGGATAAAGGGGGCCTTGAGAGGCAAGGAAGTCCTCCTCTTCCTTCCTCTGTTCTGCCTCAAGTGCCCTGTCCATTATTCCACGCAGCGTATGCTCCAACAGGTGGACAAGAGGTACAGTGTCACTGATGCATGCACTGTCACTGCTCACCATCCTCGTGGCCTCCTCAAATGGTGACAGGACAGTGCATGCAGCCCTGATCATGCTCCACTGGCATGGGGAAAAAAATCCGAGCTCCCCTGACCCTGTCCTGGTGCCGTAGTCGCACAGGTACTCATTGATGGCCCTCTGCTGTGTGTGCAGTCGCTGCAGCATGGCCAACGTTGAGTTCCACCTGGTGGGTATGTCACATATAAGGCAGTTCTTGGGCAGGTCCAACTCCTTTTGCAGCTCAGCCAGCCGAGCACTGGCAATATATGATCGGCGGAAATGCACACAGACTTTCCTGGCCCGCCTCAGGACATCCTGTAAGCCTGGGTACCTGCCCAAGAACTGCTGCACCACCAGGTTAAGGATGTGAGCCATACAGGGCACATGGGTCAGCTGTCCCTGTTGCAGGGCAAAGAGGAGGTTGGTGCCATTGTCACAAACCACCATTCCTGGCTTAAGCTGGCGTGGCGTCAACCACCTCTCGGCCTGCCCCTGCAGAGCTGACAGAATCTCTGCCCCAGTGTGGCTCCTGTCCCCCAAACACACCAGCGCAAGAACGGCATGGCATCTTTTTGCCTGCCTACATGCGTAGCCCCTTGGACGCCTACAGAGCACCGCTGATTCTGAGGACAGAGCACTCGAAGAGGCCATGGAGGAAGAAGAAGAGGAGGGGGTGGAGGAGAGAGGTGTGTCACAACCAGTAGTAGCATTTTGGAGGCGTGGTGGCGGAACAACCTCCAACACTACTGCACCTTGTCCTGCATCCTTCCCAGCTGCCAAAAGAGTGACCCAATGGGCTGTGAAAGACAGGTAACATCCCTGTCCATGCCTGCTGGACCATGAGTCAGTGGTAATATGCACCTTATTGCTGACCGCCCTGTCCAGCAAGGCATGGACATTGCCTTCCACATACCGGTAGAGAGCCGGAATCGCCTTCCATGAGAAAAAGTGGCGTTTGGGAACCTGCCACTGAGGAACCGCACATTGAACTAACTCACGGAAGGGGGCCGAGTCTACCAACTGAAAAGGCAGCAGTTGAAGTGCTAGCAATTTAGCCAAGCTAGCATTTAACTGCTGGGCATGTGGATGGCTGGGAGTAAACTTCTTTTGACGGTCCAGCAGCTGGGGCAGGGAAATTTGCCTGGTAGAATCGGACGTCGGTGTACTGCTAGCAGAGTGCCCGCAAGTACTTGGCTGTGACACACCTAACTCTACACCTTCATTCCTCTCAGTGCAGCTTTCAGAGAGGACTGAAGGTCTAGTGGGGTTGGAGATCCCAGCTGATGAGGAGCAAGGAGAGGTTCGCTTTGTTCTTTGGTGTGGGTCTTTAATGTGCGCTAGCCAACGAGCTGCATGGCAGGTCAACATATGTCTGGTCATGCTTGTGGTGCAAAGCGGCTGATGTTTTGGCCACGCGAGACACGCTTGAGACATATGTTGCAAATAGCAGTGGTGCAATCTGATGCACTCATCTCAAAAAAGGCCCACACCAAAGAACTTTTGTAATAACGTGCAGAGGCAGCGCCCTGCACAGGTGGAGCTCTGCGGTGTGATTCAGTCGGTGTGCTGGCCTCAAGCTGGCCCCCGGAGGGCATCTTGCCTCGTTGGAGATGTGCCGCCTCCTCCTCCTCCTCCTCCTCTCTCCGTTCAGGCACCCACGTGGCGTCAGTGACCTCATCATCCCCTCCCTCTTCACCACTGGCGCAAACCTGGCAGTAAGCTGCAGCTGGTGGAACATGACTGCCAGATTGCTGTCCTTGAGCATCCCCTCTCTCTGCGCTCACGCTACTGCCTTCCTCTAGATGGGTATCATCATCGGAGCCTTCAAAACGCTGGGCATCCTCCTGGAGCATGTACCCAACACTATGCTCAAACAGTTCGGGGGACTCCTCAGGAGGACATGGTGGGTCTAGGGAAGGGGTGCCTGATGATGACATTGAGTACGCGTTGGCAGCTGCTTTGCCAGTACCCTGAGCCTGGGTGAGAGAGGATGAGGAGGATGAGGAGGGCTTGGTCATCCACTCTACCAAGCCTTCAGCATGATACGGCTCAACATGTCTAGCTGCCAGAAATAAGGACAAGCGTGTCCCATGGCCACGTGCTGATGACAATGCACCGCGTCCACGACCAGCACTGTTGTCTCTAAACACAGAGCCTGCTTGCCCTGTTTTCTTGGCTCGGGACTGTCTGCATCTCCTTGTTGGTCTTCCAGACATTGTAATGGGTAGTGTATATTGTGCTGGAGTCACACAGCACACACACACTAACTCCTGCAGATGGCTGTCTTAGATGACAACAGGGCCGAAGGGCAGATACAGGGTGAGGTGGTTTAGTGTGCTGTGCTATAGTCACACAGCACACACACACTAACTCCTGCAGATGGCTGCCTTAGATGACAACAGGGCAGAAGGGCAGATACAGGGTAAGGTGGTTTAGTGTGCTACTGCTGTGCTATACTCACACAGCACGCACACACACTAATTACTCCTGCAGATGGCTGGATTGGTAGAGATTGAGAACAGCACTGAGAAGAATAAACTATCCCTGACTATTTTTCCTCTTTCCCTACACTATTCCCCACACAGAAATAGCAGATATAGTGTGTACACCGTACAGTACAGTCTGACTGTCACTGACACTGTTCCTAACGCCGGAACACACTACACACGTGGGGCGTGTACTAAACCCCCTGAGCTATAATTGGCCACAGGCATCCTGCCTGTGGCCAATTAATGCTCTCCTCACCACTGGCTCTATGATTGGCCAAGCATGCGGGGTCACAGTGCATGCTTGGCCAATCATCAGCCAGCAATGCACTGCGACTGGCGCAGTGCATTGTGGACCATTCGCATCACACAAATTTGATGCGAACGGCCCTCAGAGTTCTGGTTTCGATGAGCGGACGAACGGCCAATGTTCGATTCAAACATGGGTTCGAATCGAACACTGGGCCCATCCCTAATGAGGAGGTAAGTAAAACCTTGGACAGAGGGGTGGTGGTGGTGGTGGATGTGGTATACTTGGACAGAGGTGTGGTGGTGGACGTGGTATACTTGGACAGAGGTGTGGAGGTGGACATGGTATACTTTGACAGAGGGTTGGCGGTGGACGTGGTAAACTTGGATTTTGCAAAAGCGTTTGACACAGTTCCCCACACATGGCTCATGTGTAAGGTAAATTCTACAGGCTTGGAAAAATCTATTTGTAAATGGATAGAAAACTGGCTAAAAGACCAAATTCAGAGAGTAGTGATTAATGATTCTTACTCTGAATGGTCATGGTTATCAGTGGTGTACCCCAAGGTTCAGTGCTGGGACCCTTACTTTGTAATATCTTTATAAATGATATTGGGTCCGGGATTAAAAGTACCCATTCAGTCTTTGCAGATGACACCAAGCTATGCAGTGGAATAATGATATTACAGGAGGTCTCCAATTTACAAGCCGACCTCAATGCTCTGTCTAATTGGGCAACCAAGTGGCAAATGAGGTTTAATGTTGATAAATGTATAGTTATGCACTTGGGGGCTAAGAATTTGCATGCATCATACATACTAGGGGGAGTACAACTGGAGGAATCAATGGTGGAGAAGGATCTGGGGGTTTTGGTAGATCATAAGCTCAATAATAGCATGCAATGCCAAGCTGCGGTTTCCAAAGCGAGCAAAGTCCTTTCTTGTATTAAGAGAGGTATGGACTCCAGAGAGAGAGATATCATCTGTACAAATCATTAGTAAGACCTCATCTGGAATATGAAGTTCAGTTTTGGGCACCAGTTCTCAAAAAGGATATCGGGGAACTGGAGAAAGTGCAGAGAAGGGCAACCAAACTGATAAGAGGCATGGAGGAGCTTAGCTATGAGGAAAGATTAGAGGAACTGAATTCATTCTCTCTTGAGAAGAGGAGAATAAGGGGGGATATGAACAACATGTACAAATACAAAAGGGGTCCATATAGTGAACTTGGGGTTGAGTTATTCATCTTAAGGTCAACACAGAGGACAAGGGGGCACTCTTTACGTCTAGAGGAAAAGAGATTTAATCTCCAATTATGGAAAGGTTTCTTCACAGCAAGAGCTGTGAAAATGTGGAATAGACTCCCTCCAGAGGTGGTTCTGGCCAACTCAGTAGATTGCTTTAAAAAAGGCCTGGATACTTTCCTAAATGTACATAATATAACTTGGCATTAGACATGTGCACACTGAAATATTTCGTTTCGGAATATCGTTTTCGTCCGAAAAATAAATTTCTTTAGTTACTCCCGAAATTCGTTTTTATTTATTTTGTTTTTCGTTAAAAATTGCATTAGTCCGAAAATCCAACTAAATTAAGGTCGAATCTGTCATTGAAGGCTTATGGTGTCTGTCGATTGTTCAAAGAAGATTCGACGGAGCAGCTAAACTGTATGACTCTGTATAGTTTAACTGCAATTCCACCCAATTCCAGCAGCAATCTTTTCTCTCTACGTCGAATCTTTCCTCTCTGTGTAGAATAATCTTGGACTAATAGAGTTGTTAGGAACATTCGACCACAGATTCAATGGACACAGATTGTTATTGTAAAGGTCGAATCTCCTATCTATATGGAACTGTTGTCACAACGAAAACGAAAATAAAGCATTTGTTTATGTCGGATTTTTCATTTTTCGGAAATAAAAAACGAACGAAAATACCTGAAATTCGGACGAAAATGCATTCGGAGGAAAACGAATGTACATGTCTACTTGGTACTGACATTTATAGGTAAAGTTGATCCGGGGAAAATCTGATTGCTTCTCGGGGGATCAGGAATGAATTTTGTCCCCTGCTGTAGCAAATTTGAGCGTGCTTTGCTGGGGTTCTTGGCCTTCCTCTGGATATCAACTGTGGGTGAAGGATTGTGTATATGGGATTGTTTTATTTTTTTGGGCTGAACTAGATGGACTTGTGTCTTTTTTCAACCTGACTAACTACACACAAGGGACACAATTCTTCTTAGGTGAGAGACGTAAGCAGGGAACAACTACTGAAACCAAAGCAGAAAGACAATAAAGATTACAGTATCGCTTTCAATACTAAGTATAACAGACAATAAACACTAAGGCCCCTTTCACACTGGGGCGGGGAGCCGCGGTGACGGTAAAGCAGCGCTATATTTAGCACTGCTTTACCGTCGTTTTAGCCGCGGTATTCGGCCGCTCACGGTGCGGTTTTACCCCCCGCGAGCGGCCGAAAAAGGGCTAAAATCCCCCGCAGAGTGCCGCCGTAGCGACGCTTTGCAGCGGTATTGCCGCAGTATTACCGCGGTGTCCCATTCAAATCAATGGGAAGGAGCAGTATAGGAGTGGTGAATATACCGCTCCTATACCGCTCCAAAGATGCTGCTAGCAGGACTTTTTTGACCATCCTGTTAGCGCACCGCTCCAGTGTGAAAGCCCGCCGGCTTTCACACTGGAGTGAATGGGGCCGGATTTTTTCAGGCGGTGTACAGGCGCTATTTTTAGCGCTGTACCGCCTAAAAAACGCCCCAGTGTGAAAGGGGCCTAATAGAAAAGGCTTTCAAAAAGCATTGGCCAATTTGGCGCAGGGACCCGGCACTTGCAAAAATTCTCCCAAAATGCCCTTTACTTTCACAGGCCCCTAAAAAATAGATTTGTTAAACCACTTCAATACAGGGCATTTTCACCCCCTTCCTGCCCAGGCCAATTTTCAGCTTTCAGCGCTGTCACATTTTGAATGACAATTGCGCGGTTATGCGATGTTGTACCCAAATGAAATGTTGATTGTTTTTTTCCCACAAATAGAGCTTTCTTTTGGTGGTATTTGATCACCTCTGCGTTTTTTATTTTTTGCGCTATGAACAAAAAAAGAGCGACAATTTTGAAAAAAACACAATATTTATAAATACATTTTTAGATTTTTTTTTTTTTCCTCAGATTAGGCCGATCTGTATTCTTCTACATATTTTTGGTAAAAAAAATCCCAATAAGCGTTTATTGATTGTAAAATCTACAAAATAGGGGATAGATTTGTAATTTTTATTATTTTTTTTATTTTCTTTACTACTAATATCATGACTGACATTGCGGCGGACAGATCGGACACTTTTGACACTATTTTGGGACCATTCACATTTATAAAGTGATCGGTACTATAAAAAATGCATTGATTACTGTATAAATGTGACTGGCAGGGAAGGGGTTAACACTAGGGGGCGCTGCAGGGGTTAAATGTGTGTCCTAGGGAGTGATTCTAACTGTGGGGGGAGGGGACTGATGAGGGGAGGAGACCGATCGGTGTTCCTCTGTACAAGGAACATACGATCAGTTCTCCTCTCCCCTGACAGGACGTGGACACAGATCCATGTCCCTGCTCTGTGATGAGCAATCCCGGGTGCCCGGCAGGACATCGCGGCCGCTGGGAATGCGAATCGGTTCCCCAGTGAAGCGGTGAGCGCCCGCCGGCGGTGGCGCGCGCACGCTCTCCACAATGCCAGGAAGCCAAGGACGTCATATGACGCCCACCTGGAGGGAGAAGCGGTATCTGCTGCCATCATTTTACAATACGGCGGTAGGGAACTGGTTAAAGCATCCCGGATCCACCCACAAAAACAGTTACGTTTTTAGATCAAGTTGTTTTTTTCAGATGTGTATGGCATGTAGGACATGTAAGGGCAATCGAAAAACCACAAAATTTCTGGCAAATCCCATGGGTGAAACGTTTAAAATCCAAAAATTCATCACGTGCAGCAGCACGCACGTCACCTATTTTTTAGAACGTACGTGCGGGTTGCAATACGTGGGCAGAACCACCCGTGAACTAAGAATTAGACTAATGCCGCGTACACACGGTCGGAATTTCCGATGGAAACAGTCCGATGGGAGCTTTTCATCGGATTTTCCGACCGTGTGTATGCCCAACGGTCTTTTTGTGTCGGAATTTCCGACGGACTTTGAATTGAGAACCTGTTCTCAATTTTTCCGACGGAAAACCTTTCTATCGGATTTTCCGATCGTGTGTATGCAAATCCGACACGCAAAATTCCGTCACATGCTCGGAAGCATTAATCTTCCCTTTTATAGTGCTGTCGAACGTGTTTTATGCCGCTGTGTTATTGACCGTCGGAATTTGGTGTGATCGTGTGTAGGCAACACAGCTTGAGCGTAATTCCGTCGGAAAAACCGTCAGAGTTTTTTCCGACGAGAATTCCGATTGTGTGTACGCGGCATTAGAGAAAATGTAAATATTAAAAAAGCTTTAAACACCACAGCCTTTCAGAAAATTTTAGAGAAAATTGAGTACTGTCCGTGATACTTTTTTTATTTGCACTAACATATAATTTTTCATGGACGAGCTTACGGGGTGTGTCCCCTTCTTCAAGGTCTAAGCAGTACTGATTCACAAAAGTTTAGCAGAAGGTGAGACCTTGAAGAAAGGGACACACCCCGAAAGCTCGTCCATGAAAAATTATATGTTAGTGCAAATAAAAAAAGTATCACGGACAGTACTCAATTTTCTCTGTCACAATTGCACTAATACGGCTACAATCACTTCAAGAAGATTTTAGGAAACACCATAATAGGAATTCCACACATCTGAAAATATGTGCCATAGATAAAATAGAAAATCATTGGCGAGGTAATAATAAAAACAGGCAGTTTCACAGAATGAAACATTTTGGATCCATAGACTGGGCACTATGGTTCCCCAGAGGCTTAAATGTAGAAATAGACATTAACTGTTTTATTCATAATTTCTAGCCCTCCTAACGTGTTTTAAATGGACCGCATTCCTTCCCCGGGGGAGCAAGAATCTGTAAGAGACCCCCAGCAATCAAGGTAACCATATGGCCAACATCACTACTGCACTGAAAAGCCACCCAGCAACCCCCCCCCCCCCCCCAGGTAAACTCCAAGGAGTGCATCCCTCAGCAGTACCCAAGGTGCCACTTCTTCTTCTATATGGGTATTGCTTGGGATAGTACAAGATTTCCTTGAAATGATAGAAAAGCAATAATTTAAATAATGGCCCGATCCCACAGAGCCTGGTGAGTGATTGGGAATCAACAGGGAAGAAATGACTCAGAGCACCATCCAGCCTAAAGTCCTTGTCGGAAGCAGGGAAGACTTTGGATGGCATGTATTTATATCATTGTATAACTAAGTTTACAAATGTAACAAATTGGTGTTTATTATATGTATGTATATTTAAAATTACAGTATAAACATTGGATGATTTCTTCATGGATATCATATATCCTTAACCCCTAAAGAAGACATTGTTGGAAACGTCACAAAGGAGAAATATAATTATAGAGCTAGTCTGTTGGAAAGACTCATTAACCACTTCAGCCCCGGACCAATTGGCAGCCAAAGGACCAGGCCCCTTTTTGCGATTCGGCACTGCGTCGCTTTAACTGACAATTGCACGGTCGTGCAACGTGGCTCCCAAACAAAATTGGCCTTTTTTCCCCACAAATAGAGCTTTCTTTTGGCGGTATTTGATCGCCTCTGCGGTTTTTATTTTTTGCGCTATAAACAAGAATAGAGCGACAATTTTGAAAAAAATGCAATATTTTTTACTTTTTGCTATAATAAATATCCCCAAAAAATATATACAAAAATTTTAATTTTCCCTCAGTTTAGGCCGATACGTATTCTTCTACATATTTTTGGTAAAAAATATCGCAATTACCGATTATTGATTGGTTTGCGCAAAAGTTACAGCGTTCACAAAATAGGGGATAGTTTTGTGGCATTTTTATTAATATTTTTTTTTTACTAGTAATGGCGGCGATCAGCGATTTTTATTGTGACTGCGACATTATGGTGGACACATCAGACATTTTTGACACATTTTTGGGACCATTGTCATTTATACAGCAATCAATGCTATTTAAATGCATTGATTTCTGTATAAATGACACTGGCAGTGAAAGAGTTAACCACTAGGGGGCGGGGAGGGGTTATGGGCTGTGACGTGTGTTTTTTTTTTTTTACATTAGGGGGCGTGACTGACGTCTGACGTCATTGATCGGCTTTCCCGATGACAGGGAACAGCCGATCAATGACAGGCAGTGTAGGAAGTGCGGTGAGAGGTTTGTTTACACAGACCTCTCCCCGTTCTTCAGCTCTGTCACCCGATCGCGGGACACCATCGGCAATCGGGTCCGCTGGTCCCGCGGCCGTGGTCACGGAGTTCCCGACCGGGTTGCGAGGGCGCCGCCGGCGGTGTGTGTGCGACCCCACGGCTAGGCAATTAAAGGGGACGTACCTGTACGTGCTTTTGCCTAGCCGTGCCATTCTGCCGACGTATATCGGCGTGAGGCGGTCGGGAAGCGGTTAAATAAAACATGGAAAGAAGGAATTGGGACTTTTCAAGCGCATACAAAGACAATGAATTTAGAAAAATCGAAAATGTATTTTAATTAAAAATTCATAAATGAAAATATGAGAATTCCACAATAGATCAGTAACAAATACCAACAAAAGTGTAATTGTATCTTCTACATGTTTCGCCTTTTATGGCTTCTTCAGGATATGTGTCGTTTGTTTTATGGTTTTATGTAATGTCATGATTTCATGATGTAAAAATAAAAAATATAAATTATATTATAGATTTTCTAATGTTCACTTGACCTTAAAAGTTCCAGTGGGATATGTAAAGTGTTTTCAGCACATCGACGTGTAATTAGGAGGTAGAATGTTCTGCCATCTCACAGGGGAGAGTCACTTGGGAGATCGTCTGGGATCGTCCGGGATCTTGTATAAATACACCTGAGCAGACTCGCCTAATGAGGCACCTGGCAGAGTCTATCCTGGTCTGTGCTGTACGGGAATTCCTAATGACGCCAGAGGTAGGTGTGCAGGCAAAGAGGAAAGATGGCAGGAACTCTCTGCTATGTCACTGATGAGAAAAACAGTGGTAGCAAAAAAATACGAGGTTTCTCTATTATTTTCCAGTTTCTCAGGGCCTGTCCTCATTTCTTCTATGCTTTGCATCTACCCCCCATCTGAAAAATGGGAATGTTTTCTAGAGATATCGATCCTTCTGTCTTCTGGAACTGTTTGTCTGGGATACTTTGTTTCACCAACAGTTTGTTTTTATACGGACCAGCTTTGGGGATTTGAGTCCAAGCAGTACCACTACTAAGAGGTTCCCTAAAATTGTAAGACACATCTGAATTCACCATACCAATATAAAAGCAAACAAAGAGGCTGTCAAGTGGTACCATAACTGTGATACCACTCGACCCAAGAGTTCCAAGTCTGACACTTGGATGCGTAATTGCCTTGAGAAGCTGCGAACATTTCGTATGAAATGTGTAAGTTTGTGGTTTTTATCACATCTTTAAAGGTGGGGATCTCTGGTTTTAGCCAGCATCTTGTAAGTTCTGATCTGGCACTAGTGAGGATCTGGGTAGTTACAAGTCTCACATGGTAAGGTACTGTCTCAAAAAAAGAAAAAAGAAGAATTGGAAAAAAGGTAGAGTAGGAAGAGGTGGAGGGGGAGTAGAGGGTGTAGTGCACACGAGATGTGGATTCAGTAAACAAAGAGGCTGTCAAGTGGTACCATAACTGTGATACCACTCGACCCAAGAGTTCCAAGTCTGACACTTGGATGCGTAATTGCCTTGAGAAGCTGCGAACATTTCGTATGAAATGTGTAAGTTTGTGGTTTTTATCACATCTTTAAAGGTGGGGATCTCTGGTTTTAGCCAGCATCTTGTAAGTTCTGATCTGGCACTAGTGAGGATCTGGGTAGTTACAAGTCTCACATGGTAAGGTACTGTCTCAAAAAAAGAAAAAAGAAGAATTGGAAAAAAGGTAGAGTAGGAAGAGGTGGAGGGGGAGTAGAGGGTGTAGTGCACACGAGATGTGGATTCTTCCTCTTTAGAGAGGGAGAAGGTGCTCTATTCAACGGTTGTTGGGTTGTTTTCAGTAAACAAAGAGGCTGTCAAGTGGTACCATAACTGTGATACCACTCGACCCAAGAGTTCCAAGTCTGACACTTGGATGCGTAATTGCCTTGAGAAGCTGCGAACATTTCGTATGAAATGTGTAAGTTTGTGGTTTTTATCACATCTTTAAAGGTGGGGATCTCTGGTTTTAGCCAGCATCTTGTAAGTTCTGATCTGGCACTAGTGAGGATCTGGGAAGTTACAAGTCTCACATGGTAAGGTACTGTCTCTATTCCTAATGAAAGTATGGCCATACTGGGGGTGTTAGGGCATTGGTGTTTGGTGATGATTTGGATAATGCGAAAGATGTTAAGCCAATACTTTCGTATTTTAGGGCATGTCCATAGAATATGTGAAATAGAGCCTCTGTAACCGCAATTCCTCCATCATAACGGAGATGTGTCAGGGTTAAACCCTGCTAATCTTGTGGGGGTTAAATACCATCTAAGGTGTATTTTTTGGTAAAGTTCCCATAAATTCACACATTTAGTAGCCTTGTATATGGACGAGATAACTTGTTGCCATTGTTCAATGGTGTATGATATATTAAGATCGATTTCCCAAGTTCTCATAGTAGGAGATTTGATGCAAATCAATTTCGAATGGAGAAGGCCGTAGAATAGGGAAATACCCTTAATGGAAGACTTGGGGTTAGTCAAGTATAGGTAGATTTTCCAGGGGACTTTGGTGTTTGTGACGGAACGTCCCTACACTCCTCTTGAGTGCGTTCGTCATATATAACTTCCTTCAAGTCTGGATATAGATATCAGATATTCCAACCGCTCCCAAGCACTAAACAAGACGACACTTGCTTTAGTTGCTCAACACGGACTGACGATTTATTACCAAACCAAACTGACATTTATATAGCAGGAGAAGAGGAGATCCCCCCTCCTGTTCATTTTACTCTAACAATACACCTGTAACAACTTAACATAAACTAATTAACTAATCACTTTAAGCAGCCGATGTGACTCATCAGGATTTCACTACAAGTCAGACTTCTTGTCACCGAGATAAACACAGTTGATTATAAATTATCATAATTACAACCACACAACATTTCATCACAATAGCAGGAGACCACCAGTAACAGACGGAGCGTCTCCTTCATTGTACAGAGGACAATGTGATCAGCCATCTCAATTAACATATTGAGTTCATGACATTAGCATCTGATGGTGTGTGTCCCAACAGCATGAGACACACACATTATATATACACATATATACAGCATGGAACCTGACTGGGGGTTGGGGTTATCCTTCACCCTGTGCCCCTTAAAACCCAGGGCCCATAATCTGTTGGCAGGAGGCTCGCATTTAGTCCTCTCAAAAAGCCTGTGTCCCGGCTAGGTCTGTCACATTTCTCCCCTTTCCGCAGGAGACTAACACAGGAGGAGACCCCAGACGGGTTGACTCCGAAGTTAGTCCATAGTTCCAGTCCTCTAATGCCTGTACCCACACAGTACCCCAAACAAATTGTTTCAAACAGAGCACTGCTCACCCAGCCAACCTCTGCCTCTCTCATAGAACATCTCTGCCGCTGGGGAGAGGCCTGGACTGGTCCTTCTCCCTGGAGTCTTTTCAGCCGTTGGAGAGAAGACAGGGTGACTGGGCTCACTCCATCATGCTGTTGGGGATCTGGGCCGACCGCCCAGCATCCCTGGAGTATACAAGTGGGGACTGAAGTCCCATCCACCGATATCAGCTCAAGCTGCCGTTGTGAAGTGCAGATTGCATCCTCTCCTTGGGTCCTGAGCTGCTGCTCGGGAGTGACCACCACCTCCTCACCCTGGGCCTCCAGAACTGCCACAAGTGTGGGGCAGAGGTCTTGGACCCTCTGTCCGGTTGCCAGCACTTTAGCTGGGTTGGTGTTATCATTCTGGGGCGCCGTCTGCTGCTGGACAGTGTGACCGATCGCCCCAGCTTCTTGAAGCTGTAGAGACACTGTAGGTGCTAGGCAGAGGCCAGCGGTGCTCTGCCCTGTTGTCAGCACTTCAGCTTTGGGGATGGAAATCTGCAGATTTTCCACTGCCGATTCTCTGGCATGCTGCTGGACAGGCACATTCCTCCATCCAAGATCATCCCATGCAGAAACAGGATCATCAAGGTCAGTCAGCACTTGCTGCATCCACCATAAGACCTCCGCATCCATAGCTGTAGGGGCAGGTTGGCAAAGCACACTGTTACTCTGCCACATTGCTGACTCTTCAGCCAGGATTTCCGAGTTGTCCATTGGCATTTCCTTATAGTCCCAGGCAAAGGGAGCCCAGCCCTGGCACTGAGCAGAGTCTAGCAGCCGTCTGTAGGCGATCTCCAGCTCCCATTCCTGATCGGCCAGAAACTCCAAATCTTCAAGTGCCCAGTGCACTTCCGAGATGTTCAGTAGCCCTTTTCTGAAATCCATGATTTCATCCAACCGCCACTCCAAATCACTCCCAAAGTTAGAGTCTCCTGTCAGCTTCACATACAACAGTCCCAGGCTGCCGTAGCTTAAGCCTTCCGTTGGGCTGTCATCTGCTATCCAAGGGCATGCTTGGGATACATGCCACCGGAGGGCTCTGTAACTCTCATCCAGCTTCATCTCTGCCCAGATCAGCCTGCTTAATTCAGCTGTCTGCTCCTTGTGCGGTTTCTCTCCCAAAAACAGCACCCGCAATCCATACTGCGACCAGTAGCTTTCCTGGTTGGAGGGGAGAACTTTTCCCTGGTGACGCCGCTCACAGGCTAGCGCTTCCTTCCAGAGTTCGCAGCGAATAGAATCAAACCATCCCAGCAGGACCTGCTCTGATACTGGTCCTCTGTGCTGTAGCTGCATCTCTCGCAACCTCCTCCGGAATTCCTCTTCCATGGTGGCTGGTATCTGTACCTCTCCTCCTCTCCTGCTATCCGGACCTTGGATCCAGGTGGAGGTTTGGATGTCCTGCAGGAAGAATCCCACTGCTTGCCAACAATGTGACGGAACGTCCCTACACTCCTCTTGAGTGCGTTCGTCATATATAACTTCCTTCAAGTCTGGATATAGATATCAAATATTCCAACCGCCCCCAAGCACTAAACGAGACGACACTTGCTTTAGTTGCTCAACACGGACTGACGATTTATTACCAAACCAAACTTTTATATAGCAGGAGAAGAGGAGACCCCCCCTCCTGTTCATTTTACTCTAACAATACACCTGTAACAACTTAACATAAACTAATTAACTAATCACTTTAAGCAGCCAATGTGACTCATCAGGATTTCACTACAAGTCAGACTTCTTGTCACCGAGATAAACACAGTTGATTATAAATTATCATAATTACAACCACACAACATTTCATCACAATAGCAGGAGACCACCAGTAACAGACGGAGCGTCTCCTTCATTGTACAGAGGACAATGTGATCAGCCATCTCAATTAACATATTGAGTTCATGACATTAGCATCTGATGGTGTGTGTCCCAACAGCATGAGACACACACATTATATATACACATATATACAGCATTGAATCTGACTGGGGTTGGGGTTCTCCTTCACCCTGTGCCCCTTAAAACCCAGGGCCCATAATCTGTTGGCAGGAGGCTCGCATTTAGTCCTCTCAAAAAGCCCGTGTCCCGGCTAGGTCTGTCACAGTGTTAATGTGCGCTATGGATGACATTGTAAGAGACTTGTAAGTATGTGAACTGGTCTCTAGGTTCTAGGTGTTTTTCGACCTGTAGTGCTCTAAAGGATTTTAATGCAGGACCTATATAAAGGTCATCTACGGTACTGATCCCCTTATGTGTCTGTAGCGCTACCCCCAGTTAAGAGAGCCGCTGGTTTGTTTTGGGTCCCTGAGTACAGCTCCACCAACCCCCGGCAATTTGGCTCTACCCGCTCTGGCACAGTTAGTAAAGGGGTATGTCCCTATGCACATAAAACTTAGCTTATACTCTAAGTGTAATTGGTATGAACTCACAAGCAGACTGCTGAAATAAGAATAACTGGCTTTACTTTTGTCAGTAAGGAAAAGAAATAGCAACATGCGTTTGAACATATGACTTACAATACTTTAGCAGGTCCCTGCAATATGCACTTTAACATGTACACACATATGACTCAAAATAGCAATGGGGAGACGGAGCGCCCAGTGTGGCGACCGTCTGCTATGCACCCCTGAGGTGCACTAAATCTATCTGCGCCTACCTAACGGACCAGGCCTGATCCCTAGCAATAGAGCTCAGTCCTTGTACTAGTACAGTGTTCTTCACCGGCAATGAATCTGTAGAGGTGGTGCACATGTAGCTTTAAATGGTGTCTTTGTAATCCACAAAAAGTAACATTGCTGCTCTGAGGTAAATTGCGCCTAGGCAGTTCAACAGGCATAAAACGTGTGTATCAATGCAGGATGAGCCTTCCGGCTCTCTCACCAATCCTTGGGTACCGTCCTCAGCTCCGGTCCCTCCAATGGTGGCTCTGGTCTCTTCAATGGCGGCGTCCGGTCTCCTCAGTCACAGTCCTGAACTCCGGTCATCAGCTCCGTCCGACCGACAGTAAGGGGAAGTCTCCGCTCCGCTGCTGTGGACTCTGAGGGGTGAGAGTCTCACTCCATCGGCTGCAAGGCCCAGGCTTCAGGCCTTCAGCTCCGGTCCGCACAGGTGTCTCTGCTGGCTTCAGTCTCCGCGTCACACGCTCTGTCAGCAGAGGCAGGCCAGTCCTGTCAGGCCTCAGAAGAGGAAGTGTCCCAAGAGGAAGAGGCGGTCTCCGCTCTTCCTTTTTATAATCTCCCCCAGCAGCCTCCCGGGCGGAAGCAAGCAGCCTGGGAGTCTGGGGAATCATGGGAAATGTAGTCTCTTCCCCTAAAAGGGGTAGAACCCCGCTACACACTCCCCCCACTTTGAATCTTTGGTCCCCAAAGACAGTGTTCAAACTACAAACTTTCTCGGGAACAACATTTTCACATAATTTGGACAGAGGAGCCTCCCACCAATTGGCATAAGATGGGGAGCTGTCCTGTCTACAGGTCACTTCAGTGTGGGCGACCTGCTTAACTGTGCCAGAGAGTGAGCTGGGGTTGCCCTCCACTAAATGAACAGCGGAAGGGTCAGGGCTTTCAGCACTTCTCCTTGCTGTGGTAACAGAGTCCTCTGAACTTTCTCCCATCTTGGGGTAAGTTAACTTCTTGGGAGGCTTCACAACTCTGCGAGCTCTCTGTTCTCTTGGAACTTCTTCAGGAACACATTCTGGCAACATCTCTGGTTCTGGAACATCTTCTTCTAGTTCTGGGTAGAGACCAGGGATATCTTCCCAGCACTCAGGCACAACACTGAATGGCACAAACTCTGTGGCTTCTGGGTTCAATGTGTTATCTTCCACATCTTCAGTGGGTGGAAGATCTATGGCGGAACTTCCTGGAGTTGAGGAAGGCCATAGCCATTCAAGTTCTCCTCTTTCTTCCTCTGGTTGGGGGTCCTGTCCACCCCTAACTTGGGATGTCTGAGACCTAGTGTTAGGCCTGGGGGTATCCAGAATGGAAACAGATTCAGGTAAGTCTCTCGCTGGAGGTATTCTGACTGCTTCAGTGAGTGGGAGCAAATGATTCCTATGCCAGGTCTTCAAAGGCCCCAACCTTCCTTCTGGCTTCAACTTGTAGACAGGCAATCCTGGAAGTTTTCTACAGATGATATATGGCTCTGATCTCCATCTATCAGCAATCTTGTGTTTCCCAGGGATCCCTAGATTGCGTAACAGTACACGGTCCCCAGGCTGTAGGTCCTGTACTCTAACTTTCAAATCAAAGTTCCTCTTGTTTCGGGCCCCCCTCTGGTTAGAGGCCGCTTGAGCTTTCTCATAAGCTATCTTCAAACTGCGCCTCAGTCTGTCCACATATCCTTTGTGGGAGGCAGCAGAGGCATGGTCTAAAGAAATGCCGAAGGCCAAATCCACTGGCAATCTTGCTTCTCTCCCAAACATAAGCCGGTAAGGGGAGAAACCTGTCACATCACTTGTGGTGCAATTGTAGGCATGCACCAGAGCTGATATGTGTTGACTCCAATGTTGCTTCTTCTCTGTTTCCAAAGTTCCCAACATGTTCAATAGGGTCCTGTTGAACCTTTCAGGCTGGGCATCACCTTGAGGGTGATATGGCGTGGTTCTAGTCTTCTCTACTCCCAGAGAATCTAGTAGCTTCCTGATCAGGCGACTCTCAAAGTCCCTTCCTTGGTCTGAATGGATTCTCTGTGGCAGTCCATAGTGAACAAAGTACTTCTCCAATAGTACCTTGGCTACTGTAGAGGCCTTCTGGTCCCTGGTTGGGAAAGCCTGAGCATAACGAGTGAAATGGTCGGTTACCACCAGAACATTTCCCAATCCGCTCAAATCGGGTTCAAGGCAGAGAAAATCAATGCATACCAGATCCATTGGGCCTTGGCTCTGTAGGTGGCCCATTGGGGCAGCTTGATGGGGTAAAGTCTTCCTCTGAATGCATCTTGCACAGGAATGGCAATACTCCTCCACTTCGGCCCTCATGCAGGGCCAGTAAAACCGGTCTCTGACAAGTTGGAAGGTTCTCTCTGCTCCCAAGTGACCATGCTGGTCATGTAGGGCAATCAGCACAGTCTCTCGATGCTTTTCTGGGAGAAACAACTGCCACTTGTCTTCTGGGCCATCAGAGGGGCCCCTTCGGTAGACTACCCCCTGATGCACCTGTAACTTGTCCAACTCTCTCCTCAGTAGGCGAGCTTCTTTAGAAGGGTGAAGGCGAAGTCCCTCTGGACTCTTGTCTTCCAGGGCTTCCAGGACCAATCTCCCCATGGGATCTTCCAATTGGTCACACCTTAACTCCTTCTTGGACAGCTTCGGTAGGCACTCTTCTGCTAGTTGAGTTACCCCACAGTAACACTTTGGGACCCCCACTGTGGTAACTCCTATCTCTTCAGCTCTGGATCCTCCTCTGGCTTGGAGTTCAGCCCCCTGACAAAGGGCTCGCACTCCATCTGGTGCCACTTGGGTCCAGTCTTCCCAGTCATCGACCATGACATGGGATCTTCGGGACAGGGCATCTGCATCCCTATTTCCAGCCCCTGGTCTGTACTTGAGACTGAAATTGAATCCAGACAACGCCGCCAACCATCTGTGTCCAGTTGCATCCAGCTTGGCGGTGGTGAATAGATAGGTCAAGGGGTTGTTATCTGTCTTTACAGTAAACTCGGCCCCATACAAATAGTCTCTCAACTTGTCAACAACTGCCCACTTGAGGGCTAAGAACTCCAACTTGTGGGTGGGATAGTTCTTCTCGGAGGGGGTCAGGCTCCGGCTCACATAGGCCACTGGTCTCAGCTGGTCTTCATACTCCTGGTAGAGTACTCCACCTAGGCCCTCATGGCTGGCATCAACATGTAGCTCATAGGGTCTAGTGGGATCAGCGTAGGCCAAAACTGGGGCTGTGGTGAGACTTCTCTTCAAGGTCCTGAAAGCCTCTTCACACCTTGAATTCCACTGGTCTTGGACCGACTCGCTGGACCTCCTAGGCCCCATTCCATCTTCCTCTCCTTCTGTCTTCAGCAGCTCGTTGAGGGGTTTGGCAATGCGGGCAAATCCATCCACAAACCTGCGGTAGTAGGAGCAGAACCCCAAGAAAGACCGAAGTTCTGTAACTGTTGTGGGCCTTGGCCACGAAGTAACTGCCTCCAGCTTCTCAGGGTCTGTAGACACTCCTTTTTCAGACACTATGTGTCCCAGATAGTTCACAGAAGACTGATAGAACCGACACTTCTCTGGAGAAAGTTTAAGTCCCTCTTCGCTGAGCCTCTTCAGTACTTTCTCCAATCTGGCTTCATGTTCTTCCAAAGTCTTTCCAAAGACAATGACATCGTCCAGATACACAAGGACTTCTATGAGGTTCATGTCTCCAACTGTCCTTTCCATTAGGCGTTGAAACGTAGCAGGAGCTCCAGATAGGCCCTGAGGCATCCTGTTGAACTCAAAGAATCCCACTGGGGTTATGAAGGCAGTCTTCTCTCTATCTTCTGGATGCATGGGGATTTGGTAATACCCACTCTTGAGGTCCATCACACTGAACCACTTAGCTCCAGATAAACTCTGTAAGGCATCCTCTATCCTTGGCGTGGTGTACTGGTCAGGAATGGTCCTCCTGTTGAGAGTTCTGTAGTCAATGCAGAGCCTCAATGACCCATTCTTCTTCCTGACTACCACAATTGGGGAGGCATAGGGGCTTCTGGACTCCCTAATCACTCCCGTCCTCTTCAATTCCGCAAGCTGCTCTCTCAGATCCTCCAGATCTGCTAGCGGGACTCGCCTCACTCTCTCTCTGAATGGCTTGTCCTCTTGCATGCGGATTCGATGGGTGGCACTCCTCGCACACCCCACATCAAACTCATCTTTAGAGAAAATCTTCTCCCATCTGGTCAGCTGGGCCTTGGCTCTCTCTTTCCAAGCTCCAGGTAGGTTTGGGTTTTCCATGGAGAGTTTCTTCCAAACATCTTCTCCTTCACCCGTCCCCTTCACTTCTGACCAGCCAACTGGGACAGCAGGACTCACCTGTCCCAGAAGCATCCTGGCAGGGATCTCCACGGGCTGCTCCGTGGGGTTCCTTACACTGACAGGGACTCTTCCTCTAGCCTTCTTCAGGTCCTTCAGTGAAATTACTTCTGGTATCACCTCCAGACCTGAGTGACCCTCCATTGGGTCAGGTTCCAGCATTACAAAGGGGCCAGGCTGCTCCCAGGTAAGTTTCACCGTGGCTCTCATGCAGGTCACCTCTCCAGGCTGTAACACTGCTCCTTCTTTTCCAAGCCTCCATACCCTTCCTATCCCCTCACTTGGGGTCTTCTGCTCTAGGACCAACCGCTGGTAGGCTGCCCTCAGCATGGGATGGATCTTGGGAGTTGAAAGATTCTCTTTCTTCACCAGGGGGGTCAGAAGCCTTCTGACTAGGTCCGTGTTCGTCCCTATGATCAGGGAAGTCTTGCTGGTTCCTGGTGGGCGGGGACACACCACTGCTAAGGTGTCGAACACTTCAGACTTCCCAGCTACGGATGGGTCAAACGTCAATCTGATGGGTAAGTATCCATCATAGGGGAAACTCTGGGTTCCCAATCCCCTTATCTCCAACTCCTCTATCTTCTGTATTGGCAGATGACTCAGGTATCTGTCATAGAAGTCCCTGTACAATAGGGTCACTTGGGCTCCAGTATCTAGGAGGGCCTTCGTGTACACTCCTTCCACTTGGATGGGTACAGTAGGAGATGGACCAACTAGCTCTTCTGGGTAAGGCCGAGTTGATGCTGTCCTCTTCTGCGGACTCTTTTCCTTTTTGCTGGATTTGCGCTTGCTCCTTTCTTGAGCCTGGTATGCATTAATTTCCTCCCTCTTAGTGGGAGTGTGAACCCGTTGAGGGATATTGTTATCTCTCACTTTGAAGAGTTCACGTTTAGGAGTGCTGTGTCTCTCCGGGGGGGTCTTGCCCCCTTTCTCTGGAGTGCACCTTGGTTGAGGATCCCTGGGCCCCTTCTGAGGGGTTTGGTCTCCTCGCTTTCTCTTCCTGTTGTGCTTCTTGGAGCTCACTGAAGGTGATGGGCACCCGGTTGACTCCTTCACCGGGCCCTTTGGCGTTTCCCGCCGGCTGGCGGCTTTCTGCCTTCTTCTTCTTGGGACTGGAACATACAGCTGCAATATGACCAATTCCTCCACAATTAAAGCAAATCATCTCACCGTAGTCAGGTGGGGATGCTGGTGCTGGGACAGCTGGAAACAATTCCCTCCTGCTTGTTTCCTTCTTGGGACTGGGCGTCTCTTTCGCCACTAGAGACGTCAGTATCTCCATCATCTGGGACATCTGCAACTTCAGGGCATCTACCTCTGTGTCTCTTTCAGGGGTTAAGGCCGACCTGACCGTGGCCACTGGAGGTTTTGTAGACCCCATCACTTGCTTTTCCCTTTTCTCTTCCAACATGGCCTCTTCTTCTCTGACCATTCGGATGAGATCAGGGTAGTCCAGGCTCTTCCCATCCTGCCGGGTGCGTAGAATTAGTGCGACAGGGTCCAGGGGTTGGGCTCCCCTCATCACCTGCTGGGCACGGGCTTCATCTACCTTCCCTGGATCTATCCCCTTCTTCAGGATAATCCTATGCAGGATCTTGTCTATGCGTCCCATGTACTCTGACAGCTTCTCCCCTGTCTTCTGGTAACAGTGTTCCAGTTGATAGGTAAGTTCTGTGACTTTTTCTGTCCCACCAAACACACCTTCCAGGATGTCCATGTAGTCCTGGGCAGTGCAATCCTTTTTGCTTGTCTTCAGATTGCGTATGGCCTCTAAGGCAGGTCCTTTTAGGCTCTCAACAATCCTTTGCTTCTTTCTGCCTTCTGAGACCTCCCATTCTTCTAGGGCCTGCGTGGCACCATCTAACCACTCTTCAAATCCCTCTTCTCCCGAGGGTACAGGTGTCCTCCCTGAAAACATCCGGAGTTTCCTGTATCCCGACATCGGGTAATCCCCGGGGTCTCTTCTGCACTGGGTCACAATTTCCCCTAGGACAGCACACAGTTCTGCACTAAGAGTAGTGTGTGCGGGTGCGGGACTTTCCGCGCCCTTCTGCTCTTCCTTCTTTGGGGATAGAATGGCTTTCATAGGAGAACCTTCTCCCTTGCGCGGCAGTGCATGCAGCAATTGATAGGCCTGACCATTCGGTGCCTGTATGCTTTGGCTCCTGAACTGCTCTGGAGTCTCTTCCTTCCATTCTATTAGGGCGTATGTGTACCCAGCATCATTTCTCATGTCCATTATCCATGACTTGTGGCATGGGGATAATGACATTATGAGCTGCTTGACTGCCTCTCTCTGCCACATCCCTGGCAGTTCAATGACTGCTGCGGCGGCTGGGTCAGCGGCCCATGTTGCGGACCACCGTCCCACTTCTATTGGGTCCATGCCGGCACCTTCTGGCGGCTTTTCCCGCTGACTCAGGATCCCGGATTACGAGCCCCCACGTGTAGCGCTACCCCCAGTTAAGAGAGCCGCTGGTTTGTTTTGGGTCCCTGAGTACAGCTCCACCAACCCCCGGCAATTTGGCTCTACCCGCTCTGGCACAGTTAGTAAAGGGGTATGTCCCTATGCACATAAAACTTAGCTTATACTCTAAGTGTAATTGGTATGAACTCACAAGCAGACTGCTGAAATAAGAATAACTGGCTTTACTTTTGTCAGTAAGGAAAAGAAATAGCAACATGCGTTTGAACATATGACTTACAATACTTTAGCAGGTCCCTGCAATATGCACTTTAACATGTACACATATGTAACAACTGGCAGTGGGGAAACGGAGCGCCCAGTGTGGCGACCGTCTGCTATGCACCCCTGAGGTGCACTAAATCTATCTACGCCTACCTAATGGACCAGGCCTGATCCCTAGCAATAGAGCTCAGTCCTTGTACTAGTACAGTGTTCTTCACCGGCAATGAATCTGTAGAGGTGGTGCACATGTAGCTTTAAATGGTGTCTTTGTAATCCACAAAAAGTAACATTGCTGCTCTGAGGTAAATTGCGCCTAGGCAGTTCAACAGGCATAAAACGTGTGTATCAATGCAGGATGAGCCTTCCGGCTCTCTCACCAATCCTTGGGTACCGTCCTCAGCTCCGGTCCCTCCAATGGTGGCTCTGGTCTCTTCAATGGCGGCGTCCGGTCTCCTCAGTCACAGTCCTGAACTCCGGTCATCAGCTCCGTCCGACCGACAGTAAGGGGAAGTCTCCGCTCCGCTGCTGTGGACTCTGAGGGGTGAGAGTCTCACTCCATCGGCTGCAAGGCCCAGGCTTCAGGCCTTCAGCTCCGGTCCGCACAGGTGTCTCTGCTGGCTTCAGTCTCCGCGTCACACGCTCTGTCAGCAGAGGCAGGCCAGTCCTGTCAGGCCTCAGAAGAGGAAGTGTCCCAAGAGGAAGAGGCGGTCTCCGCTCTTCCTTTTTATAATCTCCCCCAGCAGCCTCCCGGGCGGAAGCAAGCAGCCTGGGAGTCTGGGGAATCATGGGAAATGTAGTCTCTTCCCCTAAAAGGGGTAGAACCCCGCTACATGTCCATTGATTAATATTTAAGTCAGGTATCAGTAGCGCTAAACTTGTGTTAGGTATCGGAATAGATTTCATGGGGGTGTCTGTTTTTGGTAAATTTAGAATTAATTTCCATGCTAAATGGGGGGCTTCCATAGTTGGTGAGAGCTTGGAAGAGCGAGGCATATATTTTCTTTTTTAAATAACAGTTAATATATATTAGAACAAACTTCTGGGGTCTACCATCTTCTTCTGGGTCCAACAGCACTAATACACAGATCTTTTTATTTTTTTTATTTTTTACAAAATTCTAAGACAAATCTGCAATTATTATACCTACAGTATATGTAAAGGTTTTAGATTTCTTCCTGTAAATTTAACTAATAGACCAAACAATGTTATTCTCAGCTATCTTTTTTGTGAGCTACAGTATACCAATCCCCCCTCTCTTCTATATAATGGAAATTAAACACTTAAGTACCGAGCCTCTTTCTGAGATTTGTTGTTTACAAGTTAAAAACAGTTTTTTTTTTTGCTAGAAAGTTACTTAGAACCCCTCAAACATTATACATTTTATTTTCTTTTTTTTCTTTGTAAGGTTTTTATTTTTATTTTTTTCTAACACCTAGAGAATAAAATGGTGGTCATTGTAATACTTTCTTTCACACCGTATTTGCGCAGCGGTCTTACAGGCGCACTTTTTTGGGGAAAAAAATACACTTTTTTGAATTAAAAAAATACACTTTTTTGAATTAAAAAAATAAGAGAACCGTAAAGTTAGCCCAATATTTTTTTTTTATATTGTGAAAGATAATGTTATGCCGAGTAAATTGATACCCAACTTGTCATGCTTCAACATTGCGCCCGCTTGTGGAATGGCGACAAACTTTTACCCTTAAAAATCTCCATAGGCGATGTTTAAAAAATTCTACAGGTTGCATGTTTTGAGTTACAGAGGAGGTCTAGGGCTAGGATTATTTCTCTCGCTCTACCGATCGCAGCGATACTTCACATGTTTGGGCGCTACTCACATATGCGTTTGCTTCTGCATGCAAGGTCATCGGGACAGGGAGCGTTTAAAGTGGAGGGCCACCATAAAAAAAGAGCAATAAAATTCTGTAAAAAATAAATAAATAAATAAATATCTTTTTACCTTATCAGAAATCCCTGTTACTAGGCAGTCTTCCTAATCTGCCTCCTTCCTACTCCACTGTGATCTTCGGTCTTCTGTTCTCCTCCACGTTGTCTTCTGGGTAATGGGGCACGCTGTGTTCTGGGAACTGTGTTTTCCCTAACACAGCGCGTCCCATTCACAAAGCGCCGCGCGACTCGCGCATGCGCAGTAGGAAACGGGCAGTGAAGCCGTAAGGCCTGTTTCCCTTAGTGAGGATGGCGGCGCTGGGACCGGAGAGCCGAGGGACATAGGGTAAGTGTACTTATTAAAAGTCAGCAGCTACTTTTTTTTTAGCTGCTGACTTTTAAAAAAACATTTTTACAGCTAACACACCTTTAATTTTTTTTTTCTTATTTATTTTACACTGTTTTAAAAAAAAAATGTGTCACTTTTATTCCTATTACAAGGAATGTAAACATCCCTTGTAATAGAAAAAAAGCATGACAGGTCCTCTTAAATATGAGATCTGGGGGGGTCAAAAATACCTCAGATCTGACATTTATACTAAAATGCAATAAAAAAAATAAAAAAAATTGTCATTTAAAAAAAAAGTAAAAAGAAATTGGCCCTTTAAGAGCTATGGGTGTAAGTGATGTTTTGACATCGCTTCTGCCCTGCAATGTTATGGAGACGGATGGGGGCCATCTTCCCCTCACTAGTCTCCATGCCCAGCAAGGGTCAAGATCCGATTGCCTCCGCAGCGGCCAACGGCTCCGGTAAGCGGCAGAGGGCACCGTAGCGCGGCGGGAGGAGGGGGCCCTCTCCCGCCGCCAATAAAAGTGATCTTGCGGCGAATCCGCCGCAGAGACCACTTTTATCTGAAACCGGACCGCTCGCTGAAGAAGAGCATACCGGGGTTATGGTAGCTAGCTGCTGCCATAACAACGATATTCCTCTTCAAAGTACCGACGTATAACGACGGTAGGCGGTCCGGATACAGTACAGGGAGCGTTGTCACCCTAAGGCAGGAAGTATACTACTGGCAGGATCACCAAGTGAAAATAGAATAAATGTAGCGCTACCCCTGCAAGGGCCGATGAGTTGTGTTCCAGGTTCTTCTACTAGTGGACCGGCAGCCAGGCAAATGGCAACATTTTGTCCTCTGGCTCAGGAAAACAATCAAGGGCAGTTATGGTGAATCTTGGCCCCCCTAGATGTTTTGTAACTACACTGCAGAGTGCATGAGCATCATGGGAAATGTAGTTCCAAATAGACATGTGCACTGACAAAAAATTCGTTCATTTTCGTTTCATTAGTTTTTTTGCTTTTTTCGGAAATTCGGAAAATCGGAAATTTGCAAATTTCGGGAATTTTCACATTTCTATTTTTCGGATTTCCGAATTTCGAACTTTCGGATTTCCGAATTTTTGAATTTCCGATTTTTGTAATTCCGAATTTCGGATTTTCGGAATTTCCGTTTTTTTTGAATTCCGAATTTCCGTTTTTTTTTAATTCCGAATTTCCGAATTTTGGATTTTCGTTTTTTTGGAATTCCGAATTTCCGATTTTCGGTTTTTTGGAATTCCGAATTTTGGCATTTTAGATTTTCGTTTTTTTGGAATTCCGAATTTTCTGATTTTCGGAATTCGGGAATTCAAAGATTTGAAAATCCCAAAATTTGAAAATCTGAAAAAAGAAAGAAAATCAGTTTAATTAATAACTAACTATTAAATTAACGAGTACGAATTCATCCGAAGTTACGAATTATCTGAAATAACGAATGCCGCATCTAAACAAATGGAAAAAGGTTTTATTATTATTATTGTTGTTTTAGATGCGACATTCGTTATTTCAGATAATTCGTAACTTCGGATAAATTCGTACTCGTTACGTTCACTAACAGACAAATTTGAAAGGAAATTCCAATACCTATAATTTTTTTCTTTTTTCCAGATTTTCTATTTTTTAAATTTTAGAATTTCCAAATTCCGAAAATCCAAAATTCGAAAATTTGAAAATCCGAAAATCCCAAAATTTGGAAATTCGTTATTTCGGAAATTCGTTAATTCTGCAATTTCGGAAATTTCGGAAATTCGTAATTTCACAAATTTTGAAATTCGGAAATTTCGGAAATTGAAAAATTCGGAAATTCGGAATTAACGAATTTGTCAAACTTAGTTAAAAAACGAATTAGGAACTAAACTAATTGCACATGTCTAGTTCCAAAACATCTGGGGTGCCGAGGTTCCCCATCACTGGTCTAGGGGTTGCTTTTTTAAAGTTATTTTTGGAGATTAACTTGGATGGGGTTTAGGGAAGTGTCCCTGGGACTTGGATGCCTCCCTTCAGACTCAGGCAGTCTCTTCTGTGAAACGTCCAGACCAGATCCCCAGTACAACCCCTCCCTCTTAGCTTTAAAAAGGAAGAAATCTGCAGTAGGATACCCCCCCCCCCAAAGCTATGCATGACCTCGATGAGACAAGCAGATTTTTCAGCTAGACTGGAAAAAAGGGCCACAGCCTTTTTATCCGTGAACCTCTCCTCCTGGGGAGGAACCCTGCTCTGCCACGCTCCATACTATTTATACACTCTCCTAGCCACCACCAGGGATTGGCTGGGGCTACATAAATATTCAGACTGCTCACCTGATTTTCCCACTGGAAGCCTCCAGAAAACAGGGGGAAGTAATCAAATTTGCAGATTTCAGAGCCCAGAGAAAACCAAAGTAATCACACGCTGCTCTGCTGATTACAGCAGAGCCACACAAACTAAACTTGCTAAATCCTCACTAGCATCCTATCTGGGAAGATGCTACATAATTAAAAGCCTGAAAATAAAGAAAACAAATGCAGCCACTGTTAGAAGTGCAACATGCATGTATTATGCACTCTGAACGATAAATGGCGTTATATACTAATGTCTGTGTGTTTATATAGGCTTGTATATTCTGCACAGGAATGACATTTTTTTTTCTCTGCTCTCTCCTGTAATGCTGTTCTCGCACATTTATGTGGTTCTCGTATGCAAGTAAAGCTAAATTCTACATTCCTGAAGATCTCAGTGCCTCATCTTTTGACATATCCAACAACCACCACATCTAAGAGCAGGTAAGCTGCAGCAATGTATTCATTTTTTTTTTTTTTTTGGGAGGGGGGTATAGATGCAGTTTAACCCCTTCAGTTCTCCCCCTGCACAATCATTACAGACCAGAGAAGTTGTATTATTCCTGTTTATTTGGTAATAACAAAGTATAATGCATACATTATTTATTTTTCTGGGGGCAAATGGAACTATGCTCTTTTTGATAACAAGAGCAGCAGCAGACACAATGAAACTGCAGCCACCCCTCTCTGCCAGTATTGCGGATCGGGTCTACACTAGTGTGACAGGCCCTCTGTTGGCTTCTGTCAGAAACCATGAAATCAGGCCGAGACAGTAGTACAGTTAAATCCAACTTGTTGTAATAATAAAAATAAAAAGAACAAAACGTAGTCAAAACATAGCAAAAGTTCAGTAACCAAAACGGATAGTCAGCCAAGCCAGAAGTCAGGGATCAATGTGGTGGAACAGCAGGCAGGATCTGGAGCCAGAAGGAAAGTTAGCAAAGCAAGTCTTGAACAGGATCGCAGGAGAAAGTTTCTGTGATGTTGACCAAGGTGAAGGCAGAGCTCCTCTGGACTGGACGGCTTAAGTAGGCAGGACTGACGAGCAGGATATCATCAACAGCTGAGTAACTGTGGAGAGATAAGAGCTGGCAATTAGCCAACAGCTGAGCAGCCAGCTCAGAGAAAGAAGGGCTGAGCCCAGCCCTGCCAGCTTCTTTTTGAACTTCTGGGACACCAGCTAGAACAGAGATCTGAAGAAGAAACTTGTGTCTGAGGACACAGACTGTCTCACAAAGACAATCTCCTATCTGACATACCCGAATGTACCGTGGTGTGCGGAAATTATCCCTCGGTGTGAGCGGAGGTCGCGGCGTGGGACACAAGTGGTATATGCTGTATGCTGAACTATGAACTGATTCCATCTCCTCTTTTCCTTTGAGGACACCGTTTCTACTTCCGCTTGATGGTTTGGGAATCCGGAGAGTGGTGACCTGTATTTGAACCTTTCATACCCGGCTGGGAATTGACATTATTACATCTACTTCTCCCCCTCCCTCTAGATGCACATTCGCCATCAAGTCCATCGTTGCTGTATCTGAACTGTGGGCCCAGATCACCTATCCTTGTGAATGGAGGCTGTACTGTGGTACTATAACCCTGATGTATGGGTGATCTATACACATCCAGAGCTCTGTTTTAGATATGGTGGTCATCTGGTAAGGGTCCATAGGCCTATTGGATCAGTTAACTTAATTTCCGCATCCACATTTAGTAATTTAGACCTGCAAAATGCATAAAAGGTTTGGATTCCTCAGATTACCAGCTTGGCTAATCCATCGTTTCATTATCTTAAAAAAAAAAAAAAACGATTTCTGCTTTAAATTTGAAAACCTGATTTCCAAAATACACTTTTGAGTTGCTTGTTCAGCTAAGATTCTCAAAAGTTTACCGAACATTTAGTTGGAATTAAACCTAAACCTTCTAACAAAAGGAAGAGAAGTTTACTGAGCTAGCATTAAAGTTACTGGTTTTTAATAAACAGAGTTTTTTTAGGTGTGAGTCAGTGGGCATGGGTCAAGTGGGAAAAGAATGCACAAGCAGAAGAACAAGCCTGGGTGGAAGTAGAGATGAATGGCCTGAGAACAGAGCAGCCATGGGTAAGAGTAGAGCACAATGGCACAAACACCTAGAGAATAAAATGGTGGTCGTTGTAATACTTTCTTTCACACCGTATTTGCGCAGCGGTCTTACAGGCGCACTTTTTTGGGGAAAAAAAAATACACTTTTTTGAATTAAAAAAAATACACTTTTTTGAATTAAAAAAATAAGACAACCGTAAAGTTAGCCCAATATTTTTTTTTATATTGTGAAAGATAATGTTATGCCGAGTAAATTGATACCCAACTTGTCACGCTTCAACATTGCGCCCGCTTGTGGAATGGCGACAAACTTTTACCCTTAAAAATCTCCATAGGCGATGTTTAAAAAATTCTACAGGTTGCATGTTTTGAGTTACAGAGGAGGTCTAGGGCTAGGATTATTTCTCTCGCTCTACCGATCGCATCGATACTTCACATGTTTGGGCGCTACTCACATATGCGTTTGCTTCTGCATGCAAGGTCATCGGGACAGGGAGCGTTTAAAGTGGAGGGCCACCATAAAAAAAAAAAGAGCATTAATATTCTTTAAAAAACAAAAAACATTTGAAAAAAAAAAAATGTTTTTACCTTATCAAAAATCCCTGTTACTAGGCAGTCTTCCTAATCTGCCTCCTTCCTACTCCGCTGTGATCTTCGGTCTTCTGTTCTCCTCCGCGTTGTCTTCTGGGTAATGGGACGCACTGTGTTCTGGAAACACTGGTGTGTTCCCTAACACAGCGTGTCCCATTCACAAAGCGCCGCGCGACTCGCACATGCGCAGTAGGAAACGGGCAGTGAAGCCGTAAGGCTCCACTGCCTGTTTCCCTTAGTGAGGATGGCAGCGCTGGGACCGGAGAGCTGAAGGACATGTTGGCCTCGTCGGCCGACATTGCCGGCGCCCTGGGAGGGTAAGTGTACTTATTAAAAGTCAGCAGCTACTTTTTTTTAGCTGCTGACTTTTAAAAAAAACATTTTACAGCTAACACACCTTTAATTTTTTTTTCTTATTTATTTTACACTGTTTTAAAAAAAAAAAAAATGTGTCACTTTTATTCCTATTACAAGGAATGTAAACATCCCTTGTAATAGAAAAAAAGCATGACAGGACCTCTTAAATATGAGATATGGGGGGTCAAAAAGACCTCAGATCTCATATTTATACTAAAATGCAATAATATAAAAAAAAAAAAAATTGTCATTTAAAAAAAAAGAAAAAGAAAATGACCCTTTAAGAGCTATGGGTGTAAGCGATGTTTTGACATCGCTTCTGCCCTGCAATGTTATGGAGACGGGTGGGGGCCATCTTCCCTCACTAGTCTCCATGCCCAGCAAGGGTCAAGATCCGATTGCCTCCGCAGCTGCCAACGGCTCCGGTAAGCGGCAGAGGTCACCGGAGCGTGGCGGGAGGAGGGGGCCCTCTCCCGCCGCCAATAAAAGTGATCTTGCAGCGAATCCGCCGCAGAGACCACTTTTATCTGAAACCGGACCGCTCGCTGAAGAAGAGCATACCGGGGTTATGGTAGCTAGCTGCTGCCATAACAACGATATTCCTCTTCAAAGTACCGACGTATAACGACGGTAGGCGGTCCGGATACAGTACAGGGAGCGTTGTCACCCTAAGGCAGGAAATATACTACTGGCAGGATCACTAAGTGAAAATAGAATAAATGTAGCGCTACCCCTGCAAGGGCCGATGAGTTGTGTTCCAGGTTCTTCTACTAGTGGACCGGCAGCCAGGCAAATGGCAACATTTTGTCCTCTGGCTCAGGAAAACAATAAAGGGCAGTTATAGTGAATCTTGGCCCCCCTAGATGTTTTGTAACTACACTGCAGAGTGCATGAGCATCATGGGAAATGTGGTTCCAAATAGACATGTGCACTGACAAAAAAATTTGTTCGTTTTCGTTTCATTCGTTTTTTTGCTTTTTTCGGAAATTCGCAAATTCGGAATTCGCAAATTTCGGGAACTTTTGGATTTCCGAATTTTAGTATTTCTGAATTTCGAACTTTCGGATATCCGAATTTTTGAATTTCCGAATTTCGTATTTTCGTATTTCCGAATTTTCGAATTTCGGATTTTCGGATTTACGGATTATCGAATTTCCGAATTTTTGATTTTCGGTTTTTCGGAATTCCGAATTTTTGGACTTTCGGATTTTCGGAATTCGAAAATCCCAAAATTTGAAAATTTTAAAATCTGAAAAAACCCACGTTCGCATCGAGCACCGGGCGTTCGCTCGCTCGGCGAGCCCAGAACTATTTTGGCCGCTCGCATCACGTTCGTGTGATGCGAGCGGCCCCGCAATGCATTGCGGCCGGCGCGGCCGGCGCAGTGCATTGCTGGCTGATGATTGGCCAAGCATGCACTGTGACCCCGCATGCTTGGCCAATCACAGCCCCGGAAACTCGAAGAGCCATAATTGGCTACAGGCAGGACGCCTGTAGCCAATTACAGCTCAGGGGCTGTAGTACACGCCCCCCCCCCTATAAAAGGCCGCCACGCCGTCTGCGCCGGTCACATGCTGTTCCGGCGCAGATAGAGCAGGCTAGATCTGTGACACTCTGCTGGATTTAGTTAGTTAGAGAGATTTACTTAGAGAGATTGAGTTAGATAGATTCATTCATTTAGATTGATTTAGAAAGAGGGGCTTGTAGTGTGTTCGTGGCAGGCAGGCAGAGCTCCTATATTTTGTTCCCAGAAGCACCTATAGGACTTGTAGTGTGTTCGTGGCAGGCAGGCAGAGCTCCTATATTTTGTTCCCAGAAGCACCTATAGGACTTGTAGTGTGTTCGTGGCAGGCAGGCAGAGCTCCTATATTTTGTTCCCAGAAGCACCTATAGGACTTGTAGTGTGTTCGTGGCAGGCAGGCAGAGCTCCTATATTTTGTTCCCAGAAGCACCTATAGGACTTGTAGTGTGTTCCTGGCAGGCAGGCAGAGCTCCTATATTTTGTTCCCAGAAGCACCTATAGGACTTGTAGTGTGTTCGTGGCAGGCAGGCAGAGCTCCTATATTTTGTTCCCAGAAGCACCTATAGGACTTGTAGTGTGTTCCTGGCAGGCAGGCAGAGCTCCTATATTTTGTTCCCAGAAGCACCTATAGGACTTGTAGTGTGTTCGTGGCAGGCAGGCAGAGCTCCTATATTTTGTTCCCAGAAGCCCCTATAGGACTTGAAGTGTGTTAGTCCCATCACACGGAGATCATATATTTTGTTCCCAGAAGCACCTATAGGACTTGAAGTGTGTTAGTCCAATCACACAGAGATCATATATTTTGTTCCCAGAAGCACCTATAGGACTTGAAGTGTGTTAGTCCAATCACACAGAGATCATATATTTTGTTCCCAGAAGCACCTATAGGACTTGAAGTGTGTTAGTCCCATCACACAGACCTATATTTTCTTCCCAGAAGCACCTATAGGACTTGAAGTGTGTTAGTCCAATCACACAGAGATCATATATTTTGTTCCCAGAAGCACCTATAGGACTTGAAGTGTGTTAGTCCAATCACACAGAGATCATATATTTTGTTCCCAGAAGCACCTATAGGACTTGAAGTGTGTTAGTCCAATCACACAGAGATCATATATTTTGTTCCCAGAAGCACCTATAGGACTTGAAGTGTGTTAGTCCAATCACACAGAGATCATATATTTTGTTCCCAGAAGCACCTATAGGACTTGAAGTGTGTTAGTCCAATCACACAGAGATCATATATTTTGTTCCCAGAAGCACCTATAGGACTTGAAGTGTGTTAGTCCCATCACACAGACCTATATTTTCTTCCCAGAAGCACCTATAGGACTTGAAGTGTGTTAGTCCCATCACACAGAGATCTTATATTTTGTTCCCAGAAGCACCTATAGGACTTGAAGTGTGTTAGTCCCATCACACAGAGATCATATATTTTGTTCCCAGAAGCACCTATAGGACTTGAAGTGTGTTAGTCCCATCACACAGAGATCATATATTTTGTTCCCAGAAGCACCTATAGGACTTGAAGTGTGTTAGTCCAATCACACAGAGATCATATATTTTGTTCCCAGAAGCACCTATAGGACTTGAAGTGTGTTAGTCCCATCACACAGAGATCATATATTTTGTTCCCAGAAGCACCTATAGGACTTGAAGTGTGTTAGTCCAATCACACAGAGATCATATATTTTGTTCCCAGAAGCACCTATAGGACTTGAAGTGTGTTAGTCCCATCACACAGACCTATATTTTCTTCCCAGAAGCACCTATAGGACTTGAAGTGTGTTAGTCCAATCACACAGAGATCTTATATTTTGTTCCCAGAAGCACCTATAGGACTTGAAGTGTGTTAGTCCCATCACACAGAGATCATATATTTTGTTCCCAGAAGCACCTATAGGACTTGAAGTGTGTTAGTCCCATCACACAGAGATCATATATTTTGTTCCCAGAAGCACCTATAGGACTTGAAGTGTGTTAGTCCCATCACACAGAGATCATATATTTTGTTCCCAGAAGCACCTATAGGACTTGAAGTGTGTTAGTCCCATCACACAGAGATCATATATTTTGTTCCCAGAAGCACCTATAGGACTTGAAGTGTGTTAGTCCAATCACACAGAGATCATATATTTTGTTCCCAGAAGCACCTATAGGACTTGAAGTGTGTTAGTCCCATCACACAGAGATCATATATTTTGTTCCCAGAAGCACCTATAGGACTTGAAGTGTGTTAGTCCAATCACACAGAGATCATATATTTTGTTCCCAGAAGCACCTATAGGACTTGAAGTGTGTTAGTCCCATCACACAGACCTATATTTTCTTCCCAGAAGCACCTATAGGACTTGAAGTGTGTTAGTCCAATCACACAGAGATCTTATATTTTGTTCCCAGAAGCACCTATAGGACTTGAAGTGTGTTAGTCCCATCACACAGAGATCATATATTTTGTTCCCAGAAGCACCTATAGGACTTGAAGTGTGTTAGTCCCATCACACAGAGATCATATATTTTCTTCCCAGAAGCACCTATAGGACTTGAAGTGTGTTAGTCCCATCACACAGAGATCATATATTTTCTTCCCAGAAGCACCTATAGGACTTGAAGTGTGTTAGTCCAATCACACAGAGATCATATATTTTGTTCCCAGAAGCACCTATAGGACTTGAAGTGTGTTAGTCCCATCACACAGACCTATATTTTCTTCCCAGAGGCACCTATAGGACTTGAAGTGTGTTAGTCCCATCACACAGAGATCATATATTTTGTTCCCAGAAGCACCTATAGGACTTGAAGTGTGTTAGTCCCATCACACAGAGATCATATATTTTGATCCCAGAAGCACCTATAGGACTTGAAGTGTGTTAGTCCAATCACACAGAGATCATATATTTTGTTCCCAGAAGCACCTATAGGACTTGAAGTGTGTTAGTCCCATCACACAGACCTATATTTTCTTCCCAGAGGCACCTATAGGACTTGAAGTGTGTTAGTCCCATCACACAGAGATCATATATTTTGTTCCCAGAAGCACCTATAGGACTTGAAGTGTGTTAGTCCCATCACACAGAGCTCCTATATTTTCTTCTCAGCAGCACCCACAGGACTTCTAGTGTGTTAGTGGCATCACACAGAGCTCCTCTATTTTCTTTGCAGAAGCACCCACAGGACTTCTAGTGTGTTAGTGGCATCACACAGAGCTCCTCTATTTTCTTTGCAGAAGCACCCATAGGACTTCTAGTGTGTTAGTGGCATCACACAGAGCTCCTATATTTTCTTCTCAGCAGCACCCACAGGAATTCTAGTGTGTTAGTGGCATCACACAGAGCTCCTATATTTTCTTCTCAGCAGCACCCACAGGACTTCTAGTGTGTTAGTGGCATCACACAGAGCTCCTCTATTTTCTTTGCAGAAGCACCCACAGGACTTCTAGTGTGTTAGTGGCATCACACAGAGCTCCTCTATTTTCTTTGCAGAAGCACCCACAGGACTTCTAGTGTGTTAGTGGCATCACACAGAGCTCCTCTATTTTCTTTGCAGAAGCACCCATAGGACTTCTAGTGTGTTAGTGGCATCACACAGAGCTCCTCTATTTTCTTTGCAGCAGCACCCACAGGACTTCTAGTGTGTTAGTGGCATCACACAGAGCTCCTCTATTTTCTTCTCAGCAGCACCCACAGGACTTCTAGTGTGTTAGTGGCATCACACAGAGCTCCTCTATTTTCTTTGCAGAAGCACCCATAGGACTTCTAGTGTGTTAGTGGCATCACACAGAGCTCCTCTTTTTTCTTTGCAGAAGCACCCATAGGACTTCTAGTGTGTTAGTGGCATCACACAGAGCTCCTATATTTTCTTCTCAGCAGCACCCACAGGACTTCTAGTGTGTTAGTGGCATCACACAGAGCTCCTCTATTTTCTTTGCAGAAGCACCCATAGGACTTCTAGTGTGTTAGTGGCATCACACAGAGCTCCTATATTTTCTTCTCAGCAGCACCCACAGGACTTCTAGTGTGTTAGTGGCATCACACAGAGCTCCTCTATTTTCTTTGCAGAAGCACCCATAGGACTTCTAGTGTGTTAGTGGCATCACACAGAGCTCCTCTATTTTCTTCTCAGCAGCACCCACAGGACTTCTAGTGTGTTAGTGGCATCACACAGAGCTCCTCTATTTTCTTTGCAGAAGCACCCATAGGACTTCTAGTGTGTTAGTGGCATCACACAGAGCTCCTCTATTTTTTCTTTGCAGAAGCACCCATAGGACTTCTAGTGTGTTAGTGGCATCACACAGAGCTCCTCTTTTTTCTTTGCAGAAGCACCCATAGGACTTCTAGTGTGTTAGTGGCATCACACAGAGCTCCTATATTTTCTTCTCAGCAGCACCCACAGGACTTCTAGTGTGTTAGTGGCATCACACAGAGCTCCTCTATTTTCTTTGCAGAAGCACCCATAGGACTTCTAGTGTGTTAGTGGCATCACACAGAGCTCCTATATTTTCTTCTCAGCAGCACCCACAGGACTTCTAGTGTGTTAGTGGCATCACACAGAGCTCCTCTATTTTCTTTGCAGAAGCACCCATAGGACTTCTAGTGTGTTAGTGGCATCACACAGAGCTCCTCTATTTTCTTTGCAGAAGCACCCATAGGACTTCTAGTGTGTTAGTGGCATCACACAGAGCTCCTATATTTTCTTCTCAGCAGCACCCACAGGACTTCTAGTGTGTTAGTGGCATCACACAGAGCTCCTCTATTTTCTTTGCAGAAGCACCCATAGGACTTCTAGTGTGTTAGTGGCATCACACAGAGCTCCTCTATTTTCTTTGCAGAAGCACCCATAGGACTTCTAGTGTGTTAGTGGCATCACACAGAGCTCCTATATTTTCTTCTCAGCAGCACCCACAGGACTTCTAGTGTGTTAGTGGCATCACACAGAGCTCCTATATATTCTTCTCAGCAGCACCCACAGGACTACCGACTACAATGGCTGGAAGACCGCCAAGGGGAGGCAGAGCGTGCAGAGCCAAGAACACAGGGCAGGCAGGCTCTGTTTCTAGTGGACGTGGCCGTGGACGTGGACGTGGTCGTGCATCGTCATCAGCACGTGGCCATGGGACACGCGCGTCTTTGTTTTCGGCAGCTGGACATGTGGAGCCGCATCATGCTGAAGGCTTGGTAGAATGGATGACCAAGCCCTCCTCATCCTCCTCATCCTCTCTCACCCAGGCTCAGGGTACTGGCAGAGCATCATCAGCCACCCCTTCCCTAGACCCACCATGTCCTCCTGAGGAGTCCCCCGAACTCTTTGAGCACAGTGTTGGGTACATGCTCCAGGAGGATGCCCAACGATTCGAAGGCTTGGATGATGATACCCAGCTTGAGGAATCTGGCAGTACTGTTCCACCAGCTGCAGCTTACTGCCAGGTTTGCTCTAGTGGTGAAGAGGGAGGGGATGATGAGGTCACTGACTCCACGTGGGTGCCTGAAGGGAGAGAGGATGAGGAGGAGGACGAGGAGGAGGAGGATGCGGCGTCACATGTCCAACGAGGCAGGGTGCCCCCTGGAGGCCAGGTAGAGGCCAGCACAGCAACTGTACAACACCGCAGAGCTCCGCCTGTGCAGGGCGCTGCCTCTGCACGTTATCAGAAAAGTTCTTTGGTGTGGGCCTTTTTTGAGACGAGTGCAGCAGATCGCACCACTGCTATTTGCAATATTTGTCTCAAGCGTATCTCGCGTGGCCAAAACATCAGCCGCTTGGGCACCACAAGCATGACCAGACATATGGCGACCTGCCATGCAGCTCGTTGGCAGGCACACATAAAAGACCCACACCAAAGAACTAAGCGGACCTCTCCTTGCTCCTCCTCAGCTGGGATCTCCATCCCCACTACACCTTCAGTCCTCTCTGAAAGCTGCTCTGAGAGGACTGAAGGTGTAGAATTAGGTGTGTCACAACCAAGTACTTGCAGTACACCGACGTCCGATTGCAGCAGGCAAATTTCCCTGCCCCAGCTGCTGGACCGTAGAAAGAAGTACACTCCCAGCCATCCACATGCCCAGCGGTTGAATGCTAGCCTGGCTAAATTGCTAGCACTTCAACTGCTGCCTTTTCAGTTGGTAGACTCGGCCCCCTTCCGTGAGTTTGTTCAATGTGCGGTTCCTCAGTGGCAGGTTCCCAAACGGCACTTTTTCTCACGGAAGGCGATTCCGTCTCTCTACCGGCATGTGGAGGGCAATGTCCATGCCTCGCTGGACAGGGCGGTCAGCGGTAAGGTGCATATTACCGCTGACTCATGGTCCAGCAGGCATGGACAGGGACGGTACCTTTCTTTCACGGCCCATTGGGTCACTCTATTGGCAGCTGGGAGGGATGCAGGACAAGGTGCAGTAGTGTTGGAGGTTGTTCCGCCACCACGCCTCCAAAACGCTACTACTGCTACTGGTTGTGACACACCTCTCTCCTCCACCCCCTCCTCTTCTTCTTCCTCCAGTGCTCTGTCCTTGGAACCAGCGGTGCTCCGTAGGCGTACAAGGGGCTACGCAAGTACGCAGGCAAAAAGATGCCATGCCGTGCTTGCGCTGGTGTGTTTGGGGGACAGGAGCCACACTGGGCCAGAGGTTCTGGCAGCTCTGCAGGGGCAGGCCGAGAGGTGGTTGACGCCACGTCAGCTTAAGCCAGGAATGGTCGTTTCTGACAATGGCACCAACCTCCTCTCCGCCCTGCGACAGGGGCAGCTCACCCATGTGCCCTGCATGGCTCACGTCCTCAACCTGGTGGTGCAGCGGTTCTTGGGCAGGTTCCCAGGCTTACAGGATGTCCTGAGGCAGGCCAGGAAAGTCTGTGTGCATTTCCGCCGATCTTATAATGCCAGTGCTCGGCTGACTGAGCTGCAAAAGGAGCTGAACCTGCCCAAGAACCGCCTAATATGTGACATGCCCACCAGGTGGAACTCAACGTTGGCCATGCTGCAGCGACTGCACACGCAGCAGAGGGCCATCAATGAGTACCTTTGCGACTACGGCACCAGGACAGGGTCAGGGGAGCTTGGTTTTTTTTCCCCACGTCAGTGGAGCATGATCAGGGATGCATGCACTGTCCTCTCACCATTTGAGGAGGCCACGAGGATGGTGAGCAGTGACAGTGCATGCATCAGTGACACTGTCCCTCTTGTCCACCTGTTGGAGCATACGCTGCGTGGGATAATGGACAGGGCACTTGAGGCAGAACAGAGGCAGGAAGAGGAGGACTTCCTTGCCTCTCAAGGCCCCCTTTATCCGGACAGTGTTCCTCCTGTCCCACCCATCACACAGGAAGAGGATGAGGAGGAGGAGGAGGAGGAGGAGGAGGAGGATTGTGTGAGCATGGAGGTGGAGCCTGGCACTCAGCATCAGCAGCAGCAGTCTTTTAGGGATGATGTACAGTCCCAACAAACCAGTGGACTTGTACGTGGCTGGGAGGAGGTGGCTGGCGATCATGTCATCCTCAGTGACCCAGAAGACTCCGGACCGAATGCCTCAGCTAACCTACGCTGCATGGCCTCCCTGATCCTGCAAAGCCTGCGGAAGGATCCTCGTGTTCTTCGGATCAAGGAGAGGGACCATTACTGGCTGGCCACTCTCCTTGATCCGCGGTACAAGGGTAAGGTTGCGGACCTTATCTTGCCGTCGCAGAGGGAGCAGAGGATGAGACATCTCAGGGAGGCCTTGCAGAAAGGTCTGTGCAACGCGTTCCCAGAAACTGGGAGGCTACAAACTCCTGGTCCTGGGCAACGAGTAGCTGAGGCTTCGGTCAGTAGCAGAAGGAGCGGTGGGGAAGGTGGACGTCTGACCGATGCGTTCAGACAATTTTTTAGTCCGCAGCCCCAAGGTATGATCGGTTCCAGCAACCATCGCCAGCGTCTGATATACATGGTGCAGGAATACCTTGGGGCAAGGTCAGACTTGGACACCTTTCCCACCGAAAATCCTCTGGCTTACTGGGTCCTGAGGATGGATCACTGGCCAGAGCTTGCACAGTATGCAATTGAGCTACTGGCCTGTCCTGCCTCCAGCGTTCTGTCCGAACGCACATTCAGTGCTGCTGGAGGATTTGTGACTGATCATAGGGTGCGCCTGTCCACCGCCTCGGTTGATCGACTGACCTTCATCAAAATGAATCAGTCTTGGATCACCACCAGCTACCAGGCACCTGAGGCGGATATAACCGAATAATTTTTAATGTCACATCACATCCCTTCAAGACTGCCTATGCTGATGCTGAGTGACTGTCCTCTTATGTTCACTGACTATCCTCTTCCTCCTCCTCAATGATCCATGCCACCACACCAGTGCCTAAGGCACAATTTTTCAGCCCCTGTTTAACAGGGGCGTGTACATACAATTTTTATAAAAAAATGCTTCGCAACACTGTGCTCCAAGTACAGTATCTGTGAGGGGTTGCAGTGTTGTGGCACCAGCACCAGTGCCTAAGGCACAATTTTTCAGCCCCTGTTTAACAGGGGCGTGTACTTACAATTTTTTAAAAAAATGCTTCGCAACACGTGTGACTGCTGTGCTCCAAGTACAGTATCTGTGAGGGGTTGCAGTGTTGTGGCACCAGCACCAGTGCCTAAGGCACAATTTTTCAGCCCCTGTTTAACAGGGGCGTGTACATACAATTTTTATAAAAAAATGCTTCGCAACAATGTGCTCCAAGTACAGTATCTGTGAGGGGTTGCAGTGTTGTGGCACCAGCACCAGTGCCTAAGGCACAATTTTTCAGCCCCTGTTTAACAGGGGCGTGTACTTACAATTTTTTAAAAAAATGCTTCGCAACACGTGTGACTGCTGTGCTCCAAGTACAGTATCTGTGAGGGGTTGCAGTGTTGTGGCACCAGCACCAGTGCCTAAGGCACAATTTTTCAGCCCCTGTTTAACAGGGGCGGGTAATTACAAATCTTGATCTAATAGTTCACAGCAGGGCCCATTCCTGCGCCCACCAAGAGTAACTATGAGGGCCTACAGTCTTGTGGCAACACCGTCCACCACCACCGCCAAAGGCCCAATTTTTCTGCCCTGTTCATCAGGTGCTTGCAATTACAAATCTTGATCTAATAACTCACAGCAGGGCCCATTCCTGCGCCCACCAAGAGTAACTGTGAGAGCTTACAGTCTTGTGGCAACACCGTCCACCACCACCACCACCACCCCCAATTTTTCTGCCCTGTTCAACAGGTGCATGCAATTACAAATCTTGATCTATTAACTCACAGCAGGGCCCATTCCTGTGCCCACCAGTCTTGTGGCTACACCAACATCTAATAGGGCAAATTTCTGCAGAGTATATACGCCAGGCCCCTACTTTCATACATCCAACTTACAAACGACTCCTACTTGCAAATGGAAAGAGAAAACAGGAAGTGAGAGGAAATCTACCCCTAGGAAGGGAAATTCTATCCTGTTAGATTTAATTTGGGAAAAAGGTATCTCCTCTCTACTGATACTTTATCACCAATCCTTGTTTCAATTAAAACCCCACTTTTTCCAAAAACATTTGTCATTGGGACGGAAAGTGAGGTGACATGTTCTGAACAGATGTGCAAAGACAGCAAATGTTACAGGGGTGATAACCCCTCCCTATGTTCTCCAAAAAGCTTAAAAATAGATTTTTTTGGGATGGAGCTACACTTCATAATGTACCTGTTCAGATTCTACTTAAGAACAAACCTAAAGCCGCAAGTGGTTTTAAATGGCTTCTTTTTTTTCCTTTAAAAATGTCATTTTGTGCAAGGACAGTTCTAAACACGGGAAACACATGCCACTTCACAGGCATACTTTAGACACCCCCCAGGTACCATATTTAAAGGAAAATTTCACTTTTTTTTTTTTCACTTTATGCATCATTAAAATGACTGCTCCCGAAAAAACGTTAGTTTTTAAAAGTTCTTTTTGCATTGATATATGTCCCCTGGGGCAGGACCCGGGTCCCCAAACCTGTTTTATGACATTAACATGCATATTGGCCGTTGTAATTAGCACTTTTGATTTCGAACGTTCGCGTCCATTATAACGTATAGGGTTCGAAAATTCGCGCGAACTTTCGGTCGGTTCGAAGGTTCTGGTGCGAACCGAACCCGGGGGTGTTCGGCTCATCCCTAGGGGCAAGTGGAACTATGCTCTTTTTGATTACAAGGGCATCAGCAGACACAATGAAACTGCAGCCACCCCTGTCTGCCAGTATTGCAGATCGGGGCTACACTAGTGTGACAGGCCCTCTGTTGGCTTCTGTCAGAAACCATGAAATCGGGCCGAGACAGAAGTACAGTTAATTCCCACTTGTTTAATAATAAAAATAAAAAGAACAAACATAGTCAAAACATAGCCAAAGTTCAGTAACCAGAACGGATAGTCAGCTAAGCCAGAAGTCAGGGATCAATGTGGTGGAACAGCAGGCAGGATCTGGAGCCAGAAGGGATGTTTGCAAAGCAAGTCTTGAACAGGATCGCAGGAGATAGTTTCTGTGATGTTGACCAAGGTGAAGGCAGAGATCCTCTGGACTGGGCGGCTTAATTAGGCAGGACTGACGAGCAGGATATCATCAACAGCTGAGTAACTGTGGAGAGATAGGAGCTGGCAATTATCCGACAGCTGAGCAGCCAGCTCAGAGAAAGAAGGGCTGAGCCCAGCCCTGCCAGCTTCTTTTTGAACTTCTGGGACACCAGCTAGAACAGAGATCGGAAGAAGAAACTTGTGTCTGAGGACACAGACTGTTTAACACAGACAATCTACTATCTGACATACCCGAATGTACCGTGGTGCGCCCATCTCCTCTTTTCCTTTGAGGACACCGTTTCTACTTCCGCTTGATGGTTTGGGAATCCGGAGAGTGGTGACCTGTATTTGAACCTTTCATACCCGGCTGGGAATTGACATTATTACATCTACTTCTCCCCCTCCCTCTAGACGCACATTCGCCATCAAGTCCATCGTTGCTGTATCTGAACTGTGGGCCCAGATCACCTATCCTTGTGAATGGAGGCTGTACTGTGGTACTATAACCCTGATGTATGGGTGATCTATACACATCCAGAGCTCTGTTTTAGATATGGTGGTCATCTGGTAAGGGTCCATAGGCCTATTGGATCAGTTAACTTAATTTCCGCATCCACATTTAGTAATTTAGACCTGCAAAATGCATAAAAGGTTTGGATTCCTCAGATTACCAGCTTGGCTAATCCATCGTTTCATTATCTTAAAAAAAAAAAAAAACTATTTCTGCTTTAAATTTGAAAACCTGATTTCCAAAATACACTTTTGAGTTGCTTGTTCAGCTAAGATTCTCAAAAGTTTACCGAACATTTAGTTGGAATTAAACCTAAACCTTCTAACAAAAGGAAGAGAAGTTTACTGAGCTAGCATTAAAGTTACTGGTTTTTAATAAACAGAGTTTTTTTAGGTGTGAGTCAGTGGGCATGGGTCAAGTGGGAAAAGAATGCACAAGCAGAAGAACAAGCCTGGGTGGAAGTAGAGATGAATGGCCTGAGAACAGAGCAGCCATGGGTAAGAGTAGAGCACAATGGCCACAGACAAGAACAGGCATGGGTGGTGAGTGGAGGAGAATGACCAAGCAGAAAAGATACAGTAACATGAATACTAGTGGAGGGAAATGGGCAAGGAGGAGAGAGGGAATGGGTGGAAGCAGAGGATAATGGGCAGAGAGGAGAACATGCATGGGTGGAAGTGGAGGGTAATGTCCAACCAGGAGAGATAACATGGTTAAGAGTGGAGGAAAATGGGCAAGGAGGAAAGATGACATAGATGGAAGTAGAAGAGAATGGCCAGAGAGGAGATCGGACATGGGTGGAAGTAGAGAAGAATGGCAACAGAAAACATACATGGGTGGGAGTGGAGGAAAATGGGCAAGGAGGAGAGCGGCATAGGTGGAAGTAAAGGAGAATAGCCAGAGAGGAGATCAGGCATGGGTAGAAGTAGAGAAGAATGGAAACAGATGAGATAATACATGGGTGGGAGTAGAGGATAATGTCAATGCAGGAGAGATATAATGGGTGAGAATGGAGAAAAATGGGCAGAGCCAGAGTGGAGATCAGGCATGGTTGGAAGTAGAGTAGAATGGCAACAGATGAAAAACATACATGGGTGGGAGTTTAGGAAAATGGGCAAGGAGGAGAGCGGCATGGGTGAAAGTAGAGGAGAATAGCCAGAGAGGAGATCAGGCATGGGTAGAAGTAGAGAAGAATGGAAACAGATGAGAAAATACATGGGTGGGAGTAGAGGATAATGTCCAAGCAGGAGAGATAACATGGGTGGGAGTGAAAGAAAATGGGCAGAGAAGCGATCAGGCATGGGTTGGAGTGAAGGAGAATGATGGAGGATGAAAACATACATGGGTTGGAGTGAAGGAGAATGTACAAGCAGACATAAGCGAGAGTGGAGGAAAATGGCCAGAGAAAGGAGCAGGCATGGATGGGTGTGGAGGAGAATGGTCAAAGAAGAGAGTGGGCATGGGTAGGAGTGGAATAGAATGGCCAGAGTGGAGAATGGGCATAGGTGGAAGAAAATGGCTCAAGAGCAGAGCAAGGATAAATGGAAGTATAGGGAAAATGTCAAAGAGGAGAGTGGCCATGGGTGGAGTGCATGGGAATGGCCAAGGAAGAGAGCAGGTGTGGATGGAAAAGGAGAAGAATGGTAACAGATGAGAGGCGAGCAGGCATGAATGAAAGTGGGTAGGAATCATAAAGTAGATTTGCCAAATCACCACCGTTTTAGGTAACAAATTAAAAAACGAAATTGAATAAATCATTACAAAAAGAGCTTGCAAACAATTTTTTTTAATCCTACAGGAGAAAATCACAATGTAGATACGCAATACATTTGATCTTTCATTTCATTAATTATTTATAACATATCATCTTTAGCCAGTGATTTTGTCATAACTTAATGTTTTACTTTGTGTCCCACAGATAGCATGGGGAACAAATCTGAGGTCTTTCAATTCATCCTCATTGGTTTCCCAGGTCTTCCGGAAAAGTTTTATGGTGTGGTTGCATCAGTAATCATCTGTGTCTACAACCTATCTCTGTGTGCAAATATCACGGTGATAATGATAATCCTCCTGAAGGTCCATCTACACCAGCCCATGTATATCATTATCCTAAACCTGGCTGTTTCTGACCTAATTTTTGACACAGCGACCATGCCGAATATTATCGTCAGATATTTTTCTGGAGATGGGACTTTATCTTTTACTGCTTGTTGTTTTCAGATGGGGATAATCCATTCATTGAACTGTGTTGATTCCTTAACCATTATGCTGATGGCCTTTGATCGGTATGTTGCCATCTGCAAGCCTCTTAGATATCATGCTATAATTACCAATAAAGTAACCATGGCCTTGTGTTGCCTCGTCTGGCTTGCTGGTTCCTCTGTTGGATTATTTGTCATGAGTTGGGTTCTTCCTCTTCCATTTTGCGGACCAAACAGAATCCGGTTGTTTTACTGCTCGATGTCTCTTGTCGCTGTTCTATCATGTACGGATACTTCCATAATCAGAAGGAATGGATTTTATGCTGGTATAATCATGCACGTAGGTCCTTTAACCTTAATTTTAATTTCATACATTGTTATCATTGCAAATATTTGTCTGACATCCCGTTCAGAAAACTGGCAGAAACTCTACAACACCTGCATCGCACACTGGTTTGTCATCACCCTATTCTACTTACCTCGGGTCATTGATTATGGCATCCAGGCTCAGATACTTTCCAACACCGATGTCTTTGTGTTGCTCAATTGCCTGTACACCTATGTACCACACTTCAGCAGCCCCATCATTTTTTGTCTTCGGACCCAAGAAATAAGAAGGACCTTGAGGAAAATTCTAAGTGAAAGACTGGGGTAAAGATTCATTGCTCTGTTGTGACTGTCCATGTCATCTACTCCCATTTCCTGGCCTCCAAACCAAAGACTCCATCTAAACAGTCCATACAAACACTAACATCATTAATGACAGGGGGCAGAGCCTGGCCACGGAGTAGTATGACCGCTTGATCTAGGAGCAGCATACAGAGTGGCGTCTCCTCCACAAACACCCTGACCCGGCTGCCTTCATCCCTCAGACACTTGGGGATGTCTGTGAGCTCCGCTACATGCCGATCAACACACTGCGGCAGCTCACAGACTTTTTCCATGGGCTCGGCAACATGGCGACTTTAGCAGATGGAGGAGAGCGCAAGATGGAGTCCGCCCCCTCCTCACAGCACAGCGCTCCAGGCACACAGATCCACGCTGCTGCTGCTGTGTATACAGCCACACAAACGGAGGACAAAAACTCCCAGAAAAGACCTGCACTATCGCCTGCAGCCTCTCTACTATCCAAAGGGCCGGTGAGTAAGAAGAAACGGGCTGCACTCCCAGCTTCGGATCAGCCTGCCTCAGAATTCACTATAAAGGAAATGCTATTATCCCTTAAAAATTATCTGCAGGCAGACCTAAATAGAAACCTGGCCTCTTTACAGTCATATATAGAGCACGTGGATGAAAGATTTGATGCAACGGAGAGATCATTTGGTGAACATGCAGATGCCTATAATAGCCTGTCAGCAGAATTCCAGGGACATGACACTGACATACAGTGGTTGAAAGCCAAAGTCGCAGACCTCGAGGACAACTCCCCATGGAATAACCTGAAATTCCGGGGCATCCCTGAATCCGTGACAAATCCAGAACTAAATCTATACCTACAACAACTTCTTAAAGAGGAAGTAAACTCTCCCACTCTGATGCTTCTTTTCATTTAGTCTATTATAATAAGTGTGACGAAATGTCCCTACACTCCGCTTGAGTGCTTTCGTCATATACCACTTCCTCCCAGTCTGAATATAGATATCAGATATTCCAACCGCTCCCAAGCATAAAACAAGATGACACTTGTTTAGTTGCTAACATGGACTCTTTATTAGAACCAGAATACATTCTTTTTATACATATGCTCATATTACTCTAACAATACACCTGTAACAAATTAACATGAGTTAATTAACTAATCCCTTTAAGCAGCTGATGTGACTCTGTGCCCATCAGGATTTCACTACAGGTCAGACTTGTTGTCACCGAGCTTAACACAGTAGATTATACATTATCATAAGTACAACCACAAGACATTTTGTCACAATAGCAGGAGCTCCACTAGGAGTCGGCCCGTCTCCTACATTGTACAGAGGACAATGTGATCAGCTCTCTCAATTAACACCTTGAGTTCAGAATCAACAACCAAGAATAGTCTTTGGGCATATACAGGGTTCCCAGAGTCTGTGTGTCTTGGGGGACATGGACCTGAATCTAAAGTAACACCACCTCAAGGGTACCCAGGCATAAAGCTCACAAAGAGCACCATTCCCCCAAATGCCAGGGCCCATAATCGCAAGGCAATAGGCTAGCAATCAGTCCTCTCCAAAAGCCTCTGTCCCGGCTAGGTCTATCACATTTCTCCCCCATCAAAGGTTGACTAACAAGGTCCCAGACCTCCACCTGGTCTGGACATGCATTAGTCAGGCAGAGTGAACTCACATAGTCGGTCTGCATGAACTCCTTTCTTGGCTGCAAGGAATAGTTGACCTCAGTAGGTGTGGGGCAGAGGTCATTTACTCTCTGTCCGGCTGTCAGCGCTTTAGCTGGGTGGTGTTTACCATTCCATGGCTTGGCCAGTTGCTGGGCAGAGGGGACCACTGCCCCAGTTCCCTGAAGCTGAGAATAAACTGTAGGTGCTAGGCAGAGGCCAGCATTGCTCTGCCCTGCTGCCAGCGATTCAGCTGGGAGTAGCAGCTTCACTACATCAGCTTGTCGCCGGAGAGAGGGGCCGACTGCCCTGGCTCCCTGGATCTCCACAGTTGTTGCCAGTGCTGGGCAGAGGTTGGTAGCACTCTGCCCTGTTGCCAGCACTTCTGCTGGGGACTCCACAACCTCTGCTCCGGCTAACCGTTGGGGCAGGAGGCTGGATTCCTCCAGTCCTAAACTGTGTAGCTGCCATTGGGGAGACCGCTTCCTCCACCCTGGCCAACTCTTGGGGAGGGACGACAAACACCTCATCTCCCTTCTCACCCTGTATCTGCTGCTGGAAAGTGATTGCTACCTTCTCACCCTGAGCCTCTGAAACTGCCACAGGTGTGGGGCAGAGGTCTTGGACCCTCTGTCCGGTGACCAGCGCTTCAGCTGGGGAAGTTCCTTGTAATTCCACAGATACTACTGTTGGTGCTGGGCAGAGCACAGTGAAGTTTGGCCCAATAACAGCTCTTCTGCAGGGGGCTCACCAGATTGTTTTTCCTCAGCTAAAACGTCTATCAAATCCCCTGTCTCTGCAACTGGTGTCTAAGGATAGAGGTTCACCATCTCCTGTCCATGGAACCCAGTAGATGCTATCAGTGCTGGGCAGAGGTTATCAGAGCTCTGCCCTGTTGTCAGCACTTCAGCTTTGGGGATGGCAATCTCCAGATTTTCCACTGCCGATTCTCTGGCATGCTGCTGGACAGGCACATTCCTCCATCCAAGATCATCCCATGCAGAAACAGGATCATCAAGGTCAGTCAGCCCTTGCTGCATCCGCCATAAGACCTCCGCGTCCATAGCTGCGGGGGCAGGTTGGCAAAGCATACTGTTACTCTGCCACATTGCCAACTCTTCAGCCAGGATTTCAGAGTTGTCAACTGGTATTTCCTGATAGTCCTAGGCAAAGGGAGCCCAGCCCTGGCACTAAGCAGAGTCTAGAAGCCATCTGTAGGCGATCTCCAGCTCCAATTCCTGGACGACCAGAAACTCTAGATCTTCCAGTGCCCAGTGCACTTCCAAGACGTTCAGTAGCCCTTCTCTGAAATCCATGTTTTCGTCCAACCACCACTCCAAATCACTCCCAAAGTTAGAGTCCCCTGTCAGCTTCACATACAACAGTCCCAGGCCGCCGTAGCTTAAGCCTACCATTGGGCTGTCATCTGCTATCCAGGGACATGCTTGGGATACATGTCACTGGAGGGCTCTGTAGCTCTCATCCAGCTTCATCTCTGCCCAGACCAGCCTGCTTAATGCAGCTGTCTGCTCCTTGTGCAGTTTTTCTCCCAAAAACAGCACCCGGAATCCATACTGCGTACCTTTCCTGGTTGGAGGGGAGAACTTTTCCCTGGTGACACTGCCCACTCCTTCCAGAGTTCGCAGCGGATAGAATCAAACCATCCCAGCAGGACCTGCTCTGATACTGGTCCTCTGTGCTGTAGCTGCATCTCTCGCAACCTCCTTCTGAATTCCTCTTCCATGGCGGCTGGTATCTGTACCTCTCCTCCTCTCCTGCTATCCGAAACTTGGATTCAGGTGGAGGTTTGGATGTCCCAGACTGCAGGAAGCATCCCATTGCTTGCCACCAATGTGACGAAACGTCCCTACACTCTGCTTGAGTGCTTTCGTCATATACCACTTCCTCCCAGTCTAAATATAGATATCAGATATTCCAACAGCTTCCAAGCATAAAACAAGACGACACTTGTTTAGTTGCTAACATGGACTCTTTATTAGAACCAGAATACAGTCTTTTTATATAGTAGAAGAGGAGGTCCCCCCTCCTGCTCATATTACTCTAACAACACACCTGTAACAAATTAACATGAGCTAATTAACTAATCCCTTTAAGCAGCCAATGTGACTCTGTGCCCATCAGGATTTCACTACAGGTCAGACTTGTTGACACCAAGCTTCACACAGTTTGCATTTTATAGCACTGATCAATGTAATAACGTCACTGGTCCCCAAAAAGTATAATTTGGGGTCAGATTTGTCTGCAGCAATGTCGCAGTCCCACTAAAAATCGCAGCTCGCCGCCATTACCAGTAAAAACAATAAAAGAAAATAAAGGTCCCTAAATCGATCCCGTAGTTTGTAGACGTGATAACTTTTGTGCAAATCAATCAATATACGCCTATTGCGATTTTTTTTTACCCAAAATATGTAGAAGAATATATTTCGGCCTAAACTTATGAATAAATTTGTTTTTTTATATATTTTTTTGGATATGTATTATAGCAGAACCTTAAAAAAAATTATTTTTAAAATTGTCGCTCTTTGTTTATAGCACAAAAAATAAAAACCGCAGAGGTGATCAAATACCACCAAAAGAAAGCTCTATTTGTGGGGAAAAAAGGACGTAAAATTTTGTTTGGGTACAGCGTCGCACGACCGCGCAATTGTCAGTTAAAGCGACGCAGTGTTGTATCGCAAAAAATGCTCTGGTCATTAAGGGGTAAAATCTTCCAGGGCTGAAGTGGTTAAAAAGGTGCAAAGTGTTTCTTAGGGTCAGGCAAAAAAAATATGGGGTACATATTGCCTCTTTTCTATGCATTCTTCCTGTTTATAAGTGTAGCGCTGACATACTTTTACCTATTATTGTGTGTTTACATGCTTTAATACAAAGTCTATGGACATTGCTATGGTCCAGTATTTGGAGCCATCCAGTGACCAAATACTGGTAATGCACTTGTATATTATTATTACCTCAAAACAAGCAAAAAGACTTATACAGGAAGTGACTGTTGTTTTGATCTGAAGGTTGACCTTTTTACCCAGGATGCCGGGTGACCTACTCATGGACACCCTCTCTTGCAGTGCATGCTGGGTAGGAGATAAAAGGACCCCGAGCGGCCATCTTAGGTCTCTTGGGATCTCGTGGCCTGCCTGTGAGGAGCTGTGCGGAGGCTTGTTGGGGACAATGGTTTACAGACATTGCAGAGCGCAATCCTCCTTGTCTGTGCAAGTCATTAGACGGTGCCTGAAGAGTACAGTGACCGGATTGAAGATCCACAGACACTCATCCGAGCACCGGAGCAACTTTCACACGCAGTTAGACTCACATACAGGCCTCACTGGGATCTGTAGCAGGGGCGGATCCAGAGTCTAGTCTCGGGAGGGGCATTGCCAGAAAATACGTTTTTCTTTTGCGTGCAATATATCGGGCTGGTGTTGGCGCTTCAATCATCCTGGCACCATGGTTGTTATGGTGTCAGGATGATTGAAGCGCATTATTTCTTTTATTGCATTGTAACATAAAATGAAATAGTTCAACTCACCATAATGCAGAATCAGTGGGAGCCCTGAGTGTGTCACTTGTCACCGTTGCCTGCCACCAGATCCAGATTGTCACTTGCCACGTCACCTGCCAGAAGTTGTGGATTGTCACTTGCCACGTCACCTGCCACACGTTGCGGATTGTCAATTGCCTGCTACAATTGTCACTTGCTGTGTCACTTTCCTGCTAACGTGGGGATTGTCACTTGTGTCCCAGAGTGAAGTCAGGCAGCAGAGAGATGATGTAATCTCTTTGCTGCCCTCGGCTGCCTGCACAGTGAGGGCAGAACTGCAGGGATGCAGGGCGGGCACCGGGAGGTGAGAGATGATGTCATCTCTCTGCTCCCCCTCGGCCTGCTGATTGGCCAGCCGCCCACTTACCCACAGAGTTGCCCAGCTGCCCGCCTGCTCGCTCACCAATCGAGCTGCCCGCACACTCATCCGTCTGCCGAGCTGCCCGCCAAGCCACCCTCTCACTCACCCGCAATTAATTTCTGGGGGAGGGGGCAATTGCCCCATTGTGCTCCCTAAAGTGCCCCTTAAAATTCTATATAACCTTTATTTCTAAAATCTTCAGGCAGGTCCAGTGATGTCACGTGTCATTTTTCCGCTGCTCTGGCAGTGGTGGGTGGTCCTTCCTCCTGGATTGAGTGGCGCTCATGTAATAAAGAAGAAGAAATTATCAATATTTTTGGGTCGCAGATTAGGATCAATGGGGTAAATCCCTTTTATTCCCCCTACACCCTTCTAGTTCTTGTCCGAATACTAATCCCTTGGCCCGGCCAACACAGTCAGGGGCGGAGAAAGAAGAATGCTGGCGCTCTGCAGTCACAAATTCTGTGAACGCTGACATGATGTTAGCGGCGGTGGTTAGAAGAATGGTGGGGAAGTTGGCTTGGAACAACTGTACTTTCACTTTTTAAACTTTAAACAGACTGTCTGTCTGCCTGTGGCACTGTTCTCTCCTCTCCCTCCCTGGCCTGTTCTCGGTTCTCCAGCAGCTCCGCTCCAGTGAGTCACGTTGGGGCAGCGGCTCTCAGACTGACTGACTGGAGTCCTATGCTACGTGACTCAGTGACATCACTCGTTGCTAGACGCCAGGCGGCCCAGGCGTTAGCAACGAGTGCAGGGAAGAGGCTCCACTCACCTGTTCCTCCTACTAGTATCAATCGAGTCTCTCTCTCTGCGCCGCTGATCGGCTGATGTGAGAGAGACTCGGCAGAGGCAGCGGCAGCCGCAGAGGCGGCAGAGCAACTGTGTTGAGCTGCGCAAGTGTGACACATGAGTGTGAGACTGAGACAGTCATGTCAGCAAGTTCGGGGGGGCAATTGCCCTGTTGCCCCCCCCCCCCCCGGATCCGCCCCTGATCTGTAGTCCCATGGAGGAGCAGAGCAACTGACACTGAGCAGGCTTGAGGCCTATCTACTCTAACTACTCAAGCATTTGTAAAATAGTTATTGAAGTTACACCAGGAGCACCTTTACCTCGACTTGACTTTTCATAAACTGTGGATTACAAAATCACAAGGAGTTACTTTAGCTAGCAAAGTAAGAAGATCATGGACTAAGTACTTTAATTGAGATCTCACATATAGCTTTAAAAGTAGGGGGAGCTCACAGGTATAAATATATAAATATATATTGTTTGTAATTGTTTGTGTTGAAATTCATTGTACTGTCGTCCTATGTTGGGAATGACAGCACAATTGCTGTAACCACCCTTTTGAATATTCTACAGTAAAATATATTTCTGGTTAAGTATCCAGTTGTGTGGCGTACTGTTTTTTTCCCCACCAGGTGGAGCCAGTGAGTCCTGAGGATACAACACAGGTATATTGCATTACATGATATCGTACTGTATTACACAGCTGTGTCGAGGGGACTGAGTCAATTCAGGGGGGTTCATTAGCAGAGTGCAGGCCCGAATCAAAAATTCAGCCGCTCCTTTGGGGGTAAGTGCTACATAAGTCTAATTTTTTTTTGTACAGTCCACAAGATTGTTTTTAAAGTAATCAGTATTCTGGTTTAGCCTGCCCGGGCCAGGTTTGATTTGCATTCATTGAATCCTGCTTTTAAAGTCCATTAAACTCAAACTTATTAGGAAATGGAGGGCAGAGAGTATGCAGCCATCCCTTCTTGCAGCAGACCAGGGAACATATCTTTCAGCATTGGGGTACCATGTGAAGGGGCATGCAGCAAAGCCAATGCCCTTGCAAAGCATCTTCATCCCAGTGTTGAGGGATAAGCACGTCTTTCCCACCTTTGGTGCCCCAAAAAGGGGCACTGGACGTGGTCTGGAAACCACCTTTATAATATGAGGGCACCCAGCTATCTGCATCCTCCCAGGGGAATGGGAAAATTAAAGGGGTTCATTAGTACCCCTTACCACAAAACTTGAAAGTAAATACACAGACACCTTAAAAAGTATTTTAGCTGAAAAAAAAAAAAAAACATATAACCACCACCCTCCACAGACTTTAATGGGATTCATCTAAAAGTGTGCGTAAATCAAACCCAGATAGATTTGCCCATCACTAGTCACCATCCTTCTGGCAAAATCCCAGGGAATGTTTAGCTTGACAAAATTTACAAGAAGATGTTCCAACACAGCACAGAAGCATTTCCTCATGATATTTTTGACGCTCAGCTTTTCCCAGGATCTCAAGTAAAGAATCATGATGGTGCCTAGGTGATACTGGTGGAAGCTGGGGGTAAGGTAAAGGTTACCCTGCAGAAGCTGTTGATGAGATGACACCCTATCTTCTAGTGAGAGCTACAACTTGTCCCACCATGAGATCCAGACCGGATGGAACCATGTCCCCACCCCTGATTCCCCACCCCCCACCCCTGATTCCCCACCCCCCACGTGGCTTTCTGAGTCCAGAGGATCCAGATAAAGAGGTTTGGATTGACCACAGACCAACCACATTGTCACAGTCCAAGAATATGCCTCATCTACTGATCAGGATCTGTTACTCCACATTGAAAAGTTCACAAAAGTTCTTCAGTAAGAAGAGAAATGTCTGAATGTCTATTGAGCCTATAGCAGTGTTAAATGTACCAAGTGAAGTATGTGTTCGGAGGAAAATAAGAGTCACACTGCCACCATGAAATGGTTAGGTGGCTTCACTGAAAGGTAGGTTGGTGCTCCTCTTACCCGTGGTGCCTTCAAAGGGGATTGATTCTGAAAACTTCCAAGAAGTTGGTAGAAGAGAGGTGAGGTTGGAGACCTTCAGAGCTTTGCAAAGACCAATAAGTAAAGGCCGACGGATGTATAAATTGTAGGTATCCATGCTTTGGTAAGGCTGAGCTGCTGCCTCCCCTAGGGGCTCCACTAATGAAGCACCAAAGAGATAGGTATTTTATAAAGGGGTGGGTGGCACTGCCAGTCACCTGAAGAGTGACTAGACATGTGCAATTTGTTTCGTTTTTTTTTGTTTTTCGTTAAAATACGTTATATTCGTTCATTCGTTATCGTACGAATGAACGAATGATTCGCTAAAAATTTTAACGAATTATCGAATCAAACGAATATGAAAAACAACGAAAATCCGAAATAACCAAATTAGAAACAAAGAAACTACGAAAGAAGAAAATCTGAAAAACGAAAACAGGAACTTTCTTAATTTTTTTTTTTTGTTGAATTGGTAATTTTCCGTGTCCCTTACAATGGCGCTGCTTAACGTGCTTCGAATGGATTGAACGAAAAAATTCGTACATTCGTAACTTTTTTTTTCGATTCGTAATTTTCCGTGCCTCTTACAATGTAATAATAGCATACACATTACATAAAATTACGAAAACAATGTTACGAAAGTACGAATAAATCAATCTTACGAAAGTACGAATGTAACTAAATCTACGAAAATACGAATGCGTCCGAATTCCGAATAAATGAAAATTAAACTAACGGAAAAACAAATCAACGAAAAAATAACTCTTACGAAAATACGAATCGTTACGAATACGAACACCGACGACTTACGAAATTACGAATCGTTACGAATCAACGGAAACGAACAGAAACGAAACGAAACTAAACAAATTTTTCTATTGTGCATAGGTCTAAGAGTGACCTCCAGGGGTGATTGTCCACTAGCCACGTTAAACTGCAAGTGCTGCGTGAAATGTATAAGACAGGGAGTGTAATGTGCACATGATGTATGAATAAATAAATCAATTAATGAGGTCACCCTAATAGGCTATATCATGCAGTGTGTAATAGACATGTGCACAACAAAACAATTTGTTTATTTTCGTTTTGTTTTTTTCGTTTCCGTTGATTCGTAACGATTCGTACATTCGTAAGTCGTCGGTGTTCGTATTCGTAACGATTCGTACATTCGTAAGATTTATTTTTTCGTTGATTCGTTTTTCGGACGCATTCGTATTTATTCGAACATTCGAAACATTCGTAATATTCGAAACATTTGTAATTCATAATTTTATGTAATGTGTATGCTATTATTACATTTTAATAATTTACGAATCGAAAAAAAAAAGTTACGAATCGAAAAAAAAAGTTACGAATGTACAAATTTTTTTGTTCAATCCATTCGAAGCACGTTAAGCTTCCATTGTAAGGGACACGGAAAATTACCAATTCAACAAAAAAAAAAGTTACAAATGTACAAATTTTTTCGTTCGTTTTCGTTTTTCGGATTTTCTTCATTAGTACATTCGTTGTTTCTAATTAGTTTTTTTTCGGATTTTCGTTGTTTTCGGATTCGTTAGATTCGAATGATTCGTTAATCGGATTCGTACTATCGAAAAATTAATTTACGAAAAAAAAAAAAGTTACGAATCGAAAAAAAAGTAACGAATGTACGAATTTTTTTGTTCAATCCATTCATTATGAATCAAAAAAAAAAAAAAGTTACGAATCGAAAAAATAAGTTACGAATCGAAAAAAAAGTAAGAATGCATGAATTTTTTTGTTCAATCCATTTGAAGCACGTTAAGCAGCGCCATTGTAAGGGACACGGAAAATTACCAATTCAACAAAAAAAAAGTTACGAATGTACAAATTTTTTCGTTCATTTTCGTTTTTCTTCATTAGTATATTCGTTGTTTCTAATTAGTTTTTTTTTTCGGATTTTTGTTGTTTTTCGGATTCGTTCAATTCGAATGATTCGTTAATCGGATTCGTACTATTCGAACGAACTAAAATAATGAAAATAGCGAAAAAAAAAAAACGAAAAACGAAAAAAAAAACTAAACTAATTGCACATGTCTAGTGTGTAATATAGTGCACTGTATGTGTGTAAAACGTGCTATATCCCTATATGTGCATCCAGATATATAAGTGGAATTAAATTGAGTAGATTAAATTAATAAAAAATGCAATCGTCATATATGCAATTCAAATACAGAAAAATATATAATGTATACCATACAAAGTGTGTAGAATGGTGTGCCAACGTGTGTAGAAAATACTGGATCCCTACACGTGCATCCAAGGATATAGGTAGAGTTCATTTGAATAGATTAAATCAATAAAAAAATCAACAAATTTCATCAGATAAACTCATCAGGAAATCCAAAAGGAAAAAAGTCTCATGTGCAAAAGTATAAGTCCAATCTATAGTGCAAATTTCACAATTCCCAAGTGACAGGTGAAAATATCCAAAGTGACTTGTGCAAGACTTATCCACAAATCAGATCTTGTGCAAACAACGTGGGGTGACGTACGTGCCCCCCTGTTCAGTTCCCCACTCACCAAATCCTCATACCCCTGCAGGGGTAAAATGCATGGGGATATATCTGGAACGGTCCTCCTCCTTGGTGTATCAGACCCTGGGGTGTCCGGAACCTTGTGTCCCTCCTGGGGTGAACAGCAATGGATGTGGTTACAGGATCCGGGGTGGTCACCTCCTCCGTGGCACATTAGGACCCTGGGGTGTCCTCATATGTAAAGAAGAGACAGGCACTCATAGCGTAATGTGTAAAAAATGAATAGTGGTGCTACTATATAGCTGAAGACCTAAAAAAAACCTTAAGTGAATAGTAATAATGTTTTTTGAACACAAATTAATTAAGTCTAAAAAGTATCAAAAGAAATAACATGCATAGAAAGTCCACATGAAATAGTTTGAATGAATCAAATCACATGATAAACACAAACATATATACGTGTGCAAAGTCCATATAAAGTAATCTGTTAGATTACCCCACGCCCCAACTATTTCTGAATGGCTTACACGTGTGGGAAAAATAGCCGAGATGGAGGAACTAATCCATATCGCACAAGACTCCCCAGCAAAATTCTCACGCACCTGGGCCTGCTGGACCCATTTCTGTACTATAGAGAGATATACATCCATCATGGGCCTAAACCGCCCTGAACCCTCCAACAGCTGACCGAGATATCCCAAACAATCTATCCTAGAAGACTACCCTGCCAATATGGTTCACATAATATCTCACCTTCATCATGAAATAGATCCCCGAGATGGAATCCCTCTAGACAGGGACTTTCTCGTGAGACCCTCAGTATCCTCAATGCTCGGTGAAGTCCGAGGGGGTGACACCCTAGGATTTCCTCCCCTCCAACCTCTCTTCTGGTCCTTCCCCATACCCCCCCCCCCCCCCCCCTGAAGCATTCCCCCTCTTGCTCTCACCCCCCTACCCAGACTACGACTTCCCCACCCATCCCCATGACTATTTTGGCCCAGGTGATTGACCACCCCCCTTACTCCCCACACCATACAAGACGGATGAGAATACCCCTCTATATAGCTTCACCCCACCTTAAAGATTCAACACCCCCATACCTGACCAGGTACAAACAGACAGAAATACACATATAAAATTATTGCCTCTCCTATAATTAGCCCCATACAGGAGCTACATGCGAAGTGGCTACTTCGCTTTACCCGGTTATAGATCTCAGAACTAGACATGTGCAATTAGTTTCGTTTTTTTTTTTTTTGTTTTTTGTTAAAATTTGTTATATTCGTTCATTCGTTATCGTACGAATGAACGAACGATTCGCAAAAAATTTTAACGAATGTTCGAATCGAACGAATCCGAAAAACAACGAAAATCCGAATTGACCAAATTAGAAACAACGAAACTACGAAAGAATAAAATCCGAAAAACGAAAACAGGAACAACGAAAATCCAAATGAACGAAAAAATTCGTACATTCGTAACTTTTTTTTTTTTGTTGAATTGGTAATTTTCCGTGTCCCTTACAATGGCGCTGCTTAACGTGCTTCGAATGGATTGAACAAAAAAATTCGTACATTCGTAACTTTTTTTTTTTGATTCTTAATTTTCCGTGTCTCTTACAATGGCGCTGCTTAACGTGCTTCGAATGGATTGAACGAAAAAATTCGTACATTCGTAACTTTTTTTTTTGATTCGTAATTTTCCGTGTCTCTTAAAATGTAATAATAGCATACACATTACATAAAATTATGAATTATGCTCCGATTACGAATCTACGAAAACAATGTTATGAAAGTACGAATAAATCAATCTAACGAAAGTACGAATGTAACTAAATCTACGAAAATACGAATGCGTCCGAATTTCGAATAAACTAAAATTAAACGAATCAACGAAAAAAATAACTCTTACGAAAATATGAATCGTTACAAATACGAACACCGAACAACTTACGAATTTACGAATCATTACGTATCAACGGAAACAAAAGAAACGAAACGAAAATAAACTAATTTTTCTATTGTGCACATGTCTACTCAGAACACGGTTGAGGCCTCCAGCCTTATGACTAGCTCATCTGCTAAGCTAAAATCCTGAGAGTAAGGTCCTATCATTATGTAAATGTTCAGATTGTTCAAACACCTGTTGTATGTATTAAACTGTGTATAAACACTTTGTTCATAATAAAAACTTTTATGAAAAAAAAAAAAAAAATGTTAATGTTAATCAATCCAAAAGTTTAAAAAGATTAGAAAAAGGATGGAAAAATTTTCTAGATGATCCACCACCACCACCAAAGGGAACTTGAGATAGCCCTTTTGCTGAGGTACACACTGGAAGAATTAAAAACTCTTACCAGATGCACAGGACCTCCTATTAGAAGCAAGGTCAACAGTGCCTGCAGAGTTAGCCCTCTGCGGGGTCTAGGATGAGTCTTGAATGCCGGTCCTACCGAGATCTAGGCATCCTCCTCACTCCAGAAAAAAAAAGAGAGGGCTTCCGTCCTCTGTGCTCAAAGATGCAGTCTCCCAACCGGGAGCGTGGCGGGATCCAGGCGTCCTCCTCACTCCAAAAGCGGGGCCCTCTGTCCACTATATTCAAAAACATGATCTCCCAACCGGCAGCGCTGTGTGTAGAATAATATAAAGAAGGCCTCTGATAATGTATTAAATTTTAAGCACAGTTCATTTATTTTGAAAAAAAAAATGATTCCAATATAGCGTAAAAGGTTTAAAATTTGCTGGCAATATAAAAAACAATAGTAAACAATAGTAAAACAGGATAGAACCTAAATGTGCCACCCTTAGGACCACCCCTCCGCGCTGGGTGCAGGTTTCTTAAGATAAATATGAGAAATAAATATTAAATAATAAAAATCATCTGATATGAGCAGCTACTTAATGTATGACAAAATATGAAACTATGGCAATATTAAAGACCAGGGTGTATTTTTCAAATATCAATCAGTCCATTAAAATAAAATAGAATATGATATTGTCCCTTTAAATATTGCAGCAGCGCTTAATGTCCTTGTTGCTCAACTGACATTCACGTAGAAATAATGGTTAAATACCAAAATGAGCCAATCGCAGTCTGATGAGTTGGAAAGTCGCTTGTGTGATAATGTAGAAAAGCTTCCACCAGAAAATTTCACCAGAAAATTTCACCAGAAAATTTCACCAGAAAATTTCATCAAATTGCCACCGCGTGCGGACAAATCTCCCCTTTGGGGATACACTCACTAGAACCCGGATATAAATGAGCCTTTCAATAATTCCCAAAGCAAACCAACTTCTCATCAGCACCTCTCTTTACAGCCTCTAGGTGTCAGAGTGGTACAGGCTCCAGCTCCCGGCATATAAGGAAAAATAATAGTGCAGATAGTGTAGTACAGTTTAAAAAGGTTTATTGTTAAAATGTCTGAGGGACGAAGTCAGGATATGACGAAACGCGTCAGTGGCGTGACGTACCAGAAATGACGCCTGCGCCCCAACGTGCGTTTCAGCGGTACCAGGTGACCAGGAAGTGTATCGCTGTTCTATAGTTTGGCGCTTGTTGCGGCGGACGAGACACACTAAGGCACAGTGCATTTTCATTATAAGCTTCATAATACTTGATTTGTGGTACGCACGGGTCTATTTTAACAATAAACCTTTTGAAACTGTACTATGCTATCTGCACAATTATTTTTTCTTATATCCTGGGAGCTGGAGCCTGTACCACTCTGACACCTAGAGGCTGTAAAGAGACGTGCTGATGAGAAGTTGGTTTGCTTTGGGAATTATTGAAAGGCTCATTTATATCCGGGTTCTGGTAAGTGTATCCCCAAAGGGGAGATTTGTCCGCACGCGGTGACAATTTGATGAAATTTTCTGGTGAAATTTTCTGGTGGAAGCTTTTCTACATTATCACACAAGAGACTTTCCATACTCATCAGACTGTGATTGGTTCATTTTGGTATTTAACCATTATTTCTACGTGAATGTCAGTTGAACAACAAGGACATTAAGCGCTGCTGCAATATTTAAAGGAGCAATATCATATTCTATTTCATTTTAATGGACTGATTGATATTTGAAAAATACACCCTGGTCTTTAATATTGCCATAGTTTAATATAAAAAAACAAGTGAACACTCGCACGTGGAGCGTTCTGACGTCAGCGCATAGCTACCGCCCGACATGTTTCGTCATACGTTTTGTCTTCCAGGCCCCATTATCGGAGGCCTTCTTTATATTTTTCTACACGCTGCGCTCCCGGTTGGGAGATCGTGTTTTTGAATTTAGGGGGCGGATGGCTCCGCTTTCGGAGTGAGGGGGACGCCCGGATCCTGCCACGCTCCCGGTTGGGAGACCGTGTCTTTGAGCACAGTGGACGGAAGCCCCCCTCTCTTTTTTCTGGAGTGCGGAGGATGCCTGGATCTCGGTGCGACCGGCATTCGAGAATGATCTAGACCCGGAAGAGGGCTTTATCTGCAGGCACTGTTGACTTTGCTTCTTGCGGTGTGTACCTGAGGAAAAGGGCTATCTCAAGTTCCCTTCGGTGGTGGTGGATCATCTAGAACATTTTTCCATCCTTTTTCTAATCCTTTTTCACTTTTGGATTGGATTGACTGATTATTTATATGTGGACTTTGCACACGTAAACATGTTTGTGTTTATCATGTGATTCATTCAAACTATTTCACATGGACTTTCTATGCATGTTATTTCTATTGATACTTTTTAGACTTATTAATTTGTGTTCAGAAACATTATTACTATACACTTAAGGTTTTTTTTTTAGGTCTTCACCTATATAGTAGCGCAACTATATCTTTTTTACACATTTTACTTACATGAATATTTTGCATGTTTTTTGTGTCACAGCTTCTTCTTTCACTATTAGTTTAAATTTAAATTTCCTTTTTCATCAGCACGGTATAAACCCCACTTGTCTACACTCATAGCGTAATTCCATAAGATTTTGAATTTATTAGAGTAAGGCTTAAAAACAAGGCACAACAAAACATCCCTGGGAATTACAGACCAGTAATGCCCCGTACACGCGGTCGGACATTCCGACCACAAAATCCGTCAGATTTTTTCCGACGGAGTTTGTCCGAAACTTGTGTTGCGGAAATCCGATCGTTCCGAACGAGGTGACGTCCAACAGGTACGACGGGACTTCGTAGAGGCCAGTAGCCAATAGCTTTCGTCTCCAAATTTCTTCTGAGCATGCGCGGCACCTTGTGCGTCGGAATTCTCTACACGCAATCGGAAAAAGTCAGATCGGATTTTGTTGTCCGAAAATTTTAGATCCTGCTCTCAAATTTTTTTCATCGGAAATTCCGACAGAAAAAGCCCGCTAGAGCACACACACGATCGGATTTTCCGGCAACATAATCCGATCTGACTTTTTCCATCGGAATATCCGACCGTGTGTACGGGACATTAGTCTAACATCAATAGTATGTAAACTATCCGATCACTCCGAACAAGGTGACATCCAACACGTATGACGGGACTACATAGAGGCCAGCCTGTTGGGATGTGGTTTAACAGGAGATTCGCATGATGAATCTGCAGCAACTGCGTGATGCTGTTATGTCACTATGGACCAAAATCTCTGAGGAATGTTTCCAAGACCTTGTTGAATCTATTCCACGAGGAATGAAGGCAGTTCTGAAGGCAAAAGGGGGTCCAACCCAGTACTAGCAAGGTGTACCTTATAAAGTGGCCGGTGAGTGTATATACCATCAGCTCTCACCCCTCCCCTTCTACCATCTAGTCGTGCCTTCTGCATCCCTCCACCATCACCTTTCACCACTCTCTCCTTTCCACCACCAGGTCTTTTCATCGGCATTCCTCCAACCAACTATCACCCTCCCCTTCACAAGTCTTGCCCTGTGTAGCCTTCCATCATCAACCCTCACCCTCTTCCCCTTTCACCATCAAGTCTTGTCTTTAGTATCCCTCCACCATTAACCATCACCCCCTACCCTTTCCACCATTAAGTCTAATCCTCTGCTTTTCTCCTCCATCAGCTGTCTTACACCATTATGTGTGGTCCTCTGCATCCCTCCAACATTACCCCCCCCCCCCCCCCCCGCATTCACCATCCACTTTCACCATTAAAGTGCCTGTATTACAAGATATCAGGATAAACCAAAGCTTTCCATAAACAGCGTACATGTTCAACATAGCTCCCAACACTCTCTAATTTGGAGGGACTCTCCCTCTTGTAGCGGTCACACTTTGCCAAGTGTGCGCTATCAGTGCAAATTTAGCTTTCTCTCAGAACTGTAACGGAGTTCTGAGGGTTAATTGTACAGGATTTACTTCGGCATCAGTCTAAGGTTCCGACTGGTCATAGGTGCAGTGAGGCACCCATGACAGGCTGAGAACCAGGCCTGGTTGGACGTCTTAGGTACCAATCTTTCCCGGAGCCAATCAGTGGGCGCGTCTGGCCCCGCTGTGTAGTCTGGGGAGGGGTATTTAAGGTGCTGAAGTCACCTGTTCGGGGTTTTCGGCTGCGGCTTTGATTCCTGGTTCTGGTCCGGGGCAGCCCCGTGAGGGGTCCCA